>JAZGLO010005366.1:0-561441 GCA_036873155.1 Biomphalaria sudanica
CTAACACAATTCATCGTTGTCCCTTTATCAGTTTCCACCGAGGAATTTTCTGGTCATGTGGCAGGTCTGCAGCAGTACCGCTCTCTGACAGGCAACGAGAATGTTCCTAGGAATGCCAAGGGCCTTGAAGGTATCTGTGGGGTCAGTTGTTATTATCCCCTGGGTTGATATAACAATGGTTGTTTTACATAATTTCCATAAGCGCTTAATCTTCAAGCCAAAGTTCCCACATTTTCGTTGTTTTTCTAGCTCCATTTTTTTTATTATTACAAGTGTTATTAATAAATTTTAATGCCTAATGGACCGGCTTCTCTCTTGATATCCTTCTATGAACAGCCGCTGACCAGGAAAGGTGGAGGGATTTTGTTACGCGAACTGTCACAGCACCAATACGACGAAAGTCAAGTGACAGATGCTACGAGGGAATGCTTTATTTGATTTATTTTTTAAATAGCGGTAATTTCGTCAATTTGGGGATCCCATGAAAACTTTTCATTGTTATCTAGGTATCTTGAGCTTTTTGTAGAGGTAACTGGTTTATCATGAATAAGATAAGGTTATAGCTGTAGGTAGCTAGGGTGGAGGGGGGGGGGCGGTCCAAAAGTGAACATTCCCGCGGGACACCGTTTGACGGGCCCCCCAAAATAGTGTCTGAAATTTATTTTTGCATTAAATATTATGCTATTATCTCATGTCATGATGTCGAATGTAAAAATGCAGGGGCTCCTAAAGGGGTTAAGCCCCCCCCCCCGTGAGCCCCAAATCCTTAGCTACGCCACTGCCTCCATATGCTGATGGCTATCGATAAAGACGTTCTACAAGGAGTTGATGTGTACACAATAATAAACAATGTGCTAGCGACTAGTTGATTTGTACCATAGACTATATATGATTTGTACACAATAATAAACAACGTGCTAGCGACTAGTTGATTTGTACCATAGACTATATATGATTTGTACACAATAATAAACAACGTGCTAGCGACTAGTTGATTTGTACCATAGACTATATATGATTTGTACACAATCAAAAACAATGTGTTAGCGACTAGTTGATTTGTACCATAGACTATATATGATTTGTACACAATCAAAAACAATGTGTTAGCGACTAGTTTGTAAATGTATACGGTAGAAAAAAAGTGTTATGGAACTATACATTTCAAATAATTTCAAAACTGTGTAGGAAAGTTTTCTATTCGGACCAATGAAGATCGTTATTAATCGTTTTGTTTTAGATATTATCTAGCCTCAACAAAGTAATAATAATAAAAACAACAACAACAAAGTATGAAAAAGTATGAGAACTTCCAATTTTAGTTTTACAGTTCCAAAAAGTTCACAAAAATTGATCGTAAACTTTTTAAATTATGTAAGTAATCAACGCTTGCTATATTCTGTACACCGGATACAACTAATAGCTAGGTATTTATAGTTATTCACTACTGATGAAAATGTTCAACGTTTGTGTTTTGTAAATAATGGGAGGCAAAAGTATTTATATAAGGCATTGTAAATTTTAGAAGTTGTCTCCCTTTCTAATTTTCCATGCACACAAGATAGATTCTAATATTTTCACACTAGTCGAACAGCAGGCCGGCCTTAGGTCACTGCAACCTATGCGACCGCAGTGGGCCCCGCACTTTCATAGGACCTGGTCGTGCGGTTTGCGCGCTGGACTGTCGTTCGGATTTATCGACGGTCGAGGGTTCAAACCCTGCCCGCTCCCATCCCCCGTCGTCCTGCGGGAGGTTTGGACTAGGAAGTAAACTATCTTCAACTCTGAAGGAACATCCGAAACATGTAAAACATTTTACAAACAAAACAAACATTTTATAACTTATAACTGATTTCCCGAGGCATCCTGATTTCTCATGAAATTTCAAAATCTCCAGAAATTATTATTAAAATCTTTTGAAAACTCATAAAGATCTGCTGAAATATAGACCAAATTGTCATTTCGGGGTGTAATTCAATATGGAAAACGCCAATACTACGCGCGATAAAAAAAAACGGCATTATGCAAATAATCGTAATTGTGGAAGTTGGTGAAAGAAGCTTCTCGAGCCTCAAACTAATGAAGAATTACTTGAGGTCAACAATTCTCGAAGATAGATTGAAACATTTGGTAATTCTTGCTATTGAGCTTGATCTATGTAGGAAAAATATTTTTTATGATATACTAAATAACTTCGCTATACGCAAGGCTCGTAAAGTAATTCTTTACTTACTAAAGAATGAATATAATGCAAAGACGAATTTATTTTCTAAAAATTATTTCTTAATTTTCACTCATTATCCGTATCTCTACCCAAACTTGGCCCCGCAAAATCCGTTTCGCATATGGCCCCACAATGGTTAAATCTGGCCCTGCTATTTAGTTGCAGGTGAATACGGAGTAGATTACTTTTTCTCCACCACCCCTTTTTTTTTTCGCCGCGAAAGTTACGTGGGGTAACTCTAGTCCGACTTGCAGAAATAAAAGAGTGATCTTTCCAATAAGCGTGTCCCGCATGGTCGGGCGACAAATGAATTATATATATAGATAGCGTGTAGTTAATTTTTGTTCGGACCTCCCTTCCTCCCCCTCCTTTCCCTTACAAACCCTTCTTGCGAGCTGCATTGATGTTATTTAGAATCTCAACACAAGCTCCTTCGGTCAATGTTGCCTACAGGAGGAGAATGATTATAAAACATTACGAAATAAAGTTTTTAAAGACCTGATCAATTACTTAATGAAGCAATTCACACTTTTTGTTACTATTCTTTCTTTACAAAATGTTGAAAATTAATTTCGCTTTTATTCTAAAAGCTGGTGTACAGATGTAGAGAGTCTGATTTTTTAAATTTTTCTAAGCAACCAGCGAAGGAAAATAGACTTCATTTTTTTAATGCCTTGTCTGTGCCTAAGACCATTTTTCTGTCTTTTATCTTTGGATATAAATATCAATATAAAAATTATAATAAAAAAGACAATTTCATCATCGCCGTCGACTTGCTCCATAAGCTATTTTTTTTTGTGTGGTTTGAAAGAGACCCTTGGATAAAGTCCAGTTATCCTGATTGATCGCTGGATAGAAGTCGCACCGCGCCTCAGTCCTGGACCAGCTCGCTACAAGCAGCCCAAGAAGCGCTAACTAAGGGTGAATTGGCCTCGTATTCTTTTTCTGCGGCCGCCACAATTCCGTGGGAGGACTACCACTCATATTGCTCTACTATAACAGTCCTCTTCGTGGAACAGCGTGTTGATTCCAAGACCTGTCAAGACGGAACTGAAACAGTCGATAAGTATATGGGGCAGGATTTCATCTTTCTTTCCACACGAGACGAGACGAGTCATATTAGTGAAGACACACAGCACTCACAAGACACAACACTGACAAGACACAACACTGACAAGACACAACACTGACCAGACACTACATTCACAAGACTCAACAGTCACGAGACACAATGTCAAGAGACACAAAGCTCAAGATTTGAGCTATGGCAGGTAAGTGTTTGTATACCATTCATGCCGCATAAAAAAGTCTTTGTAATTAATGAATATCTGGAGCTGAAGAGCAGAATCTGTAATCCCTGTTACTTCCTCAACAATTTTTAATTTTATACTTGACTAATTCGCGGCCACAAGGTTGTTAACGCCGGAAGTGGTAATGGTCTTAAGCCCATCATTACCTATAAAATGCTTCCAATGGCATGCGTCTTAAACAGCCTCTGACAACAAGTCCAACTCCTGGCCTTCACGTGTGGCTCAGTTACTGAGCCTGGCGGAACCGTTACCACAGACAGGAGAAGGGGCAAAGGCGAGCAACTGGCGCCTAAACCAGTAAGCTTCGGGCAGGAGGGGCTCGTTAGCCTTGGTTGGCTACCCAATGAATTAGCGGCCCACGAAAGGAACAGCTTATACTGTGCGTAGCCCGGGCTTCGCTCTGGATAACTCTGAATGAGCTTACGTGGCATTCTCAGAACTATCTGACCAGTTGGGTGGCGAACGTAGCATTTGAGGTTGTAAAAGTCTGAGAAACACTTAGACTTAGACCCTCGAGGTTAGATCTACAAAAAAAAAATCGTATCTAAGGGTAAGAACTCCGCACTTAGAACGATATCTCTCAAGAATGTAGAAGTTATTTCCATTTTTTGATAAACAAAACAATTAAATAAACAATAATTAATTGACTGATTTCTTAATTGATTCATGTTTGCTTAAAGTTTCAACTTAATCCGTGAATGGTTGTGGGAGAAATAACGCGTACAATTATTTACGGGACAAAACCTGATATATTTAACCATATCTGTGAATATTGAAGGGTTAACTTTCCTTGTTGGTATCTAACAATATAATCAATTTTCGGTAATTAAGTGGCTAACTAATTATTTGAAAAAAATGATTCATGAATTGTCTATGTCAAAGAATATTTGTGCAAAGTTTCAACTTAATACAAGAATGAGTGTGCGAGAAATGACGTGCTCAAACTTTGGACCAGACAGACAGACAGATGCTGTGATTTGATATAAACTTTGTAATAAAAGCGTTTTTGAGTTTTTACAAATTTCTATAGCGCGCTAAAAATATTTATAGTGGCTACTTTTGAGGTTCTTACATTTGATTTTTGTTCTATTTAAATCACGATCGCCAGGTCACGAAAGGGGTTTCAGATAACGTTTGACATCATTACTTTAACATGTGTTCTAGATTTAAATTATCCTCAACCTTAAAAGGATTACAAAAGAATTCAATAAAGATTCAATGCGTGAATACGACTCATCCGCAGAGGTCACAGAATCTACATTCATAAGCTAAACTCATTTAACTTAAACCTGGTTAAAAACCATCTTTACAGAGTCTGTAAAAGGATGCGAAGTCTAACAGATGGTCTGAGAAGTTGGCCTCGGCCAGTTCGTGCAGTGGTCGTAAACGCCAACAAAAGTCGTATTTATGATAGCCATCTATTCTTCCATCCGCCCATTGTAAACATTCACAAAGCTGATATTAAGTGTAACAGTATAAATTATTTTGAACCAATCATGTAATTAATTTGTAATAGATCTGGACTAACAATAATAACTCTGTGGGATTGAAAATATTTTCCCCAATTGTTTTTGTTTAGCACAGGAGAGGGTATATGGGAGAAGGTTTTCATGAAGGTTTTTTAAAAAGCTATTTAAAGAACAAAGTTTTTCGACTCAAGCCTCATCAAATGAGTATACTAGCCACTAAGCCAACCAAGTGCTTATGAAAATATAAGGTTTTATAGTTATCTATTTTTAGTTTGAAATTTGGAGACGGTGACCTAATTCTCTGCCCATCTCCCCTTAGCTAATACTCTATATAAAACGAAATGTATTAATTACGACTATTTAATAAAAAAAATTGGTTAGTATAGTTAATTATTCTATTGATTCATGTTTTGCAAGAGACAAAAATTGTGCAAAGTTTCAACTTGATCTGAGAATGGGAAATGGGAGAAATAACGTGTACAAGATTCCATCCAGACAGAGTTGATATAATCTTTATTATAAAACGACAACAACAAACCGAATATCCGCAACAAATACTAAGTGAATTGTTAGATTTTCATGAAGTTTAAAGACATTGGCTCAAAGAGGTTATAACCCGGGCCGTTTTCAATGAACGTAAAGTGATATTAGAATTCAAGGGCCAAAAGTAAGTGTTGGGGGACGTGACGAGCCGTCTAAAGAAAGTGCAAAAAAAAAAAAAGGGGGAGTGTTCTGGAGTGTGTGTGTGTGTGTTTCTATGGTTACAGTGGGACGAAGTTATCGATTGGTTCTGAATGAT
Source organism: Biomphalaria sudanica (assembly GCA_036873155.1). NCBI lineage: Eukaryota > Metazoa > Mollusca > Gastropoda > Planorbidae > Biomphalaria > Biomphalaria sudanica. Next base: position 5,803 of record JAZGLO010005366.1, read on the forward strand.
GCATGATAGGTGGCATTGTCGTCAGCGGTCTTAGGACAGACGGCTTCAGAACGTGAGACTAACAAGATATGCTCTTGCAATGAGTTAGATCTGGTTTAAAATACCATTTTATATTGTTATAAACCTGGTGGTGACACAGATGGGGGTAGTGCTGTGTGTTTTTAGCCTACCCAAGTCGCCACAGTCCAGCGCAGGACGAGCGGTCAACCGAGACCAGTGACAGTACACGCCAGTTCGGCAATGACCAGTGTCGTAAATATTACGCACGCAAGTCACGGCGAAAGTGATCAACTGGAGTGGTCAAGAAGGTTCGAGTAGGCCAGTAGAGACACTATATAAGAGCGTGTTAGAAAGACGACACTTCACGTTACCTCGCTATGTGACCAGTACGAGGCGAGAACCAGCACGATGTGTGAAGTCAGGCGGAGCAAGACTAGGTTTTCGGACAGTTAGTGTAATATTGTTGCCAAATGTACAGTGTTGTAATGTATTTGAAATTAAATTGCTACTGTTACTTTGGAGCCCTGAGTTGTGAGGTTCTTTAAGTTCGTTGTGTCGTGTGGTGCAGTTAGCAGAGAGCCTGGATAGTAGAAGAGACGTAACACTATTATTACTAAAATCTTCTACAGTTATTTTATTTCAAGTTGAATTTGTTTATCTTATAATAAAAGTAATATTTAATATTGTTCACCAAAGAAGTTATTTAAATTATTGTTACAAGTTTAGATATACTCTTACAGTAGTTTAGTTGTCTACCCCCCCATCAGTTTGGTGCTACAAGTCAACGATCGCCAACAACTGGGAGGGGGGAGGTTCCGACTAAAAAATATATATATCATTAGAAAAAAATCAACGGGCGTAGTCGGTGGGGGATGGTAGTTCGAAATATGTCATAGGCGGAATCGCGAGGAATATCAAATGTTCCCCCCCCCCCAACTACCACAAAATAACAAATCAAATACTGTCTTCGCCTAAATTGATGTGAATTGAAAAAGAGTAAAAAAAGGGGGGGGGGGAGAATGTGCATAACATAAAAAGGGTGGAATCGAAATCTTGAAATATAGTATAAAAAAATATTGTAATGTACAAAATGACCAGTCGGCCGTTAGGTGCCGTTGCATAAAACATACAAAAAAAAACAAAAAAACTGCCAAGAAACAGTTTCCTCCGCTGCAAATCAGTTGTCATCTCCTGTCAATAAAGCTGTCCAATTATAAATGGAGTCAAGTGGAATGCAGCAGGGCCACATCATGAGAACAAAAAAAAAAGGTAACCACGCTAACAAGAAGTTATTGATTACACTTTATTTATTACTTTTGTCAGGGCGACAGGGAATTACAAGCCCAACACTTGCGGTCTGGGTCATGTTGAGACACATTTAACAAGTCTTACGTAAGATAGGGTTTCAACAGAAGTTCATAACAAACTGTTACGCTACTTTTTTTTAAGATCACAGTTTTAAAGTTTCCCTAACTATTGTTTAGGGGGTTTTAGAAGTTTATGCGGGTGTAATTCTATTTAAAGACTAAATACTTTTTTTTAGCAGACAACAAATTAATGGAAAAACAAGTTAAGTGCAAGAAGCTCGTAAGAAGGGGCTTACTCTAGGGTAACATAAATTATATTACTAAACGTATAGCAACCGACGATTAAAAAGTACTAATTAGTTCACACGTTAGTCAAAGGCCTCGCAGCATGCTAGGACCGGCCCTGCTTTAATATAAAGGTAATGTTGAAATCAGCAGTACCTTGTGTAGATATGCTTATGGTGAGGAGGCTATCTTTTAAGCAGACTAGATATCAGACACAGATCAGGCCACACGCAAACACAGTTTGTTATTTCATTAGTTCGTATCCGAAGACATGGACATACGGTGGCAAGACCGCAATACCTACAGAGATGTTCTTGCAAACGCCGGTTAGACAGTATAGACTATAGAGGGACATCTTATAGCCCGACAGTTACACTTGGCATGGCACGTATCTCGTATAGGGGATGACCATATGCCTAAGGCAGTCTTTTTTTTTTTTGTATGACCTGAAAGGTGGTCGCCTAAAAGAGATGCCACACGGTAACGCTTTAAGGACAAGCTTAGGCGCCAATTTGTTTCAACTGACATAGAAGAGGGCACCTGACCGAAGGAGGCTTCAGAAAGAGATAGCTAGAGATCACTTACAAAGGCCGCGGGTTACACATTTGAGACCTAAAGAAAATCCACTACTGAAGTAGACGCTAAAAAGAGAATCTAAATTGAACACCGGCGGACGGATGTGGCAAACTATGTAGGTCGAAGCTGGGGCTGCGTAGCCACATGAAATACTGCACTCTTCATTAGTCTTCCGACTCGATGAAAAGACTTATTATGAAGAAAGCGTGAATGGCAGGAAAATATAACGACACACGTGCTGTGATGTCATCGCTCTTGCAAAGCGTACTGACCAAACGGCTTTCTTCAATATTTCATTAAATGCGCGGTTGAATAAATAGTGCGAATCTCTGACGGTAATGTTCATAAAAGTAACACGACATCGCCTGTGACAAAGTTATGGCCCTTTTATTACACGTTCGTTATAATAATATAATCTTCTACTCCTTATCGTCTTTGCTCCGCTTGACAATCTTATCCCCCTTTTTTGGTGTTTCTATTATTGTTTTGTGACAGTCTAAGACAGCCTACTTTTAAAAGGGGATGCTGTTATCTAGACCTAAACCTTAAACCATCACTTTCTCCAGTTGCACGCGACGCTGTAAATCTTATCCAGTTCAAGCACATATGTCTGAGACAATTTACGACATCATTATGTCATCTTACATCAAACCTAGGAGTCGTCCACAGAAGTAGCTCACAGCTTTGATCTATTCATATAAATACGGCCAAAGCATTGCGGAAACTGACGAGGACCAAACTAATAGGTGCATTCTGGTTAAAATCTACTAGATCTTTCACAGTTTTTGTCCATTAGCTTCTTTTGAAATATTTCTTTTTAGTTAACAAATAATGAAATGATAAAGAGAGTAGTGCAACGGTTACTATTTCTTTCTTGTACCAATTTAAGAGATTAAAAATATATTGAAGAGTTAATTAGCTAGAGCTAATTCTTCAGGGTTACTGCACAAATTAGGCCTCTTATATTCTAATTAAAATAATGTTTTCGCAGAAAACTTTCTTTTTTTTTTTGGTTCATTTTGTATACGACACATACACAAACAACAAGACAAAAAAATACTTTAATATTCTTTCATGTTAGCATAAGATGCAACGATTTGATTTATTGTCAATCAATGGATGAAAGAATTTATTATATTTGGCTTGTAATAATATATTTGGCTTGAAATACTATATTTGGCTTCGTAATAATTTATTTAGCGTTTAATATGTGTGTTTGTTATCTAGAATGGCAACCATTTCATGGGTACTGCTGCTGCTAGCAGTTTATGCAGGTCAGTGTGAAAAACTGAGTTTTGATGGGTGAGTTATTTATCAGTATTATTTCTTTATGACTCTTTATACTCTTGTACTTAGTGCACAATCTATTACATTTGGTAATCGGTTTATTGTTTTGTCATTTATTCTCTAAATTAATGTAAAAAAATAAAATTCAAATATACTTTAAAAAATATTTTATAAAGTCATGTTTTTGGGGATAAAACCTATATCCAAATTAGTTTGTCATTTTTTTTCACTGCGACATATTCCTACTATTTGTATTGATTCAGACCTGCTTATATATACTTTATTAAGTAATATTATTAAAACTCGATTTCATCTTTTTATTGTACAACATTACATTCAAATAATTTATAATGGTTAAACCTATTTTAGTAGAAAAAATTAATTCTTTTAGAGTACATGTTATCCCACTAAAACCAACCACATATGTAGAAACAATATTAACTATTTACTATAATTAAATATAACAAAAAACCCCTCTAAAATGTAAACGCTTGTCCAAGGATAAGAACTTTGCACTTGCAACGACATCTCTCAATATTAAAGAAAATAATTAATTACCAATAATTTAATAATTGTTTAAAGTTTCAACTTGATCTGATAATGGGTGTGGGAGAAATAACGTGTTCAATTATCTAAGGGACAAAACCCTACATATTTAGCTTTATATGTGATTACTGAATGATTAATTTCCTTTGTAATTAATTAAATAATTCGTCATTTTGTTTTTATTGATTCACGTATTGTCTATGCCAATGAATAATTTCGCGAAATTTAAACTTGGTCCGAGAATGGGTTAGGAGAAATAACGCACACAAACATTTTACCAGACAGACAGACTGGATAGACAGACAGACGAAGTGAGTTCATATAAACTTTGTTGAAAAAAAAAAATATAACTATAAATAAGGGAAAAGATGTTAATAAAAATTGTGTAGCCGTAAATGTTTATAAAAACAAATTTTATAATTTTGAGTCAGCTAAGTTTTGGTCTCAATGGAAGAGACATCTACCCTCTAACACCTGCGTTTTGTAACTTAAAGTTAAAGCAAGATGGCGCCTTAAGAAGTCCATCTATGCTGTCTACACTGACAGAGAAAATGCCTGGCCGCACGTGGTTTCAGAACTTGGTCGTGAGGCCAAGTGCGCTTGAACTTGGCTTGGCTTGGCTACCTAGAAGGTGCTCGAGGTTCGACACCCGACTCGGGCAGAGTTGTGTTTACTGAGCGCCTAAAGGCAGCGCGGAAAACCAACTCCTAGATACCCCCCCCCCCCCCCCCCACTGGTCCACAAATGAGATTGGACCAAAAGCGCTCTGAGCATGCTATAAGCATGAACGTAGCGCTATATAAAAGCTATAATAATAATGATATCTGTTGATCTCTTAAATTGACACTGTAATGAGTGACTATTGCTCTTAAATTCTAAACGAATTATCGCGAAAATAGACTCACCATTATGTCGAAACAATTGTTGTTTTTCACTTTAGAAGCTATCGTAGTTATCTGCTCTTTGTTTGATTGGCTACTTTCTCTAAGTGCTTACGTGCACTAGACGAGAGAAGGAAGAGAATGAGATTTGGGAAAACAAATATTGTAACGATAATAATAGAAGCTAGAATAAATGTGATTTGGGAAAACAAATATTGTAACGATATAATAGAAGCTAGAATAAATGAACTAGGTCAAGGTTGCCATCTTAAAAAAAGCGCATTTGCCAACAAAATAATAAGAACTAATTTGTGCTACAAGCGAGAGAGCTCCCACGGGTACCAATGGCACAATATAGGCATATGAAGGCCCTCATGGGCTCGGCCTCCGGCCTCGCATGGTAGGAGGAACCCATGTCGTTGGCTTAAGAGACCATGACCAGACGAATGTGAATAAATGATCATCTAGTCGCAGGGGGACTCCAGACAGAGGAGTCGGTGAAGAAGAGCCAACTCATCATCCTGGCCACGGGATAAAATCCTTTCCCCCGGGTCAGATGATTTATAAAAGGGATGCGGATCATCTCGAACCATAAGTTGACATCTCTCCGGAGAGCCTTGAAGGATACATCCACAGATCTGAAAAGACCATAAAGATTATTATATGAAAAATCCATAAAAAATTATTATATGAAAAATCCACAAAAATATTATATGAAAAATCCAAAAATGTTCAATTTTCTGTACACCAGATACACAGATAATATCCGCTTTTTATGGATTTGCTAATACACTTTTTACAAAAACAAATGTGAAAATATATGTACAATGATACTAGACTGTATTATTCATTTAAAAAATAAAATTCTTCTAATTGTGTATAGCTACCAGCTCCTGGCTGTGTACTCCAGAGGTTACGATGACATTCAGTTCCTGCGTGAGTTTAGTGAACGATTTGTTGATGTAAGTACTCATGAGTTTTTTTTGTTTTGTTTGTTTGTTCGTTTGTTCAATGTTTTACATGTTTCGGATGTAGCTTCAAAGTTGAAGATAATCTATATTCTAGTTCAAAACTCCCTCAGGAAGACGGGGGATGGCAGCCAGTATGAACCTGGGACAATCGAGAGGACAGAACGACAGTCCAGCGCGCATTCCGCACGACAAGGCAGCCATCCAAATAATTTGTGAAATAATATAGTAATAATATAGTAAAGGAAACATTCACATTTTGTCATGTAAAAATAGAGATAGAAAAAAAAATCAAAGGTAAGCATGGAAATCGAACCCTCGACATTCCCGTTGTTGAAGTGACGCTCTATCGACTTAGCTCTTCAGACTTCAGCCAAACTGCTACTTACCTCAAAATAAATTATTACGTTTTTTTTTATATTTGAGTCTTCTGAATTGTGCTTAAAATGATTTTGACTACCTTTTGACTAGAGTCTGAGAAACTATAAGAAAGTGTCAACACAACGGCCTTTCTACTTCATTTTCTACAATTTTGTTCATTGCTGCGTAGAGATATCTGCATTCAATCGTTATAGAAGGCCTGAACACTGACCTGCAAGGTCGCAACCTGTGGGCGGTTTAGACCAATAGCTGGTCGCCACGTCACAGGTCAGTGTTCAGGTCTTCTATAACGAATGGTCTCGATTAAGGGGCATCCTAAAAATTCCAAAGCTCAAAATCTTTAGTCTGTAGCCAATAAGCCATCTTATAGCTGTAATTAAGGTTACACTTTATCGCCTTATAATTACTTTTTTTTTCTTCTTAAATACATCATGGAACAAGTTACAAAGACAGTTTGTGTGGAAACACAAACTCAAAATCGGCCCCTGAAATGGTCTACCTGGAGTCTTCGAACACAGGACTTCTGGTTCCAAGTGCTATACCACTCAGCCACAGCATCTCCATATATTCATTTAGCGTACCCTTATATTTTTTAAAAAAATAATAATTATTAACCTTATCCATACATTCAAAAATTAATAACATGTTACATGTAATAAAGTGAAACTAAAAAAGATTTATTTTCTTACAAAATGAGATAAATTGGCAACACGAAAATAAAAATTGTCAAACTATTATAGTTCGGAACTGAGCTAGCTAGAAATGACTTGAAAGACTTGGAGTAGGTCTACTTGGACCAGACATAATAAAAATTAATATCTCTTTTGTCATTTGTCATACAAACTAGACATAGATCTAGCTAGATCTAGACCTAGTTTGAGATCTAAATCTAGATTCAAGATTAAGTCTAGGTCTAGAACTAAGTTATTGCCTTAATAATTAAAATTTTGTTCAAATTATTGATACATTTATTATAAATATATCTAGATCTGGGCTCTATTTAATCTTATTTAGACTGTCAAGTGTAGGCCGCTATAAGGAGTATGTCAACACTGCACGCTATAAAAGTAGTTCGAATCAATGAATGAAGCTTGAGTTATTAGTGAAGAAGTAAGTCCATGACCTTTTAAAGAAAAAAGTAGCCTCCCCTGAAGTTTTTTTATTGAAAAGTGGTGTAATTTTATAAAAAATTTGCTTGCAACTATAATTTAAAAAATTAGATGGTTCATTTTCGGAAAAGGAAAAAGTAGCCATTTCATCAGAACTTTCAATGATCTAAAATATCCTTTTCTATTCTAGTCTCTGAGATATAAACGGACGGACAGACGGACGGACAGGCCATACAAAACTAATGGCGTCTTTTCCCCTTTCGGGGGCCGCTAAAAATAGAAATTTAGTTATAGCTGGTATAATTTAAATAAAAACAAACAACTATTTATCAAATAATCTTTCATCTGTTTAGATCGATTTTTGGAGAGAGCCAAGGACAAACCAGAACGCCACAGTTCTCGTACCCCCAACCTTGATCAATGTGTTCAAGAAAAACCTTGATGGACAGGGCATCAGATATGGTACTATGAGCGATAACGTTCAGAAGTGAGTCTCTTGTGATTGGTAGAGTTTCTAGTATAAGAGCACAATACGAAATACATTAATTTAGTTATAAAACACACTAACTATCAGTTACCCATTCTGACTCAATTATGTAGTCCAGAGTCAAACTGCAATTTCCTTTTAAGAAAAAGGACAAAACTCATAATTTTATGAATATATGCAGTATTACAATACCTCTAATCAGACCGGGCAATCATTGATGGACACGGTTCTCGAAAACGGCTCTATTGATTTCTCTAGAAATCTGGCAGTTGATGCTTATCATTGGGAAAAGAATTGGCTCGTTGGCTACACCGTGGATACTCTAGTTTGGCCGTTATAATTTTTTCAAAATATAAAAAAAATATTAATTTAAATTTGGTTACAGGAGTAGAAAATATTTTGAAATATCTTATTATGGTCCTGCCTGCGCATCGCCTCGTGAGTCTAGATCTAAATATTTCTCATTAAAATATTAGAAAGTCTTTTACATTATACATACGCTTCTTCGTGATTTATTTCTCGGGGGGAGCGGGCGAGGTAAAAATGTTCCTTTTTCTAAAATGTAACATTAAGTACTAAGAGCAAAATAATCGCTTTATAAGTTGTATAAAGGGGTATCGTCTTTTTTTTTTTTTAAATATATTTTTTTGTTTAATACCAATGTTTTTATCCGTACACAATGTACCGGTACAGTTTTTGTAAATCAAAGGGAGCGAACTGAAATGGAAATCGATATTTTCTTGTATGCTCCCTTGTGTTACCTGTATACACATTTCTTCAAACGTAAACATATAGAGATGTCTGCAAGCGAGACATGAGAGCCACAGGCATCAACGAAAGTATGTGGGAGGAAATAGCCAAAGGCCGGAGGGAATGGAGACAGACTGTGCGTGCTGGGACGATCCTCGCTGAGAGCAAAAGAACGAAGCGGCCTAAATCAAGAGCGAAAAAAAGAAAGCTGCCCTGTCCGATAGCCCTGAATCAGATGCATACACAATTACACATGCATGGATTGTCTACCGCTCTAGCATTGGCTTGATTAGCCACACCAGATTCTGCGCCGTCTCGAGACGAAACCAAAACAAGTGACTCATCTTGGCGTATCCATTGCCATATAAACATTAGAGTAAACAAATATTTTAGATAAATTCAATTTAAAGGGTATTTTCTAATGTTCCCGAGTAATATGCTTTTAAACTAAAGCCAATATTAGAATATTCATCCTCTGTTTGGGACCCTCTCAACTAAGGAAAACAGACAGACAAACGGACAGACATATAAGCTTTGGAAACAATATTTATAGCGATAAGCCGCATTCAATACCACACATGCCTCAGCAACGTGGACAGTAAACAGAAGACATGCACACAAAACAACAACAACAACTGTATCACTTCCACATCATCTGCTTCAGGAAAATACTGAATGCTAGAAGAGCGGGTCTGAAAAGCATCCAGACAATCCTGATGCAGTCTCAATTGAGATAGGCAGGCGACGTCTGCAGAATGGAAGACTCGCGTATCCTTAAAGGACACCTTAATAGCCAGCTAGGGAAAGGAAAGCAAGCACAAGACAGACACAGAAAACGATTCAGGACACCCTCAAAGCGTTTCTGAAGACATGCCATATTGACACATATTGACCCTGCCACCCAGGGATTGGGAGACGAGAGCAGACGATATAGCATCTGGCGCATCGCTGTGAAAACTGGCGCGAAAATTGCACAGAGCAAGGGAACAGCATTGACAGAAGAAGAGCATCAGAAAAAGAAATGAATGCAACTGACACAGGATCCAGCTAGAATAACCTGCCCAGTGTGCAGCCGAACATTCCGGGCTCACATGGGTCTCACCAGCCACACGAGGAGGCACAAGGCCGCAGTGCGGAACCCTCAACCCCCTGGATGACAAAAAGGGTCGTCATTGAACCACGAAGGACGAACCATATACATAAATATATAGTAATGTTTTAGGGTGCTTGGGGGAGGTGTCTGCAGTTCCAGAAAAAAAACTTCTTGTACTACTGGTCGATTACCTGGAAGCAATGTCTGTACTTGCAAACTACAAAGCTTTTAGCTATTGATTTCTAATAACACAAAAGTTTATCTTATTTAAAGTTTGTAACATTTGCAATAAGAATTATTGTCAGACAGCAATACAGTTAGTATAAAGGAAAGCATTAACAATTATGTATTTATCTCATTCATATCCTCTTAACAATTCTTTGCATTCAGGTTAGTTGAGGCAGGCGAGGAGCGTACGCCAGATGATGAAGTGGACAGAAGGCGTCAAGTAAGTCGTACCGTCATTGACCACACCAACTACCACACATATACCAGGGTAAGTCTTTAATTATCACTCACTTTTTAAAGGCCGATTTAATTATATTTGAAGCTCTCGAAAGAGTTGATAATTTAGGATAAAAATTTTTAGAACTATTTAAATAGTGTTTGTTGATTGCTTGTCAATTATTTAGATGTGTTTCTCATGTGTGACTCGTCTTTCCACTGGGTAATTCATCTTTCCACTGGGGCATCCGTCTTTCCAATGGGGCATCCGTTTTTCAACTGGGACATCTGGTATTTCTCAGGGACACCGAAACATCCGATTTTCCACTCATTTCTCCACTGAAGCACTCATTTTTCCATTGGTGCACTCATCTGTCCACTGGAGCACTCATCTTTCCACAGGGTGCTCTTCTTTCTACTGGAGCACTCATCTTTCCACAGGGTGCTCTTCTTTCTACTGGAGCACTCATCTTTCCACAGTGTACTATTCTTTCTTCTGGAGCACTCATCTTTCCACAGGGTACTCTTCTTTCTACTGGGGCACTCATCTATTTACTGGACAACTCTTCTTTCTACTGGGGCACTCATCTTTCTACTGGAGCACTCATCTATTTACTGGACAACTCTTCTTTCTACTGGAGCACTCATCTTTCCACTGGGTACTCTTCTTTCTACTGGGGCACTCATCTCTTTACTGGACAACTCTTCTTTCTACTGGGGCACTCATCTTTCCACAAGGTACTCTTCTTTCTACTGGGGCACTCATCTATTTACTGGACAACTCTTCTTTCTACTGGGGCACCCATCTTTCCACAGGGTACTCTTCTTTCTACTGGGGCACTCATCTTTCTACTGGGGCACTCATCTATTTACTGGACAACTCTTCTTTCTACTGGGGCACTCATCTTTCCACAGGGTACTCTTCTTTCTACTGGGGCATTCATCTATTTACTGGACAACTCTTCATTCTACTGGGGCACTCATCTTTCCACAGGGTACTCTTCTTTCTACTGGTGCACTCATCTTTCTACTGGGGCACTAATCTATTTACTGGACACTCTTCTTTCTACTGGGGCTCTCATATTTCCACTGGGCACTCATCTTTTTATGGGTAATCATCTTTCCACTGGCCACTCTTTTATCAATATCCGCACCCATCTTTCTTCGAGTGACGTGACTTTATGTCTTGTATTTCTTGAGTTTCTTTAATTTATAATTTTAAAATCTATTTCCACACAAAAACCTTCTGGCAGAATCATTGCTTCATTCCTCTTTTCTTTTTCATGATCAACATGCATGCCTCGATTGACCGAAGAACACACGTAGGACTTCATCCAACGCTTTTGTCTTATAGGTATCACAGTTATGTTCCTTCTTCTTGTTGTAAATGCTTATTCGTCGAAGGTGCTAATATATTGTTACTGTGATGCCGGGGATTCTGTAGATATATCTCTAGATCTAAATGTGTCTTAGAGATTCAATAAACGAAGATATTTTTTAATTCAAGTACAGAACTTTAATTCAAAAACTGGGAATCACTGTAATGTACAGAATATACAAAATAAAACCGTATCAAATGAATATCTTCTTTCATGCCAAATGACAAATAGATGCAAATGAATACTAGATTTAATTTCCCAACGAGTAAAATATATGACTTGCCGCTTCAAGTTACATCTCCAAACTAATTTCTCTCAATCCCGCTTTAACAAATCGTTTCCTTAACTCCTCCCAAACTTTTGCTTTAACCAATCCAATCATTCCCTAGGAGGCGCTACCCAACCTATGTCCGATGACGTCATGGGTTTTTCAATATACCTGCACGTGTTTTTTTCCATTCTCCCGCTGGGATAAATTATACTAGGTTTATCATCCTAGATTAGGTTTATTTAAATGGATACGTGACAATAGGATAAGAATGGGAATCAAATCGGAGCATGTCTTTCCACCAAGAAAAAAAAGTCAGTTATTAATAGTGATATGCGATGCTTTTCGTGCCAGTGTAGGGTCTATCTAGTGCTTGGCGTAAGGGTTAGTTGTCGCGTTCCAACTTTTAAACATTGTTAACTGAGTACCCGTGTATTGTTCCACAGATTGTCAACTACATCAACCAGCTGAGAGACACTTACCCGAAAAATGTCCAGGTGTCCAACCTTAACTACATCACCCACGAAGGAAGGGTTGTAACTTACCTCAAGGTGAGTTGTCTTTAATCATCATCATTATCAAACTCATTTGAGGGCGGGCTTGAGAGGCTCAAATCCTCTCTTGCAAAAGTCCTGGACAGAAACCCTGCTGTTTTGCATAGTGCATACATGTCACCATACAGGTCGCGAAATTTGGTTTCCTGTCGAGACGGAGATGTCATTGATAGTTTAGGCTATTATCTTTAAAGAATCTGAGACGCTGTCAGTTACATCAACAACAGCCAATAAACACAATTGGCTACACTAACTTCAAATGCTTTGCTACACAACAGAACTGCCTAACTAATCACTACAAGTCTCTCTAGCTCGTACAGCTACATTTTCGAGGACTCACTTCGTAGAACACAGTCCTTACTGCTTGCTGTCCTGGACTCTACTGTCCTTTCTCTCGTCTGTAAAGGCTATTTGGTCACATGACCATAACATTGGGCATATTGCTTGCATTAGCAGTAATGCCCCTTGTTCAACAGCCCTTGACCTGTGTGATTGGCCTGAATCATGCGTGTCTGTAGGCCGCAAAAACATTAACCCTTTCAGTCTGCCACTAGGGTTATAACAATATATATATATATATATATATATATATATATATATATATATATATATAGTTTAGGCTATTATCTTTAATATATATATATATGATTAAAACTTGTTATTGGTATTTTAACCGATCTTTAAATTATGTCGTTCCCCTGTTTGCCAATTGGGTGGGGTGGGGGGCTAATACATCTACTGCCCTTCCCACCTAAACCCGTTGTGAGGGGGGCGGTTCTACTTTTATAGAGAAATCATAGTTTGTGAACAAAATTAGTTGAATTACTATATAATTTTTATATTATATCGCTACCCTTCTGGTATCTTGGGCGATTCGGGCCCTCCCCATTCTAGCCTTCTGAGTGGGGGGCGGTCCTATTTTTATGTAGAAATCATAGTTTGGGAACAAAATTAGTTGATAAAAGCGCATATTGATATTTGAACCCATTTGTAGGCCTATATTATGTCGCACACGCACTCTAATCTCAAATTTTGTCATTAGTAAATATAAAATGAAACAGGGTTGTATAAGGTTGGAAGGGCGATACATGCAATCTCCCTCCGCCCATGGGACAAACCAATACTTTTTTCTGTTTGTATTTTAGTCAAGAAATTACAAAAATAAAAAAAACAATCGTTTCTAAATTTAACATAATATGCTATAAATATGCTAATATTCTATAAAATTAAATTCTTATATCGAGTCCCCCCCCCCCAACCCTATTCTTTATTGCCTATTGCAATCATTAGCAGAAATTATAAAAAGGAGCGAGGATTAATCGTTTTCACTCTATCGGCGGCGATACTCAGAGCCTGAATCTAAATATGTGGGTTATTTTATCTTTTCAAGGAACAAATCGGTTATATTTGCCATGTAGTAAGGGCCTGTAAATTCATATTAGAAAATTTTTCAAGTAAAACATTATTCAAAAGGTCAATTTTAATAGGTTAAATAATGAGCTGTATATGTCATGAGAATGCGTTTCTGCAGTGAAGAAAGCAAGAAAACGCTTTTGGCGTCGGCGCTTCGTCAGAACCCTAGCTGTCAAGAGAAAGGCCTCTGCAAGGCTGTTTTTTTCCTCTGAAGGTCGAGAAACTCTGGGTTTTTTTTTAATTTTGATATATATATATATATATATGTATGTATGTATGCTGTACGCGCGTTGACGCATAGGGCTAGGGTTTACTAGGCGTTAGGGTTAGGGTTTGGTAAAAAAATCGCCCCCCCCCCCTACTCCAAAGTTCTGGATCCGCTTGTGTTCTGAAATGACAGTATTATAAAAGCTTCTTTATTATTTTTCACAACTGATTTCTGTGTTTGATAAGTAATGGCATAATAGTACAGCCAGATGTCACAGGATGTATTTTTTTGTAGAATGTGTCAATTATGTGGCGGTATGTATTTTACTTGAGTTTGCTAATATCTGCTTCTGAAGATTTATTTCCTCTGTTACATCCTTGGAATCATCATCATCACTCTTTTGGGTTCCTCATGGAACATAGGGCTTCGACAAAAACACGCCACTCTCCACGGTCTTTTGCTAGTTTTTTTTATGGTTTCACAGCTCTTACCTGTCTTCTCTGCTCAGAATACTGTAGATATTATCTCTAGATCTAAATATCTTTATGAATTCAATATAACGAATATCCTTTCAATTCAAATACAGACCTTTAATTCAAAGCTAGGAATCACTGTACTATACAGAATATAAAAATAAAACTGTATCAAATGTAATTTTTTTTTCAAAGCTCGTTAGCAATTAGATTCAGATTAATACTAATCTCACAACTGGAGAAATATATACATGACTAGAGTGTACACTGTACAGGTTTCAATTCCACACTCTATAAAATTTTCAATCTTAATCAAACCATTTCCTTAACTCCTCCCTAAAAGTTCCCTCTAACCATTATTCCCAGAGACCGCGAAGCAAACACGTGTTAGATGACGTCATGGGTTTTTCTTTACCCTAGCGCGTGGGTGTTTCCATACTCACGCGCGTGGGTTTTTCCTTCAGCTGGGATAAATTATTCTAAGTTTATTACCCTAGATTAGGTAGACACCAGAGGTTTTCGAGTTGTGGGACTTCCTGTTGTTACAAATTATAAAAATGTTAGTTCCTCTACCTCCTTTCGTTTTCTAAACAGACCCAACATGCACTAGAAAACTGATAAGGGCATTATAAACGGTCAGGACATATCTCGCACAATTATAATTTTAATTATGTCACATCTGTCTGTATAAGCAAAGGCCCCAAAATGATGACTTCTACAGATGCCAGAATATACGTAAGGACATCAAGGCCACCAAAGTGAAATTTGAGGGTTTCCTAACAAATTTAACGTTGCCCCCTAATTGTGAGAAATATAGCCATTTCCCGGCCAAGGAATGACGACTGAACTCTCTTATAGCATACCCTCACCTTAACCCATGGCTCTCGAAACAATATTTTTTTGTTTTGCATACGCCATCTATCATAATGTACCACTTTCAGGTAAATAGCAAGATATTTATTTAATTTTTTTGCTAAATAGGAAACCTCAGAATTTGCGCTAATCAATTTTAGCTTTATCATCCTAGGAATCCTTGGGCCTTAAGTTTAAATTGTCTAGTAGTGTTATAACCTGAATACGCCAAATAACATGCATACTAACTGTACAAATGTTTATTACATTAGAAGTTAGTAAAATTTGCATAAAATTGATTTATTGACTATTACTTTTACAATTTTTATTCTTTGAACAATCACGCCCACTTACTACATTTATTCCTTAAGATTCAGCTATGTAAGTCTAACTGAAAGGATTATTGACATTATGTATACTATAGGCCTATCATAGGCATATGGTCAAGAACTACATTCAATCGTTCACTAAACGTCACGTGGTCGTTGCAAAAGCAACGTTTTTATGTTGTTGTTTTTTGTTCCCCTGATCGTCATACAGAAACTCAACGAAGAGACGCAACTCATTGTTATAGCAATTCATCTCAACTATCTTTATTCATAAACTACAAGCCTTTATAAAGATCCCCGGTCTACATTTGACACAATAACAATGTAACAACAAAAAAAAACAACTCATTCAATATAAGCAACCAGAAGTAACGAACCCTTCTATCAGCTCATTAGTACAACGAGTCTGTCTTGAATGGTCCCCCCCCCCCCCATTCAGACAGTATACACACACCTGTGAGTCTGCTAATCAATACTATTACATTTCTTTTCTTAAAAACACGCGCGAACACATACACACACAAAACAAATTTAGCAAACTTTAGAATAGAACAGTTAAATTAAAGTTCGAACAATACTCTGTATGCAATTAGTCATATTGACAAAATCTTAGAAATCAACATAACATGTTTTCTTTGACACCACAGACTCGACCATGGAATTTACTAAACTTTCTAAAATAATTCTTTTATAGTCCAAATACAAGTTCCAGTTTCATTTCTCTTTTATCTTCTGGATCAGAAATGCGATGCTCGCCTTATGCTTCAGACGCTTAATTCTTTGCATGTAGCTTACTTTTGGTGGCTAATTGACGTCTTATTATGCTAAAGCCATTGGACAATCTGCGTAGAGCCTACCAGAAACCGCCTCTAATTAGGCATAGCCCGTGTGTATGGCAGGCCCATTGTCTAGGGGTTGGGACGCTGGCGAGACATTTCATACCCATACGATGCCCTAGTCTAGTCTTTAGTCGACAGAAAGATCTATAAGATACTCTTCTCTCTCTCTCTCTCTCTCTTTCTCTTTCTCTCTCTCTCTCTTAAAGAAAGGAACCAACTCGTGCATAAAAGTAAACGTATTACTATAGTCCTAACGTACATACATAAGAAGCAAGGTCTATTCCCAGATCAATACAAATAAGCTCCCTCCAAGTCCCTCACAGAAAACTGCAACCACCTCTAGCCTCAAATCTACGCACTTCCTCCAAGTCCCTCACAGAAAACTGCAACCACCTCTAGCCTCAAATCTACGGACTCCCTCCAAGTCCCTCACAGAAAACTGCAACCACCTCTAGCCTCAAATCTACGGACTCCCTCCAAGTCCCTCATAGAAAACTGCAACCACCTCTAGCCTCAAATCTACGGACTCCCTCCAAGTCCCCCACAGAAAACTGCAAACACCTCTAGCCTCAACTTTACGAACTCCCTCAAAGTCCCTCACAGAAAACTGCAACCACCTCTAGCCTCAAATCTACGCACTCCCTCCAAGTCACTCACAGAAAACTGCAACCACCTCTAGCCTCAAATCTACGCACTCCCTCCATGTCACTCACAGAAAACTGCAACCACCTCTAGCCTCAAATCTACGGACTCCCTCCAAGTCCCTCACAGAAAACTGCAACCACCTCTAGCCTCAAATCTACGCACTCCCTCTAAGTCACTCACAGAAAACTGCAACCACCTCTAGCCTCAAATCTACGCACTCCCTCCATGTCACTCACAGAAAACTGCAACCACCTCTAGCCTCAAATCTACGCACTCCCTCTAAGTCACTCACAGAAAACTGCAACCACCTCTAGCCTCAAATCTACGGACTCCCTCCATGTCACTCACAGTGAGTTTTTTTGTGTGGATTGGGATCGAGACGTATATATTTTTTTGTTAGTTCTAAAATCAACATTTCTGAATTGGAAAGGATTTTATATAGGATAAATTCATCTCACTGAATAGTTTAGATAAGGATGTTTGTTATTGATATTGACAGATATTTTATCCTAGGCCGAGATTGAAGATAAAACTTTGGTAATGAAACACTTCAGCTTTTTTTAAATTCAAGAAACGTTTGCTAAGTTAATGGGTCAGAGGTGGCCAGAACGCAGGGTCCCGAGCTAGTATCATACCAAGGCCGAGCCGCTACGTATGATGAAATAGTGACACTAAGTTTTCACTATCGCTGTTGTTGATGTAATTGTACATAAACCGCCACCTTGTTTATTGAAGCTCTTGTTGTCTAAGTGGAAAGATAGGCGAACATGTCTGTAAGGAAAGGAGCAGAAGTACTAAACATTAAAACAAAATAAAAACAGCCGCTTACAACAGAAACATAATGAAACATCCAAATGAATATCTACCAAGAACTATCAAAATAAAAGAAAAAAGTACTAAAAATTAAAGTTATATAACTGATAGCACCACAAAATCACTGTCATATTTCAACACTGCAAAGTTTATCTCCTTTTTTCTATAAAATAGAAAAATTAATTAATTACCACTAATTGATTTAGTAATTGGTTAATTTTTTGATTCGTGTATTGTCTTCAACTTTAAATAATTTTGTAAAATTTCAACTTGATTTTGAGAGTTGGAGAAAAATCGTGTGAAAGAATGTCCCCAGACAGACAGTATGACAGACAGAGTTAGTTGATATAAACTTTGTAAAAAGCTGCAATTAAAACAAATTACTCCGATTAGGATAAGCGTCCTTTACATTCAATGTGCTTTCTTCCTAGCTCAGCGGAACTCATTCAGCCAATCAGAAGCAAGTGATCATCATTGAAGCTGGGATACACGCCAGAGAATGGATCTCTCCTGCATCGACCCTCTGGGTAGTGGAAAAGGTCAGTCAGGAACCAATCGGTTCAAGTGAAATATTGAAGTGAAACAATAATAGAGCATAAAGAAAGATGCATGTTTTACTTACCATCACTAACCTCGTGTTTTAGTTTAAAATGTCGTATTAAATTAAACGCTTTTGACGAAGTACTCTGGGTGCCTATTTAAGTGTCGAGAATGTTCTGAATTTTTAAAAATTTTAACCAGGCTTAAAAAGCAGCCAGCATTTCAATCGCCAAAAAATAAACTAGTTGGTTTTCTAACTATTGAGATACTTTGTTGGCAATAGCCCTCTTTCAATTTACAGTCTATGATGATGCTTTATTAATTAATTGATTTTAAAAACTCTCCCAAAATTTTCCTCTCTTAATGTTCTTTCCCCTCCCCCCCTTAGGTTCCATTATATCACCCAACATTTCTCCGCATCGCTTTGTCTTCTTCTTGTTTCCATATTGCTGTATTTTCTTGCTTTAAGAATCTAGACTGAATCATGAAAAATCAAAATGTAAACAAGGATCAAATTTCTGTGATTCACAGTGGGACCAACTAGGAAAAGAAAAAAAAAAGATTGTTTAAAAAAACACAGTTTACCTAAGGGAAAAAACTGCTAATTACTTCCATTTTTAAAAAAATAAATGATAGGGTTTAGCTCGTTTCTGCCATACAAAACACAATTAATTAATACCAATTGATTAACTAGTTGGTTAATTTTTGGATTGATTCGTATATTGTCATTGACTATGAATAATTATGCAAAATTTTAACTTGATCCGAGAATGGGAAGTGGGAGTAAAAACATGTCAAAACGTAATAATGGGATTAAATCCATATATACATCCACATCTCTCATTAAGTAGCTTTTATTCCCATTATTTCCATATCAAACAAGATAATTAATCATCAATTA
The DNA here is from genome assembly GCA_036873155.1 of Biomphalaria sudanica. NCBI lineage: Eukaryota > Metazoa > Mollusca > Gastropoda > Planorbidae > Biomphalaria > Biomphalaria sudanica. The sequence continues at coordinate 25,131 of JAZGLO010005366.1, forward strand.
CTAATTAACTTATTGGTTTATTACTTTAATTGATTCATGTCTTGTCAGGTACAGTTGTGCGAAGTTTCAACTTGATCCGAGTATGGGAAATGGGAGAAAAAGTAAAATAACTTTTTATGAGACAGACAGACAGACAGACAGACATAGCGAGTTGATATAAAGCTTGGTAAAAAAATATATAAAGCTGTTTATTGACTGACATAATCGTTTCGTGCGCTATGTGTCACTTACTTTGCTAATGTCCAGATTCTCCAAGGCTACAAAGCTCGTGACGTAAACGCCAGACTTATGCTTGATAAATACGATTGGTACGTTGTTCCAGTGTCCAACCCTGATGGCTATGACTACACATTCAGCACAGTAAGTACAAAACTATGTGTAAAACAAAATGTCGATTAATTTCATAGGGTCAAAAATATAAATAGCTTTCAAGTCAGTATTGTTATCAGGTCTCGGACCACCACCCAGGGTCAGGTGATTAAGCGCCTATCCCAGAGCCCGCCCACATAATTAACATTGGTACCTTAGTGCTCTATTATTATATGTCACATGTCATGTTTCCTAGCTACCTGGCTTCAGTTTAGTGAAGCAAAAGTAGCTTTCCATTGTGCTGGCCACATTATGACACTCGTTAACTGTTAACCGAGAAACAGTTTGAATAAGGGAAGTAAACTGACAATGTCATAGAAAACCTTAGTTTTTAGAAGGCTTACTTGTAGATTTGTGAAAGCCAGTTATCTACACTTCCCATGCACAAAACGAGTAGGCTATTTATTATCAGGCGACCTATCCTAAGAAGTTTTTTTTTTTTTTTTTTTTTGGGGGGGGGGGGGCTGTTATTAATAATTTTAATGATCGTGACTGCTTTGTTTGCAGAACCGAATGTGGAGAAAGAACAGACGTTACATCAGCTCCAGGTGTTCTGGTGTTGACCTCAACCGAAACTTTGACGTGTTCTGGGGCAGTGAGTGCAGTTTAGGCACCTTTCTATTTGTGTCTATAGAAATGATAATGTCGCGCCAATGTTTAAAGATTATGCAAAAGGGGGGTTGTTCTCTTATACAAGAAATAGATCAGATTAGATCAGATTAGATCAGATTAGATCAGATTAGATCAGATTAGATCAGATTAGATCAGATTAGATCAGATTAGATCAGTTTTTGATCAATAGGAGAATGTAGAATGTTCTAATCATGTGCTTTAAAGTGTACGAATTATTAGATGGGCATAAAGTACAAACGAGTGCCAGGGATATTGTTAAAAGGCAACAATAAAAGAGCATAAAATGGTTTTCGCCACCTTCAGTAGAAATTAAAATCATTTTAAATCTAGTAGAAAATGAAATGTCTGACGAGCTCAGTGACGTAAGGACTTGAGGACCTCTTTAGGGGCCCTTGAATTCTGACATTCGACATCATGACATGAGATAATGGCGTAATATTTAATGTAAAAACAAATTTCAGACACCCTAGCTATGCTACTGGACACTAGATAAAGTAGTAACCTTGTCGCCAACACTGCGATTTTCCTGTCCTGTGGTTGCAAAAGAACGTCAAATAACTGATTCAGTTTGGGATCAGCAGCATTGCAGAATATACCAGAATGCCATCATCTGTGTGCGCTGCAAGATGTCGACGATTTCAAATGACCCCTCCACCCAAAGCCTTTCCGAGGCTTGGGTTAAGCCGCGATGTAGCTGAGGTTGGGATTCAAAGTTAGACCCCAAACAAAAGCAATTTTTTACAAAATTACTTGATCAGCTGGGTTTTTGTTCCTGCAGCCACTGGTATCTCCAAGAAATGTTCCAGCGAAATCTATTGCGGTACCGCCGCTTTCTCGGAGCCTGAAACTGCCAACTTCAGAGATCTATTTAATGAACTAGCCAACAATGTTGTCTTCTACTTGTCAGTACACAGCTACTCACAGGTCAGTGTTACTGGATAGAAACTTTAAGAGTTGATTCTCACTCTCTCTCTCCCTTTCAGCCTCTACCTTTATCCAAGGCCAGATTTCAGTATATGGAGGCCCTAAGCAGAACTTTGGTGGATACCTTTTCGAAAGCTTTAATAAAAATTCTATTATTAATAAAAATATACTACTAAATAAAAGCATGCCATATTATAAAAGAAAGAAATTACCCCGCTGAACGGGGGTTTAAAGTCAAAACCCCCTTTGGCTACGCTCATGTAATTTTGAGTGCGTAATTTGCTTTTTCTTTTACTTTGAAGAGGTATTTTTTTAGCTTCGAACCCCGCTGAATGGAGGTTTTAAACACAAATTTAAAACTTGGCTACGCTCATAGAATCTGGTGACTGATGTATGGATAGTTTTATATTGAAGAGGGGATGTTTTATCGTAAATTTCGGAGGGGGTTTTAAAATCAAAACTCCTCCTAGCTCTTAGAATTGGGGAATTGTCGCTTACATAAATTTTTTTGTTTGTTTATTTTATAGAAGAAGGGGTTTTAACTGCAAAACCCCCTTGTAGGGGATTTTAAACTCAAACCCCCCTTGGCTGCGCTGGGGCAAGTGATGGTTTAGTATTAAAATATCCTCTAAAATAAACAAGATCAAAGCAAAAAATCAGTCACTAAATTCCGACCCCCCGCCCCCATTTGGGGGGTATTTCATTTCGGGAGGGGGGTTTAACCCCACTCCGGCTACGCCCAAGACCTTACAGCATACATTACTCTTCGAAAGGATGAAACACAAAGGGAGGTAATAAATACACATGTCTACATTCATTGTCTCTTGTATGTCAACAGTATGTGTTAGTGCCGTACAGTTATACTGAGTATGTTTCTAGACCAGCCAATGCCAATGTCACGGTAAGTAGAGCCTTGGACTTTTTAAATTTATTTTTTTACCTCTAAAATTTTTGGATTAGAACAACTGTGGAGAGCACCATCTTAAGGGATGTGGCGTCCTTATAAACCTTGCGGAAGGGGCGAAGCCGGTTAATATATTTTTTCTTAGTTGTATTTTCATTGTAGCTGTCAATCCATGTTTAAATAGTGACCACATATTACCAATGTTTGACACATTTAAATAGTAATAAAAGAAAGACGTAGCTTTTAAGACCTTTTCAAATGTATACCGTCTGCAACAATATTTCTTAGACATTTTCAAATGTATACCGTCTGCAAGAATATTTCTTAGACATTTTCAAATGTATACCGTCTGCAACAATATTTCTTAGACATTTTCAAATGTATACCGTCTGCAACAATATTTCCTAGACATTTTCAAATGTATACCGTCTGTAAGAATATTTCTTAGACATTTTCAAATGTATACCGTCTGCAACAATATTTCTTAGACATTTTCAAATGTATACCGTCTGCAACAATATTTCTTAGACATTTTCAAATGTATACCGTCTGCAACAATATTTCCTAGACATTTTCAAATGTATACCGTCTGCAACAATATTTCTTAGACATTTTCAAATGTATACCGTCTGCAACAATATTTCTTAGACATTTTCAAATGTATACCGTCTGCAACAATATTTATAAAAAAAATGTACACTAACGTGACTCTTTTCGACTTTCGACATTTTATGTTGACAACTTTTGTTTAACTAAATATAAAAAGGTCCGTGGAAAAACGTCTTACGTACGTGCGCTATATTTCATAGGATGTCCTTTGCATGATAGTATATGACAGTGCCATCTTCTTTAGTATACTTATTTTGACCCGCGACATTTTTTAGGAAGATAAAAAGTGTGCTTTTATTGCAAAAAACAACAACAACAAAAAACAGCAAAAAAAAATAAAATCGACCCGTATCATCCCTTTTTAAGAAGCTTTTATTAACTCTGTTTGTCTGTCTGTATTGTAAAATTTTGAACAAGTAATTTCTCCCACACCCATTTTCGGATCAAGCTGAAACTTAACACAATTAGTTGTTGTACCTAACAAAACATGACTCGATTTTAAAAAAAGTTAACCATTGGTCAATTGGTAATTAATTATTTTGTTTGAAATCGAAAAAGGAAATATACTCTACAATATTGAGATGCATAGCTGTAAATGTAAAGTTTTTTCCCTTAGATAAGATTTATTTATTTAAAAAAAATATTTTGCTTGTTATTTTAATTTTTGTTTAAATGCGACATTCTTACTATGAGGTAAAAAGCGTTGTAAACGCCAGAAGACATTTCTGAAGCTCAGAATGCAAGCAAACCCTTCGAGTCAGGACTTCGCCCCTGAACCCGGTTGGGGAGTCTACAACGCTCCCCAGATCCCCTAGCTGGATGAAGGGTACACAATATGTTCCAACTAAAGTAAAAACAAAACATTGCGAAAACGGGTTTATCCGACTGGTTATAAAAGTTTCGATCTTTAATAGAGATAAATTCAGGTATTATTTTTAAGGCCTTCCGGTTGTGGGAGGGACTACGGTCTCCGCCATGATCTAAGGAACATTTATGCCAAGTTTTATCAAAATTGGTCAAACAGTTTAGATTTCTATGCGGGGCATATATATGTACATACATACATATTCCTTACATTCTACTTTATATATATATACATATAGCAGGAAAAAAGCTGAATGTCTTCCACCTCTGATGCCCAAGGCGGATCTTTAAAATAAGGTGGCAAGATAAAATAACCAATTAGGAAGTGCTACAAAGAGCAGGGTGCCAGGACAACTGCTCTGTTGTCAGCAGCAGACGCATTGGCTGCCAGTAGGTCGACTTCCACAGGACATTCTGTATGGCGATCTAATAGAAGGCAGGAGAGCCGCTGGTCGCCCACTTTTACGTTATACGGATGTATGCAAACTCGACATGAAGCTCTTCAAAATCGACACTAGCAGCTGGGAGGGGTGGCACTGGATAGATCCACATGGAGAGAGAGCATAAAAGAAGGGTCTCGGATTGCAAATGTCATACACTACAGAAGCAGAAAGAAGGGTGAAAATGCAACGGCGCCTGGTGATTACATATGCTCAACCTACGGTCGCAGCTGTGCATTAAGGATTGGCCTCTTTAGTCACACAAGAAGTTGCAAAGGGAGAGGATCGTCTCTCGATACGTAAAATGCCACAGATATATTTATATATATATATTTAGTAAAATTATCTCACTATGAGTGAAAACAAAACTATGGAGTAGGTTGAGAATATATTAAACAATGCCAATTTATTTATTTATTTTTAAAGAAACGCTTCTAACAGATAAGAATATATATTTACATCTAAGTAGATCAGTGGCTCTTAACACATTGTAACTCTGAATGTTTGACCCTAGGATGAGGTCACCTTGAAGATGATGCAAGCTTTGATTGCAAGACATGGTACACAATATACTCACGGCACTGCCTGGCAACTTCTCAACTGTAAGTCAACCATCACAACTCTACTGAAGTCGTTTTATTGAATCTTGGGATATATTCATCTTATCGTATCTTACACAAATATGAAAGTTATACGTTCTCTCTCTCTCTCTCTTTTTATTCTTTTCCATTAATTTGAGCAGCATAAATACATCCGTACAGTCTTAGACCAACAAAATACTTTTTTCATTAGGTCTTCTCTCAATTTCAATATTTTTTGTCCAGTAGATTTTCTCTTTATGCATCTCTATACTTTTTCTTAAAATCTCAGAAGGTTTTCTTTCTACTTATAAAAAATTACTATACTTTTTCATTAGTTCTCTCAACTTATAGAATTTCTATACTTTTCTCAGAAGGTTTTCTTTCTACTTATTAAATTACTATACTTTTTCATTAGTTCTCTCAACTTATAGGATTACTATACTTTGTTTTCATTGAAGAAGCTAGGCTAGATACCGGATGTTTATTTACATTGAGGAATGGTTGGTAGAACGATCACAAAACAGTAACTGTAAGACCTTGGGATTACTTCCGCCTCACACGCAGTATAATTCTACCACTACGTTGGCCGTTCCTTACTCCCAGTCCACGCGACCTGCAAAAAAAAAAAAACACAAAAAGAAAAAAAAAGAACACTTCTTAGTGTTATTGCCTGCCCACGGCTACAATCTCCCAAAGTTAAAGCTGGACAAATGACGCTTCTATCTTCTTGTTCCAGAACAATGTTACCGACAATGTACTATGCATGGGCGTAGCCAGGGGGGGTTGGGGTTCAACGGAACGGAACGGAACTAGATGACTGATGTTTGCTTTCATTTTGTTTATTTTACGTGAGATTTTAATACTAAATCATCACTTACCACAGCACAGCCGAGGAGGTTTTGAGTTAAAATCCCTCTACCAGGGGGTTTTTGAGATTTAAAAAACCCCTATCAGGGGTTTTGAGATACAAATCCCTCTACCAGGGGTTTTTGAGTTTAAAACCCCCTACCAGGGGCTTTGTTTTAAACCCCCTACCATTGGTTTTTGCAGTTAAATCCCCCTCTTCTATAAAACAAAACAAAAAATGCAAACAACAATCTCCATATTCCAACAGCACAGTTAAGGAAGATTTTGATTTTGAAACCCTCTCCAAAATTTACGATAAACCCCCTTATCAATATATAAAAAAAGCAAATTACACACTCAAAATTCTATGAGCGTAGCCAAAGGGGTTTTGAGTTTAAACCCCCCTCCTCCAGTTGGGATTTGAAGCTAAAAAGTACCTCTTCAATATAAAAAAAAAACCAAATTACACATTATAAAATCTATGAGCGTAGACAAAAGGGTTTTGGGTTTAAATCGCCCTCCTCCAGATGGCTTTTTCTTTAAAGTTTAAAACCCCTCCAGATAGTTTTGAGTTTAAAATTCCCCTACAGAGCGTTAAGAGTTGAAAACCTCTCTCTTCAATATTATTTTAAAACAAACTACAGTCACCAAATTCTATGATTGTAGCTAAATGGGGTTTTGAATTAAAAAACAACAACATGTAATTCCAAGAGCGAAGTCAAGAAAGTTTACAAATTTCTACCAGTGGCTTGGGCTCCATTAATAAAGTGTGAATAGACTTCTGCCGAAATTGAAAAACACTAAATGTGGCTCAACAAAGATGGCTAAGACAGATTTTAGAATTCAGTTATAGAGATCGGGTCTAAATCAAAGACATCATATGCCGAACTGGGAGTCGAACCCTTAGTAAGGTTGTGACATAGCGTCGGATGTGGTTTTGCGGGACATGTTCTCCGACAAAATAAATTAAGCATAATAAGAGTTGCGGAAACAGCTTGCCGGAAAATGCGCCGAACGGCGCGAGACGGTCTAAGTCAGTAAGAATATCACATTAGGTTTTTGAAATAAAACTTTTTAATAGCAAGATAATGCACTGCCAGCTCCCCCAGACCCCCTTGCTAGCAAGGGCGGGGAGTCTACAAGTTTTCCACTAATTCCAGGAAGAATCTATTCTAGGGCACAATAAACGTTTTCCGAAAGGGTCAGAATGTAATAAAGATTAATTATGTACACACATACACACACACACACACAATTTTTTTCCGTGGGGGTGGGGGGTGGCGGCGGGGGAGGGGAGATCCCCTCCCAACCCCCCCCCCCCCGAAAAAAAAAATCCTGGCTACGCCTATGTAACTATGTATTTTCCTTCTTGTTTCTTCAATCAGAAGGAAGCTCTATATTAATAATCCATACATGTCACGCGTTAAATAGTATGCTGGTGCTCTTCATAAACGCCGTGGCAGGTGGCAGGGGTAGCATTAGCACAATACCATATTTCAACATTTTATCGAAATGCTGTACGCTTCTTCTTTTGTAAGGTCTTAATAAAGTTAAAGTTTCCCTTTCAGACCTTGTAGTCTATAGGGCAGATGATGTACAGGTCATCTGTTTCTGTGGCCTACGGTTAACGAGGGTGTCATGTGGCCAGCACAACGACCAACCGTCCTTTCTTTTCCCCAACTAATGTCAGGTACCCATTAGAGCTGGGTGGACTTAGAGGCGCCAAAGATCCCGAAATTAAAAAATCCCAATCTTTACCAGGATTCGAACCCGGGAGCCCGGTTTGGAAGCCATGCGCTTTACCACTCAGCCACCGCGCCTCCTAAGGTCTCAATACATTACCCTAGATGTTAATATCTTGTTTCTGATCTACAGACGCTGCTTCTGGCTCATCCAGTGACTGGGTCCTGAGTCGTAAACCCAACATCTACACCACCAGCTACGAGCTACGCCCCAGCGCCTCCAGCTCCACTGGTTTCTTATTGCCAGCCTCTCAGATTATCCCCACTGGGGAGGAGTACTATGACAGCATGGTTGCCATGGTGAAAGCTCTCGCAGACGATTAAAAACAGAGAAAGCAATTCCGTTTACCTTATTTTTAAGGAAACAATCAATTGCTGACGACTTTAAAATGAAATGTAAAACATATGGTTTTAAAATATTTAATTTCTGTTAATAATGAGCTAATTAAACTATAATAAACTTTTAAAGAATTAAAAACTGATTTGTTTTGGATTAATCATAATAATTCTATTTTAATATTAAACTTTTGAATGACAACACAGTAGTTATTTCTAATGTTAAAACAAAGCGTGCATGATTGTAATGTCACAATCTTTTTCAGTGAAATAATTGTTTAATCATTGTGTCTATATTTCTGTAAGTAGGGCCGGCCTTAGGCATGGTCAAAACTTGGATCAGATCTCAAACAGTAGAACACTATGACTCTTTGGTTACGTCTAACTGTGTCTCAACTAGGACTCTATGTTTACGTCTAACTGCGTCTCTACTATGACTCTATGTTTACGTCTAACTGTGTCTCTACTATGACTCTATGTTTACGTCTAACTGTGTCTCTACTGTGAATCTATGTTTACGTCTAACTGTGTCTCTACTTTGATTCTATGTCGAACATGTTTAATAATCATGAAGGGAACCGTCGAATGTGACCTACTTCTAGCCGGTTATAAAATGCTTCTTTTTTCTACGTTGTTATGAAAGCGTGTGTCTACGTCGACTTCTATTTCGTTCTGTCTCTAAAACCCTATTCTTGTTTTAATAGTCACGTCATTGTCACTAATATAGACTTATATATATATCTTATATCTAGACTGGACATGGAGATCTTTTAAAACTACAAAAAATGTCGTGAAAATTAAAAAAAAAAATGAAACAATGCGTTGTTTCGTAAGGTAGTTATAAGAAGTAAAACTGTTATTTTTTTCAACCCTAACCTATGTAACATATAATTTTAATTTTTAGATCTAGATCTAGTAATTGAACATCAAAAATAAGAGTACTCTCGTCTCAAAATAATTATTTTGCAATTTTTATTTTCATAATCTAGAAAGATCTAGGTAATCAATCTATTTAAATGTACATAAGATGATTAAACCTAACAGACATGAATTATTTCCATGTAAGATTTTTGAAACATTATCTCAATGGAAACTAACAGGAAATAGGTTTGTTTCATATACTTGCTTTAAAAATAAAGTTCTGTAATAAATAGCCCATTTTAAAGAAAATCCGAGAAATGATTTTGTATTATGTCTAAACTTTGAAAACTAAAGATCATTGCTTTTCTAATACAGAAAAGATTGATTGGGGCGACTTCCCTTAGAGCTTGAAAAAGAATTTACATACATAAAAATCTTTATATATAGGTCTGTGAATCGATCAATCGCGGATAAGAATTTGTTTCCGAGTTCCCCTTTTCCGAAACAACTAATTAATTTCTGATCAAATAAATAGTCTAAATTAGAGTCACAGTAAATATTTCATATTTAAAAAACAAACAAATTTTCATTTTAAGTTTTTATCAAATAAAACAATTAACTTGCTATTTAATATGTTTAATTGAAAACGAAAGCAGTTAAGAGATAGGCACTATATCATACTATATCATACAGGAAAAATACAAGAGACTGAGAGACAGGAACTATATCACACAGGGAAGATGCAAGAGACTGAGAGACAGGCATTATATCATACAGGGAAGATGCAAGACATTGAGAGACAGGCACTATATCATACAAAGAAGATGCAAGAGACTGAGAGATAGGCATTACATCATACTGGGAAGATACAAAAGACTGAGAGACATGAACTCATAAAGGGAAGATACAAAAGACTGAGAGACAATCATTTTATCATACAGGGAAGATACAAAAGACTGAGAGACAGGCATTATATCATACAGGGAAGATACAAAAGACTGAGAGACAGGCATTATATCATACAGGGAAGATACAAAAGACTGAGAGACAGGCATTATATCATACAGGGAAGATACAAAAGACTGAGAGACAGGCATTATATCATACAGGGAAGATACAAAAGACTGAGAGACATGAACTCATACAGGGAAGATGCAAGAGACTGAGAGACAGGCATTATATCATACAGGGAAGATGCAAGACATTGAGAGACAGGCACTATATCATACAGGGAAGATGCAAGAGACTGAGAGACAGGCATTATATCATACAGGGAAGATGCAAGACATTGAGAGACAGGCACTATATCATACAGGGAAGATGCAAGAGACTGAGAGATAGGCATTACATCATACTGGGAAGATACAAAAGACTGAGAGACATAAACTCATAAAGGGAAGATGCAAAAGACTGAGAGACAATCATTTTATCATACAGGGAAGATACAAAAGACTGAGAGACAGGCATTATATCATACAGGGAAGATACAAAAGACTGAGAGACAGGCATTATATCATACAGGGAAGATACAAAAGACTGAGAGACAAGCATTATATCATACAGGGAAGATACAAAAGACTGAGAGACATGAACTCATACTGGGAAGATACAAAAGACTGAGAGACAGGCATTATATTATACAGGGAAGATACAAGAGACTAAGAGACACTGGCACGGATATTACATCTTGTTTAGCTACCTCTTCCATCTTGGAGAGTACTGAATCAGATTCCGAGAATACAAAAACCAAAAAAAGTCCCAGGAAACATTTACATCTTCAAGAAGGAGATTCCAAGCCTCTTGATGCATCACGTGGACATGACGTCACTGCGACACATCTCCAAACAAAAGCGGAGGTAGAGTAAAGTAACTAAACATCATTTTCTTGTCTAGCTTTTTTTTTTTACTAAGCTTACATCAACTCATTCTGTCTGTCTGTCTGTCTGGTAAAAGGTGTGTACACGTTATTTCTCCCACAACCATTCTCGGATCAAGCTAAAACTTTGCACAATTATTCACTGGCGTAGACAAGTAATGAACCAATAAAAAAGTAACCAATTAGACAATTAATTACCGGTAATTAATTATTTTGTTTCATACCAACAAGAGAAACTAATCATTCAATATTCACGAATATGGCTAAATTTGTTGCGTTTAGTCCCCTTAGAGGATTGTTAAGGCTTTTTCTCTCTCAAGCATTCTCCGATCAAATTAATGCTTTGAAAAATTATTTATTGTACCTAGCAAAACATGAATCAATTTTTTTAAATGCCCAAAATAGTCAATTAATTATTGATAATTAATTATTTTGTTTGATATCGAATAAGTGAAATAACTTGTACATTATTGATAGATATATTTAAAGGGCGGAGTTCTTCCCCTTTTGATAAGCTTTGGTTCTTTTTTTTAAATACTTTTTTATATTTTGCTTGTTACTTTGGTAACTTTTGTAGCTCTGGTGAAAACGCTGCCAAAACGTCTCATTCACTTTTTCCGTCATGTCTCCGCCACTGAATTGCTTCCAAAAATCGAAGTCTTCTGTTTGTTTGCTGTACGTGTGAAACATTTACTAACGGAACAATGAGTCAAGAGAGAACACACAAAAAAAGTTTGATCAATGACAGAACAACTCGTCACGTGACGCTGTCGATGTGCTACGTCAACCCAAAGCGATGTAACTCTAACAATATAAAAAGATAAGACTCAGTATGACCCTCTCTGTTGGGTGCCGGTCGAGACTTGTCAATCGTCATCCTGAAGTAAGTTGTTAATTTAACTCATTACAAGTACACAGGAACAACAAAATATCCATTGGTGCTGAATTGAACTATCTCTCTATCAAAGTTCAACACAAGACGTGACGTTATACACAATAGTAAAAATTAATGTCTTAACAGCCATTCAAATGGGAATAACTTTTTGGCAACTTTTTTTTTATTCTTGCAACAAAAAAAGCTGTCTAGGTAAAGATAGTTCTTCTTTCAGAAGGAAAAAAAAAACCTGGCTTGATAAAGATAGTTATTCTTGCGACAAAATAGCTGGCTAGATAAAGATAATTATTCCTGCGCAAAGTAGCTAGATAGATAAAGATAGTTATTCTTGCAGCCAAAAATAAAATGGTTGCAAAATATAAATTGTTATTGTGCTACAAAAAAGCTGTTCTAATATATATAGTTACTCTTGTATAAAAAAGCTGGGCAGATAAAGTTCGTTTTTTCTTGTATAAAACAAAAGCTGGCTATATAAAGATACTTATTCTTGCGGCAAAATAGTTGGCTAGTTATTCTTGCATTTAAAAAAACCTGGCTAGATAAAGATGGTTCTTCTCGTAAAGAGATTGTTTTGATTATATTGTATTTGGCTCTTTAGAGTTTCATAAATCTAAAATTTCTCGTTTGAGTCTGGCCCGTGTCTCCTAAATCCTAAATCTCCCTAAAAGTTCCTTTTTCTTTTCTCCTATCAAGAGTAAAAGCACATAGTAATTCAGGGATTCGAAATGATTAGGAATTGAATGTAACTCTCTAAACCATTTCAAATATTGCATCAATTATTTACAGAAGTGTGATTCGAGTCAGAATTAAACGAATAAAATCTTGATGTTCAATCTGTGTTTCTAAAATGTAAAGACTCGTTTAAAAAAAAGTTCAGAATATTTATTAATTCAATTTCTTTTTATTGAAACCAAGCTTGACTTTTTTTTTGTGTGGAAAATCGTAGATTTGAGCTCTTTGTGTACAAATAATGTACACCTTTGAACATCTGAATGTGTGACTTCTCTGTCTATAAATTAACTAATTCATTTCTAATCTGAAAATGCTACATACTGAAAATCTAACTATAAATTTATTTTAAAAAAAATATTTTTCTATTTAACTTTTTTTTTATTTAAAAAGATTACTTTTGGCTAGAAAATTTTACTATTCAACTTGATTTAGTTAGTTTTCACTTGACATGGTACTTTATGTTAGACAATTCATTATTTGACGTGAAAACTTTTACTGATTGACGTGAAAATATTTTACTCTTTGACGTGAAATGATACAGTTTGAACTCTTTCTTAAAACATTTAATATTTTGATATCGTTGTAAATAAGTTTCTATTTGATCCCATTGAAGGAAATGTTACTAATTAATTTCTTTATTTGACAGTTCACTAAAATGTTACTTTTGAAAATGTTACTATTAGATTTGATGTTGTTACTATTTGACTATAAAGTTTTCTGAGTTCCTCTATTTTTCTTTTCTCTCTTTCTTTCTCTCCCTTTCTCTAAATCTCTCTCTCTCTTTCTATCTCTTTCTCTCAATCTCTCTCTTTCTCTCTCGTTCTCTCTCTTTCTCTCTAAATTTCTCTCTCTCGTTCTCTCTTTTTCTGTAAATCTTTCTCTTTCTCTATCTTTCTCTATCTTTCTCTCACTTTCAATCTCTTTCTCTCAATCTCCCTCTCTCTTTCTCTCAATTTCTCTCTCTTTCTCTCAATTTCTCTCTCTTTCGCTCTATTTTCACTCTCTTTCTCTCTCTCACTTTCTCTCAATCTCTCTCTGTCATTCTCACTCTTTTTCTCTCAATCTCTCTCTTTCTCTCTCTCTCTTCCTCTCTATCTTTCTCTTTCTCTCAATCTCTCTCTCTCTCTCTTTTTACTATCTCATTACTTTCTCTAGTGTACAAAAGAATACTTGTGCAAAGTTAAAACTTGATCTGAGACCAGAGGGTTAGGGAGAAAGAACGTGTGCAACCTTTTCACCTGATAGAAAGACAGAGTGAGTTGACAGAAGCTTTTTCAAAAGAAATAAACTTCTTTATGCTCACCACTAAATGCATCTTGAGAATCTCTGGACATCAACCAAATTCGTTATAGAACTCAAGTTACGTATAGTGTTATCTGTGTAGTGATTTTGTTGGCTTTTAATAAACATACTTTAGAATAAACAGGAGGGTGTATTGATTCTGCATTGATTAGCACTGAAGTGGGCAGGCACTGAGGTACAGGGAAGTCATCTACAAAACTAAAAAAAAACAACTTGACTATTAGATTGGCAAGATGTATCATTAGTAATGATGATGATTAGCATCTGCATTAAAGGACATTGAACTCTATTGATTTATTGAGAGCATTTATTATACTGCGGCCCCAGTTCACATATTTGAAATCTTATCTTATCTTATAAAATACAGACGTTACTTTAAACAAAATAAAAAAAACAACAAAACAAGAAGCGTGTGTCTAGGTCAATCTAGTCATGCATGTTAATCAATGACCAATGACTTAAATTTTGCCAAGTCATTGGTTTTTCTGACTCAGGCAATCCATTCCATGCTCTAATAATACTAGAGAACAAACCACGTAGAGCAATTGAGTTTAAGTGTTTGATCTAGAAATTCTTATCAATGTACTTAGAAACCCACTTGATTGCAAATCGCTAGTTGGCTAGTACACATTTAAAGAAAGACTATCCGCCACATTTTATTACTCTGCCTATGTAAAACGGACCCCTTCCTGACCCTTCGACGATTAAAAAGATATTATAATTATACAAAAACGAACTAATATTCATTCTCTGGCCCTGCCAGGGGTCAGCTTCGTTAGAGAGAAGCAAAATTCATTGTAGTCTCTTTGACAGTGTCCACTGAGAAATTTTCTGGTGATGTGGCAGGTCTGCAGCAGTACCGCCCTCTGACAGGCAGCGACAATCTTCTTAGGGGATGTTAAGGTCAGTTGCCATTATCCCTTCAGTCAATGGTATATTTTTTTTTAGACACCTTCCATAACCTCTCATTCGGCGATGTCAATGATTATAGCGTTGTTGTCAACAGACAGCAGAAAAGGATGATTAAAATCATGGAGGATTCTCCTAGGAATGCTTCGAGTGTGTTTGCGAGGTTAGTTAACAACAACAGGGATAGCTTCCATGGTCGTTTAGTCTCTACACTTTGGTTTTCATAATTGTGATGGAGTGGGTGTGTCTTTTTAGCGGATCTTAAAGTGGAAAAGTCGCTATTAGTTTTGTGTAGTCTGTCAGTCCATCCCATTTACATCGCAGAAACTAGAAAAGATATTGAAAATCCGATGTCGTGATATTTTAGATCTTGCTAAGTTCTGGTGCAGCAGCTACTTTTTTGTTTTCTAGAAGCAAATTGTTTAATTTTTAAAATTAAACATGCAAGAATTAGTTTTTCATAAATATACACCATTTTTTAATGAAAAAAACTTCAGGCAGATGTAATTTTCAACTAATTGGCTACATATCAAGGGTTTTCGAGTTGAAATCTCGACTCAAGCAGAAATATTGTAAAGGAAACACGAAAACCTTCTTCCAGATACCCCACCCAACTGATATTGTTCCACAAAAGAAGTTTAGAACATTGCTATAAACATGAATGTTGCGCTGTTCATAAGCAATTGAAAAAACATTCCAAACACACCAAGCATATCATCGTACGACTAGATCGTGTAGAATCCAAGATTTTAATTTTTTAAGGTCCAAAATTTACCACACAGTATTTCGTGCAGTGCCTTCCGTGTACTAGTCTCCCCCCCCCCCCTCAAAAAAAAAAAAAGAATAACTTGTATTTTTTTTAGCGGCCACCGAAAGATGAAAAGCCACTATAAGTTTTTTGTCATCTATTGAAAAGATAATTTAAACTTTTGGGCAAAAAAGTAAATGTAATATAAGTCAGGAATCTCATTATCGATAAAAGTTTTTTCAGTTAAAAAAAAATGTATTACTTTATAGACATTCAAAACAAGTCCATGGCTTGAATATTCCTTGTCCATGAGCAGATCTGGTGTGGGCCGCCTCCGAGTTTGTGTGATAACAGCTCTCTTTGTAGTTCTTTCAAAATTTGATTTTGTTTCCAATCCTGCCAAGCTATCAACAATTTTACACCATCTTTACATTATCTGCAAAACTCAATCCATGCACATCGGCATGGGTTTCGTCAATGTCAGGCTGTTCTCTTCGTGGTTATTGTTAGGCCTAATTATTTTGATGCCACACCCAATTGTTTTGTCCCCCCCCCTCCCTCCCTCTCTCTTCTTTCAAAGAATCCATTGAGAATGTTGCCAGATAAGAGGGAGGAGCGAAGCTAATTTTGAAAATATTGAAGTAAAGCAATTGAAAGTGATAGGGACGGCAATTAGATCTAGCTCTTTATTAATACATGTACATGTAGTTCATACGCATTGAGTGCTAGTCACAGCTGCGCAGCTTCAACCAGCCAACTTATTCATAGCGCAAAACTCTCTCTGTTTATATTCTCTGCATTCTATTAAGAGACAGAAAGCGTTTTTTTGTGTTCATTTTTAATAACACAGATATATAAACTCTAGATCAGGGGTTCTCAACCTGTGATTCGCGACCCCCTTGGGGGGCGAATGACAACTTGCCGGGGGTCGCCTAAGACCATAGAAAATATAGATTTTTGTGTTGATTCTAACGAATAAAACATAACATTGTTGCTGTTGTTATTCAACGATAGGCAACTCAGTCAGAATGATTTTAAAAATTTTAATTGTCGCAGCATGTATAGTCTTTAACTGTGTAAATTGATGTCAATGAATGCGGAATCACATATTTTTGTTGTTGTTACAACGTCATGACGAAAGTGAAAAGCTATTATAATTTAAAGGTTATTGTTTAATAGTGTCCGTGTAGTCAAGTAAAATAGTGTCAGAATTGAAGAACCCATAAAAATGGTTCTACCACAGAATACTACAAAGGCACTATGTGCAACATTAATTATTTTCAATGCAATAGTACCTTACTTTTTCCCAACTGATATCAGGTACCCATTGGAGAAGGGTGGACTCAGGGGCGCCTAAGGATTCCGAAGTTGAAAATCCCAGTCTTCACCAGGATTCAAACCCGGGGCCCCCGGTTCGGAAGCCAAGCGCTTTACTGCTCAGTTACCACGCCTCTCCTGGCTTAACTGAAGTCTTATAATTGATGTAAGTGTTTTTTGAAATTGCTCAATCTCTTATTCAAATGCTCAAATAAAAAATAATTTATTTCGCATTATTATAAAATGCTCATGAAAATGAAGTTTACTAGATTACTATTCGTTTTAATTTAGGTCTAACTTATAATGCATACTAATTAGCTTTTTCTCTTTAAAAAACTGCTTGCAAAACTGATATTAAAAATTAGATTTTTCGCTTTCAGAAAAAAAAAGTAGCCGTTGCATCAGAACTTTGAATGGTCTAAAATATTGTGATGTCGGATTTTCAATATCTTTTCTAGTTTACGAGATCTAAACGGGACAGACGGACAGACATCTCGCACAAAACTAATAGCGTCTTTCCCCTTTCGGGGGCCGCTAAAAATCACAGTGCGTCATTTGTAATGCGGCGAAGTTCTGTAAGCAGAATCTATGTAACTTGGATGACATCTATGCAACTTAGAATAGATAACATCATTGTAACTTAGATAACATCTATGTAACTTAGATAACATCTATGTAACTTAGATAACATCTATGTAAAGCACAGTTATTTATGCATATGAACCAAAATAACATTACTGTTGGGGGTCGCCGCATTGTTGTGAATAGTAAAAAGGGGTCGCTAGACTAAAAAGGTTGAGAACCGCTGCTCTAGATCTTGAGAAATCTTGACGCGATTTTAAGGTTAGTTTCTAAAACGACATCTACAAATACAAATACTGAACAGAAAAAACAACAACAACTTTTGGATAAGTGGCTGAGTAGTATAATCTGCTTGGACATCTATGAAAGGAGCATGAGTTCGAACCCTCACTCAATCAAAGTTCTGTTAGCTGAGCTCGTAAAGAGAGGATTAAGATCTTCTCCCGGATAGCCCGACCCATTAGATCCAAATGTCAGAAAAAAAAAACATTGATTTACAGTGTACTGAGCATACCATAACATGAAAGATGCGCGCTATAATAGCAATTAAAAGAAATAGTAAATGTCTCGTAAGGGTGAGAGAAAAAAAAGCATTTTATGTCTATAAAGAAAAAAATTTCATTTATTTTCCTCAGTTAAAACAATGTTCAAGGCGACAATAATCGATAACTGTACCACTTCTTAATGTATTTTTAGCATGACACCGAATACTTTCTCCTTCGTCGTCCTGTTTCTCTTGGCGTCAGTCTACAGTGGTCAGTGCACACAGTTTCGCTTTGATGGGTAAGTGACGTCCCTAAGTGAGGGACACTTCCTGAGAGTATCCCTAGATGCTACGACTAACCAACGTCCATAAATAGTCACAAAAATATTAAATACACTCTAATGTTACACAAAAAATAAAATGAAAAAAACAAAAAACAACTGCTGTCCGAAATAATAATGTTATGTTAAATCAAAGGCGGCCTTAGCAGTGGGCTGGGCCTTGGGCGAGTGTCATATTAGGGCCATGAATATTTTTACAATGGGCTGACGGTCAGGGCCGGATTTACGGGAAGGGGGCGGGGCCCGAGACCTCCACAAGAAAAGTCTTCACAAAATAGTAAAATATTCGAATTAGGACGGGTCATTTTTTTTTCTACAAATTTGTTTCGCATTTTTACGACTGCCAAAAATGTCGTGATGAAGAAGTGTACGTTTGTAGCAGCTCGGAATAAGTCACTACAGCTCCGGATTTACGACAGTGCGTCTACCAAGGGCCTTGTTCTCCACAAACTCAAAAAAATATACACTTTTTAAAACTAAAATCTGCACATTAAATATTTTTTAAAAACAAAATTGAGATTAAATTTACAATAACTCAATTTCTTTGATCTAAAATATAGCCTGCTTTTAGATGTCCGTATTTTCATTCATAGGTGGATCTTTATTCAAGCTTTTGAAAAACTGTAGAGGCCTACACAAAAATCCTTCCCCGGGGCCTCAGCATATTTAAATCCGGCCCTGCTGATGGTGATTCTCTTTATCGCAAAGCCTCCTTATTAAGGCGCGGGCCTGGGACGGTTGCTCCACAAGCCACCCCCTAAGACATCCTCTGGTAGAATTTAAAATGTATCAGTTGAATTAAAAAGTTGAATGGGGATTTATTTTTAACGTAACTTTAAAGTTAAAGTATATTACAATCTGATGTAAGTTTTGCTTCGCTGTAGTAGATATTTGTCTGAATTATAAGTTTCGGATTCCCAATGAGTTTTATTAAGACCTTTAATTATTTGGTTACTTTCTCGTCCTTAGCGTATTAGTTGCATTCTATCCAATTCTACTATAGTTACAATGATCTTATAATTATATATATATATAGGTTTCAACTGCTGTCGGTCAACTTCCGAGATCAGGAGGACGTCCATTTTATTCACAGTCTAGCCAACCAGTTTTACGACGTGAGTTGAAGTATTTTAATCCTTGGTGACACTAATGTAACTGCGTGTATACACGGGGACAACCCAACCTCCAACAAAAAGCATACATATATAGAAAGTCGGGAACCACTGACTGAGTGGTCAAGACATGATCGACGTCCATAAATAAAAGAAAGACAAAACAAACAAAATATAAAAAATACTTTTTAAAGAAAAAGCTTATATAAAGAAAAAAAAACTGCACATTGGCAGCCATATATCTTAATGCTACAAGATTTGTTCTCCTTTTTCTATATCAAAAGAAATGTCATTACCACTAATTAATAAATTAATTGGTTAATTTTTTGATTGATTCATGTTTTGTTATGGCACAGTGAATAATTGTGCTAAGTTTCAACTTCATCCGAAAATTGGGAAGTGGAAAAAAAACGTCTACAAAATTTAAACCAGACAGACAGACGGATTGAGTTGATATAAGCATTGACAAATATTTTAATATTTTTTTTCTTCTATTGAACTAAAAATGAGTCTGTTAAAATACAGACATGAGTGGGTCTATTTGTAACGTGTCAACAATTAATAAAAGTATATTACCATTTGATTTTATAATTCAATGTATAGCTAACGTGATCATTAAATCTAAATTTATGCATAGAGTTATATCAGGGTAAATAACTCTAGCAGGACATGAGTAATGTGAAGGTGACCTGTTTCTTGTAGCTAACACTTAACGAGACTGATGTGACATTACAGTGTGATTTTTTTCAAGAGGATTTTTCCGTAAACTGTTTTTCTTCCAGCAAATGACCCGCTGGTATGATTTGTTGAATCAGCTACAAGCTATATCATTAACATATTGAATCAGTTTTAAGCCATATTTCTGACTTAATGAATCAGACACAAGCTTTATTTCTGACTTGATGAATCAGATAACAGCTTTGTTTTGGACTTGATGAATCAGATCTAAGCTATTTCAGACGATGAGTTAGATGTAAGCTTTATTTCTGACTTGATGAATCAGATTTTAGCTATATTTCTGACAATGAATCAGATGTAAGATGTTTCAGACTTAATGAATCAGATGTACGCTATATTTCTGACTTAATAAATCAGATACAAGCTTTATTTCTGAGTTGATGAATCAGATATTAGCTATGTATCTGACAATGAATCAGATGTAAGATGTTTCAGACTTAATGAATCAGATGTACGCTATATTTCTGACTTGATGAATAAGATACAAGCTTTATTTCTGACTTGATGAATCAGATATTAGCTATATTTCTGACAATGAATCAGATGTAAGATGTTTCAGACTTAATGAATCAGATGTACGCTATATTTCTGACTTGATGAATCAGATGTAAGTTATTTTTCATTCTTGATGAATCAAATGTAAGCTATATTTCTGAATTCGGATCTCCCCCAGACATCCATATATGTACGATTGCCTGGTCGTGTGGCATGCGTTCTGGACTGTTTTCTCGATGGCCACACTTTGTCATAAGTGCATCTACAATAAAGAAATGCCCTTGTCCTTTAGCGAACTGATCACTTTACATGTCCCTCAGAGAGCACTGCGCTCCATGGACTAACGCTTCTAGTGATTTCCTGTTTCTTCCTTAAACGTTGCGGCTTTTTCAGTACACGAACTAAAGGTTTGGAACTCATTCACCCCAGACAGACAACTTGCTTCACTGCATTCAGGATGAACATTAAGACCTTTCTGTTCAACAACTTTTATAGATTAGTTTGTCCTTTTAGCTGTCGTGATTATGTTTGTAATGTTATCACAATTTTGTTTGCCAAAAGCGTTCTATAAATTAAATTATTATTAGTATTATTTATAATTCTAAATTCAGTTTACGCGTCATTCTAATTATTATTTAACAAACAACATAACACCTCTTCAGAACTGCGGGGATTTAAGGATAACATAAAATTCGAAAAAAAAAATAAATTTGAAGACTCGAACTTGAGACAACTAGTGTTGTAGACAGTCCTTGACTTGTAGTACCAAACTGCTGGTAGACAACTAAACCGTTGTAGGCGTATTATATCTTAACTTATAAAACTTGAATTCACTTGAGTAACTTCCTTTGTGAACGAAACTAAATGTAACTTTTATAACAATGTAAACAAAGTCAACTTGAGAGGAAATTCAATAAAATATTGTCGATTTTAATAATGATATAAAATAATCTATTGCATAATATGTAGCAACATCATAAACCACTTAGACAAACATAATGTCCTCACCCCATACCAACATGGCTTTAGGAAATATAGATCATGTGAAACACAACTAATAGGACTAATTGATGATTTTTCAAAAAGGTTTAGATAATAGTGAACAAATAGATGCTATCTTACTAGATTTTTCCAAGGCTTTTGACAAAGTTCACCACCATAGTTTGCTTAAAAAATTAAAATATTTCGGCATAAATGGTCCACTGCATCAGTGGATTAAAGATTTTCTGATAGGGAGAGAACAAACTGTAATAATAAATGGCTCTAAATCAACACCAATAACAGTAAACTCAGGTGTACCTCAAGGAACAGTCTTGGGTCCACTACTATTTTTAATTTACATAAATGATTTACCAAATTGCATTAGTTCAGGAACAAAAGTCAGATTATTTGCAGACGATTGCATAATATATAGAACAATAAAAACAATACAAGACACAGATATTTTACAAAGAGAATTAGATGAATTACAGAAATGGGAATCAAATTGGAGCATGTCTTTCCACCCAGAAAAATGTCAGTTGCTAAGAGTAACAAAAAAACTAAAACAAATTAATTCCACTTATCTTATTCATGGCAAACCAGTAACACAGACTAAAAACGCAAAATACCTAGGTGTTATAATAAATGAAAAACTGTCATGGAATCCACATATTGATGAAACTATAAAAAAATCAAACAAAGCATTAGGGTTTATTAAACGAAAATTCTATAAATCAAATAAGAACATAAAACTAAAATGTTATTTAACCTTAGTTAGGCCAATAATAGAATATGCATCCACCGTTTGGGACCCCTCAACTCAAGAAAACATTAAGAAACTGGAACAAACACAAAATAGAGCAGTGAGATTCATAACAAATGAATATTCACACTTGACTAGAGTAACACCATTAGTAAAATCACTAAATTTAGGAAGCCTTCAGGACAGAAGACTCAAAAGTAAAGTAGCAATTATACATAAAACACTGAACCATAATCTTCAAATATAAAAACAAAATCTAATAAAATACTCTGAAAGACACAAAAATAAAGGAACATTCCTCGTCCCATATGCTAGGACATATTTGTACAAATACTCCTTCTTCCCCAGTGCTATTAGAGCATGGAATGGGTTGCCTGAGCTAGCCAGAAAAACCAGTGACTTGGCAGAATTTAAGTCATTGGTTAATATGCATGACTAAATGCATGACGCGTAGGACGTAATCATCTTCTTTTTTGAAGTAACGTCTGTATTATATAAGATAAGAAGATAAGATGGAGTCGTCTGTCCTACCTAAGACAGCTGATGACATTGACACTCATCTTGCATCATTCACAACATATCGCTAACCTCTTCCCACCGTCACCATAGCAAAACACACACACTCCATAACAACTTCTATCAAATTATGGCTACACTTTACACTCATTCTCTTTCTATATTTCAGCTTGACTTTTGGAGTCAGCCGGCAACCAATCGCAATGCCACGATTCTCGTTCCGCCATCTCTTTTGGGAACAGTGAAAACGAGGCTGGGCGAGAAAGGCCTAAGTTACACAGTACTTAGTGACCACGTGCAAAGGTAAGTGATGCAGACTTGAGCAGTAGGTGGCGCTAGTTTTAGTCCAGGAAGTGTGCACTTAATGCTAACTCTGTTGTGTATTTCTTTTAGATCTTTAACACAAGCAGAGAAAACGAATCTAAAATAAAGTACGAAAAATAGAGAGAGGGAAGGGAGAAATAAAGAGAGAAAAAGAGGAAGAGAGATTTAAAAAAGAGAGAGAGATAGAGAGAAATCAATAGAAACTAAAAAGTGCAAAGTACAGACAAGGAAAGATATATATATATATATAGAGAGAGAGAGAGAGAGAGAGTAGATAGCAGGAAGAAGAGAAATAAAGAAGGAAAAATTAAAAAAAAAGGTGAATTAGAGAGAGAGAGAGAAAGAGAGAGAGACAGAGAGAGAGAGGAGGAGTACAGATAATTTGTAGCTCAAAGAAAACTCACTCTTAAGTACTGACCACGCCTACATTTCATCTAAGTCTAATAGATGCTGGATCAGCCCGTACTCCAGACGAGGAAGTGGACCGTAGGCGCCAGATCAGTGGTTCCACCATTGACCACACCAACTACCACAGATACGACAAGGTAATGAGCCCTTGTTACTCCACTGACCTAAATAAGCCAACATATATTCAACTATATCTTAGTAATATCACGAGCTGAATAGTGTGACCTAAAATAGACATTCTTACCTGCAGATCGTGGACTATATGAACCAATTGAAAACTATATACCCCAACAATGTGAAGATATCTGTCCTTAATAACAAGACACATGAGCAAAGGACGGTAACTCTTGTTCAGGTACTTGTGTTTGTTTCATCTGTATGTGCAGTGGCGTAGCTAGGGTGGGGAAGAGGGCGCAAATTTAAAAATCCCCCAGGCCCTCACTTGATGGGGTCCTCCGAAATTTGTTTTTACATTAAATATTACGCCATCATCTCATTTCATGATGCCGAATGTCAAATTGCAGGGGTCCCTAAAGAGGTCAAGCCTCCCGGGCCCCCGAATTCCTTGCTACGACACTGTATATGTGACGTTTGGTTTAGCCAACGCTACCATATAAATATCAAGCGTAGCATACAAATGGGTCTAGGTTTGAGATAGTATCAGAATTTTCAAGATTTTTTATCTTTAAATTCGTGAGCACCTTAGCACCAAGCCGCACTTTTGACCCCCACGAACAGGGTGCCCACCTTTGTTCTTAAACTCAAACATTACGCAATAAACAAATTCGTAACAAAATCTCTTCACAGCAGTTCATAGGAATGGCTTATTAAACTATTAACCCTTCAACTGCTGTAATTCATTCATTATTAAATAACATAAAACATGTTTCCATAAGCTATAGCTATAATTCACAAATCTTATCAACTGTCACAATAGGTGTCTCCTGCTATGACTTTTAAAGATCTTATTATTTACACGTGCTTCGGTAACGCTACAAGTGGTCACATTTAGAACCTTCTATGACACATTTGTAATTCTAGAAATACTCCTTCTTCCCTGGTGCTATTAGAGCATGGAATGGGTTGCCTGAGTCAGCCAGGAAACAAGTGACATGGCAGAATTTAAGTCATTGATTAACATGCATGACTAGGTTGACCTAAGGACACTCGTAGGAAGTAATTTTTTTTAAAAAAGAAACATCTTATTTTATAAGATAAGATAATGAAAGATAAGATAAGGTAAAATAAGATAAGATGTACATCTCTGCCACCAATGATATCTAAAGTGGTGTGTGTGTGTGTGCGCGCGCGCGTGTGTGTGTGCGTGTGTGTGTGTCTGTGTGTGTGTGTGTAGGTATCTCCAATGGCCAGAAGACAAATAAGACGATATTTGAATGTCTGACTAACACTTATTTCATTTGGTTGTTTAGTTGAAAACAATAAGATACGTAACGAATATATT
Source organism: Biomphalaria sudanica (assembly GCA_036873155.1). Taxonomy (NCBI): domain Eukaryota; kingdom Metazoa; phylum Mollusca; class Gastropoda; family Planorbidae; genus Biomphalaria; species Biomphalaria sudanica. The sequence continues at coordinate 50,225 of JAZGLO010005366.1, forward strand.
TTGATAGAGTTTATATATTTTTGAAACAGCTTTTTAATACAAATGGTTATTAATTTGATCTATCAATCTTCTAAGCACATTTGCGGAAGGCACATTTTTTATTCCATACGCTATATCAAATTCCTACAAGTGCTCCTTCTTCCCTAGTGCCATTAGAGAATGGAATGGGTTGCCTGATTAGCCAGGAAAACCAACGACTTAGCAGAGTTTAAGGCATTGATTAACATGAATGACTAGATGGACGCATGAAATGCCTAGGACGTCATTATCTTCTTTTTTGTAGTAACGTCTGTAATGTATAAGATATATTGGAGATAATCATTTTCAATATATGGTCCTTTATGTATTTGAGTAGATAGGACATGCTGCTTTATTAGTAGGCCAAATGCCCTTTTCGATAGTCTAAATAACTTCATTGGAAAGCCAAATACTTTTGTGGGTAGTCCAAACAGCTATGTTGGAAAGCCAAATACTTTTGTGGGTAGTCCAAACAGCTATGTTAAAAAGCCAAATACTTTTGTGGGTAGTCCAAACAGCTATGTTGGAAAGCCAAATACTTTTGTGGGTAGTCCAAACAGCTATGTTGGAAAGCCAAATACTTTTGTGGGTAGTCCAAACAGCTATGTTAAAAAGCCAAATACTTTTGTGGGTAGTCCAAACAGCTATGTTGGAAAGCCAAATACTTTTGTGGGTAGTCCAAACAGCTATGTTGGAAAGCCAAATACTTTTGTGGGTAGTCCAAACAGCTATGTTAAAAAGCCAAATACTTTTGTGGGTAGTCCAAACAGCTATGTTGGAAAGCCAAATACTTTTGTGGGTAGTCCAAACAGCTTTGTTAAAAGGCCTAATATTTTTTGTGGGTGTCCAAACAGCTTTGCTGGAAAGCCAAATACTTTTATGTGTAGGCCAAAAAGCTTTGAATTGAGTTCAAAATACAAGCATTTCGTTTCTTAATGTTATGAATGATCTCATTTCAGTTAATTATTAAAATTCATTTGGAATTCGAGAGCGTGAATATAGAGTTAGATCATTGGGAAATCGAAAGCTATTGAAACGCTTATAATCATGAATGTTTGTTAGGAGCCATGAATAACTTTGTGCAAAGTTTCAACTTGATCCTAGACTGGGAAGTGTGAAAAATAAAGTGTACAAGATTTGTACCAGACAGACAGAGTGAGCTAATACAAGCTTTGTAAATAATAGTGTTACACTCTTTGTGATCAGCTGACTGGCACAACGTCCACTACGAAGAAGCCTTCCATCATCCTAGAGGCAGGACTGCATGCCAGGGAGTGGATTTCACCCGCTTCCACCTTGTTCTTTGTGGAGAAGGTCAGTGCTTGATGTCTGTAATGTAAGGTCAGTGCTTGATGTCTGTAATGTAATGTCAATGCTTGATGTCTGCAATGTAAGGTCAGGGATTAATGTCTGCAATGAAAGGTCAGTGCTTGATGTCTGCAATGTAAGGTCAATGCTTGCTGTCTGTAATGTAAGGTCAGTGCTTGATGTCTGTAATGTAAGGTCAGTGCTTGATGTCTGTAATGTAAGGTCAGTGCTTGATGACTGTAATGTAAGGTCCGTGCTTGATGTCTGTAATGTTAGGTCAAGCTTGGTGTCTGTAATGTAAGGTCAGTGCTTGATGTCTGTAATGTAAGGTCAGTGCTTGATGTCTGTAATGTAAGGTCAGTGCTTGATGTCTGTAATGTAAGGTCAGTGCTTGATGTCTGTAATGTAAGGTCAGTGCTTGATGTCTGTAATGTAAGGTCAGTGCTTGATGTCTGTAATGTAATGTCAATGCTTGATGTCTGCAATGTAAGGTCAGGGATTAATGTCTGCAATGAAAGGTCAGTGCTTGATGTCTGCAATGTAAGGTCAATGCTTGCTGTCTGTAATGTAAGGTCAGTGCTTGATGTCTGTAATGTAAGGTCAGTGCTTGATGTCTGTAATGTAAGGTCAGTGCTTGATGACTGTAATGTAAGGTCCGTGCTTGATGTCTGTAATGTTAGGTCAAGCTTGGTGTCTGTAATGTAAGGTCAGTGCTTGATGTCTGTAATGTAAGGTCAGTGCTTGATGTCTGTAATGTAAGGTCAGTGCTTGATGTCTGTAATGTAAGGTCAGTGCTTGATGTCTGTAATGTAAGGTCAGTGCTTGATGTCTGTAATGTAAGGTCAGTGCTTGATGTCTGTAATGTAATGTCAATGCTTGATGTCTGCAATGTAAGGTCAGGGATTAATGTCTGCAATGAAAGGTCAGTGCTTGATGTCTGCAATGTAAGGTCAATGCTTGCTGTCTGTAATGTAAGGTCAGTGCTTGATGCCTGTAATGTAAGGTCAGTGCTAAATGTTTTTAATGTAAGGTCAGTGCTTGATATCTAGTCTTTAACCTAAGGTCAGTGTGTTTAATGTTTATCTCACTCGTCGTATCCAAGAAACTCTGTATTCACCAAACTTAAACATTGAATTAGAACAAAGTTCCATGATCAGAGTGTTGGAAATGACGTCATTTAGATCTCGCGAAGGTTGAAAAAAAAAAAAATCAATGAACTGGAGAAGGAAAGGGAGACAACATGACGTGTTGTTTTGTATAGACCCAACAAGATGTTTGTGTTCTCTTTTAGTAAGGTAACTCCAGTTTTAAATGAATATTGAGGAGTTTTTGTGTGTGTGTGTGTTTTTTTTTAATCCAATAAGCTTTATATTCTTTATGTTCAACATTATAATGAATGGAAATTTGTTTTTTTATTCATATAAGAAAGAGGTATTCCACACGTCCAAATGCACCCCCCCCCTCATTTTTACTTTTTCTACTTTCCTTACAAAAAAGATTTCATTACTTATATTTTTGAAAGTTATGCATTTTTTTTTTGGTTCCACTAATTTCAGCTTCTCCAAAGTTACCAAGAAGGTGACGTCAATGCTAAACTGATGTTGGACAAATTTGATTGGTATATCGTTCCGGTGGCCAACCCTGACGGATATGAATACTCTCACACTAGAGTAAGCGTCCCAGTCAAAGTATCGATACCAACTCTTAGTCTGTACTTAACATTAACTACACTTCTTTTATTTTGTCTTGTTATAGATTGAAATATTTTTCTGTCTTGATGATATCGATCCAGTATCATAAATCTATTCTAAAGATTGAATAAAATAAAAGAATCGAGCTGGCTGCAGTGATGTGTAACAATCTTGGTGACTTTACGGCTGACCTAAGTGTACGCTAAATGGATGGACAGACGGACTCAGGGGCGCTATAAAAAAATGTTAAAAAAAAATAATAATCCCAGTCTTCAACGAGATTCGAACCAAAGACCTCATGTTTGGAAGCCAAACGTTTAACAGTTCAGCCATCGACCCATCCAACTCTAATGGGTGTCTGACTTTAGTTGGGAAAAGTAAAGGCGGTTGGTCGTTGTGCTGGCCACATGACACCCAACTTTTTAACCATTGGCCAATGAAACAGATGACCTTTACATGATCTGCCCCATATATCGCAAGGTCTGAGAGGGAAACTACTTTTTTTACTTTTTTTTTTTTTTACTAAGTGTACGCTCCTTAACCATCACTAGCAACAGATGACCTTAACGTTCTCTGATCTATAAATAGGAATGATTTGAAGCGATACTCAATTTTTGCTTAATTTTGCGTATGCACAAAGCTATAAAATAGCCAATTACTCCGTGGGTATTTCTAATTTGCTTATAATTTATAGGAATAAATTCGTCTGTTTATTGTACCAGTACAGGCTGTGGAGAAAAAACAAACGACCAATCAGCACCAGGTGCTCAGGCGTTGATCTGAACAGGAATTTTGATGTGGCATTTAGAAGTAAGTCTAATTGTGATGTGGCATTTAGAAGTAAGTCTAATTGTGATGTGGCATTTAGAAGTAAGTCTAATTTTGATGTGGCATTTAGAAGTAAGTCTAATTTTGATGTGGCATTTAGAAGTAAGTCTAATTTTGATGTGGCATTTAGAAGTAAGTCTAATTTTGATGTGGCATTTAGAAGTAAGTCTAATTGTGATGTGGCATTATGAAGTAAGTCTAATTTTGATGTGGCATTTAGAAGTAAGTCTAATTTTGATGTGGCATTTAGAAGTAAGTCTAATTTTGATGTGGCATTTAGAAGTAAGTCTAATTGTGATGTGGCATTTAGAAGCAAGTCTAATTTTGATCTGGCATTTAGAAGTAAGTCTAATTTTGATGTGGTATTTAGAAGTAAGTCTAATTGTGATGTGGCATTTAGAAGTAAGTCTAATTGTGATGTGGTATTTAGAAGTAAGTCTAATTGTGATGTGGCATTTAGAAGTAAGTCTAATTGTGATGTGGCGTTATGAAGTAAGTCTAATTTTGATGTGGCATTTAGAAGTAAGTCTAATTTTGATGTGGCATTTAGAAGTAAGTCTAATTGTGATGTGGCATTTAGAAGTAAGTCTAATTTTGATGTTGCATTTAAAAGTAAGTCTAACTTTGATCCCCCACCACTTATCACCAAAGTGTGTGCCTACCGTGTCGTACTCGTTCGTTGAAGGTTTAGATGGTCTCTGGTTCGAAACCTGCCCGCCGTAACCCACGACGCCCGTCCTCCTGAGCTAAGTTGTAATAATCTTCCCATCCTAAAGAACATCCAAATTCTAAAGAAGGTAATATTAACCCATCTCTACCTGCAACACTGCAGCGGCAAGGAATGTATTTTGACCAGTTCCCAGCGGGGTTAATTACCATAGATAATAAGCGCTAAGACTATTCTGATGGCCTGCCTCATTGCTGCCCACCTAAAGGAACAAAGACTCTAAATGCAAACCTCAGCTGCCTATACCCAAACATAGAAAAGGCTTCGTGCGTCAACCTTTAGGTAAAAATCAGAAGCCATTGATTCTTAGGCAACTTGTGTCCCACACTACACTTTGACTAGCGACGCTACTGATCGCAAACTGTATGTTGTTGTTTTTTTATTCCGTTTGACCCATCTGCTTCATATAGCAGGGCCGGTCTGGGGTAAACGGAGGCCCTAAGAGAAGGGGATTAAGTAACCCCCCAAATGAAATAGAAAAATAAAAAGACCCAAATAAAAAATTACGCAATGCATCGATAAACAAATACAATAGATTCATGTAGCTCCATTCCCGTAGCGTTCCGTATGAAATCTTCAATCATAGTAGACATGTCATAAGAGTTCAGCCATGTTTGAAATTCGATCCAAGTTTCGCATTTTTATATAATTTGTGTGTGTGTCCCCCTGCGAGGACCTCTCCCCCCCCCCCCCCAACTAGGCAGCCCTAGTCGGCTGCCTAGTTTACCTATGACTAAGGCTGGCCCTGCATAGTGTGTGTGTGTGTGTGTGTGTGTGTGTGCGTGTGTGTGTGCGTGTGTGTGTGTGTGTGTGTACTTCTGTTTGGCAACAAATTTCCAACGCCGATATAGCGCCACCAAAATTAAGAGCTTTTAATGAATATTTAAGGATTCTTATTTTGTGTCTCAATATAGCCACCGGAGTTTCCCTCAGTTGTGTAGAGTATAACTATTGTGGGGAAAAAGCTTTTTCCGAGCCTGAGTCTGTGAACCTGAAGGATTTGTTTAATAGTTTAAACGACAGCGCTGTTGCTTATCTGTCTATCCACGCTTTCGCACAGGTCAGTACTGAAAGTAGAAACTGAATAAGGTAGACGTTTTTGAAAAAAAATCGAGTCTAATGTAAATTTTGTGCGTGACTATTGAGACAAACACTTAGATTTGGACACAAAAGAATACAATGAGTTCCTTACGTGCAATTGTGCCGCTTTAAGAAAAAAATAAAAATCTTTAAATTCGTCGTAAAACAAAGGACAACAAAAATTAGCGCTTTATTAAGCTTTACAGTTTACAGTTCCACTTGTTACCTTACAAACTCTTCCTGGATGGATAATGGACACTAGACGACTATTTCGAAAACTGCTGTAACGGTTTCCCTGGTAATTTGACAGCTTATGTATAGCATTGCGGAAAAAGCAAACTAGGTGAAAGTCCTCACGGTGAAACGTTCGACCGTTATAATTCTTCAAAATATAATCATCTTTAAATTAAATTTGCCTATTTTGATTATGATTTCAGTAGTATTCATGTCCTCTACTCTTGTGTTTCTTTGTATTCAGTTACAATCACCAAAAGAGATTTACAAAACATTTTTTTTTTGGTTGGCTAAAAGATCATACTTTTAGATTTGACTTTAATTTTTAAAAAAATAGCAGTGCTGTTTTTCTAGTTTAACAAAATCTGAAAACAATTTTTCTAAATTATGAATATAAACTTTTCTCTTGCTATTTTCCATTAAGCACCAATAGAGTATTTTAAAAAGTATTCTATATTGTTTCCAACTCTTAAAGGTTCTATTGGTTCCGTGGAGCTACAGCCATCTTGCAGCTAAACCGTCAGGCTACCAGGAAAGAGTAAGTAGACTGTTTGGTGTCGAAGCAAGGTAGTGTAAACAGCTTCAAATCACTTGAGGTCTTCTCAAAGCTTACTCTTGGACTTCAATAAATCTTTTTTTACAATACCTCTATTCATGTCACTCCTTCATGGAACATGGACCCAGCAGGAAACTGAACAGATGATAAATAAATCTAAATTTGGCTTGAAAAACAAACAAACATGGTGTTGTCAGCTTGAGTACCGAAATTATACGATAACGGGGTAAAGTTTAAGTTGCTTCAATTTTATTGAAAGAATATCTAAGCATTACTAATAATTTTTCTACGTAAATTTAATATAGATTACATCTAAATCTAGAAGTTGATTTAGACTAGTTAATAATTCTAAATCAGAAGTCTAGGTCTAGTATTAGATCTAGATGTCCATTTAATGATAATATCAATAAATAATAGCCCTGGTGGCTCAATGGACCTCATTCATTAATCGTAAACAAACAACATTTAGTCACATGATCTTATTGATAAAACAACGAAAAAAAAAAACCTGTCACGTGACAACCATCATTACTTAAACATTAGGTCGTAAATTATATAGAAGAGATAGAGCACCACGTGCTAAATGTTGTTTGTTTACGAGGTCCATTGTGAAATGCAAACATTAAAATGAGGGGTTCAATACCTGGTTTGAAGGACAATACTTTTTAGAAATTATTTTCTTGTATATTTTTTTAAGGTGTATAATAGAGAGATATAATAGATAATATTTTTTTTTAATGTATTTTTTAAATGTTTGTCTTGTTTTCTCCTAAAGGAAAAGGTTGTCAAGAAAATGTTGGATTCCATGATCGCCTCCCACGGAATGCAGTACACCACTGGCAACTGCCTCCAACTCTTAGGATGTAAGTTTTCTGTTAAAATAAGTTGACATTTTCTATAAATCGTCTTACTTTTAGGAATACTATTGATTTTTTTAAAATCCTTAAGACTTTTGACAGCCTGGTCCTAAAGTGGTCTATCAAAATATTTCAAAAAATGAAACATGACCTGGAAAAGAGTTGGCAGACTTCCCAGGACATCAGGGATTCAGTCCAGAGCTTTAGGCGAAGAGGATTCGAGCTTCTTAACTCTTTCTCTCCGTAATTATTTACAACATTCTGGTGGAATCAACGCTGGTATCGTCAGTTAGGAGAGAAAGAGTTAAGCCCTCACTTACATGATGATGATGATGCTGATGATGAGGATGATGATACGTGTCAAGAAATGACTCATCTCTATTTTTACTTTTCCTAACAGATGTCGTAAGTAAGAAAAAAAAAATACTTTGTTTTCTTACAGATTCGGCATCCGGAACATCATCAGATTGGGTCGCCAGCCGCAAGCCTAGCATTCTGTCCTTGACCTATGAACTACGACCGAAGCTGAACGACAGGCGAGGCTTCGTGCTTCCGCCGACAGAAATTGTAGCAACAGGAGAGGAACTGTACGACAGTCTCAAGGCCATGGCCACGGCTCTTTAAATCCGATTGTACATGTAGTTTAATCGTCTGCTCAAGATTCTAAAAAAAAAAGCAGAAATGATTTTGAATAGATGTAATAAAAATGAAAGATCTACAGTTTGAGTTGTACTGTCCACGTGTGTAGGACTTAAAAGCCTTAAGATATTTCTAAATAAATAAAGTTTTTTAGGTGCCCTCTGGACCATACCCCCATGGGCAACGGCATTTCTATTTCGACATCTGGAATCTGGACGCAAACTCTCAGCCAGTGTATCTCATTAACATATCATTAAGTATTTGAAAAAAAGAAGACTACTAAAATAGGCTCTGACCTCATTAATGACAGTACTGTTGAAATTCATCTTAATCTCTGATGCAAGATTTATAAATAATAATAATAATAATCTTTATTATCCAAAAGGAAATTTGTCTTACAATGTGTGCATTACACTAAACAAAACATTATAATTATAGAAAACCAAAATATACTTTCACACCAGACTCTCTCATAATTTACAAGTGAAAAGTTTATATCAGATTGTAATAAGAAATAAAGGAACACTGAAGAGTAACCTAAAACAAGGCTTTATTAAACTAGAACGACACATGAACTGACGAAAGAGACTTGGATAGTAGCACACTAAATCAATGTTGTGAACACATTCTCACGACGTTACACAAACATAAACAAATACTAAATATTTCACCACATTCACCCCGCCTAGAATTAAAATAGCAAGTATAGTAATATAGTAGGCCATAGCATAAATAAAAAAGAATGCCAGTGCCTGTAATACAATAGATCAATAAATATTAGTTTCTCTTGTAAACAATAATGAGGAGTGATACAAAGAAACCTAAAAACCAGTATCTGTAGTAGGACGAATAAACAATTACTAGTTTCTGTTTTAAGCAATAACAAATAGTGTAGTAAGTAAACATGTACGTAAGTAAGTGAACAAATAAATTCTAGTATCAGTAGCAAGAGATAAACAATGCCAGTTTATGTAGTCAGTATAATAAACAGTATAGAGAAACAACTCTAGACTCTATAGTTCGGTCTGGTTCTTCTCTCTCTTAAGTTGTAACGGGGTTGACTATCATGCTCTACAGTTTGGGAGTCACTAATGAGTTCCTGAGCGTCAAGTGGGGTATGATGGTTCTGTGTATTTTCAAGAGGAAGCGCTCGGAGATCCTCAGAACATTCCAGGGGTTCTTTCCTTTCTTGTATCAACGTAGGGGTGTTGACTGGTACTTCCATGTTTTGAGCTTCTGGAGGATGTTCATTATCCTCACCCTGAGCGAAGAACGAAGGTTCACTTGTTGTTGTGGATGGGGAGGGGTTGGGAGCCAAGCGTCTTAGAGAGACCGTCTCCTCTTTACCACTGGGCAACCGTACCACGGCATATTGGGGGTTACACATCAGTAATTCGACTTCTTCCGTGAGAGGATCATACTTTGAAGATCTGTTCTCTCTTCTCAGCGGGGATAGATATCCCGAAGGAGGATTTCCTGTTGAACCGGAAAACTCTCTCATGTGGAGTTTCGTTTGTTGCCGTAGATAGTAATGATCTAATCGAGTATAGGGCCTGGTTCAAGACAAGTTCCCATCACACAGATTGTTTCTATTTAATGATTTGGTTGCTAGGGGAACAAAAGAGTGTTTGTGTTTGTCTTTGCTATCGGTGTCTTGTATTTCTTTTGTGATGGCAAAATCACAAAATCCTGACACAAAGGGTGATTTTTTTTTATTTCTAGAATAGTGCTACCAGATGCGGTGGCGTAGCATCCATGGCGCGAAGGGGTTCAACAAATCCGGGCGCAACAACCATTGCGCCAGGGTCAGATTTACCACTATGCAACATTAGGAAATATTTAGTAGGTATATATAATATCTGGACTTATAAGGGGCCCCAAAACGGCCCCATTTCACATTTTTCATATAGCTTAAGGCCTTTTCAACTCTAAAAACGGCATTGCATGGCGCGTAAGGGTTTCATTACACCTGGGCCCATGACTAATGACCAAGTGTGACCTTCATGAGCTCTTAGGGGTGACTACAACGTGGGGTAAAGATAATTACAATTTTCTTAAAAGAGTTTTACAAATATGTAACAATATTGTTAAATGTTAATATGTTGAGTCCTTTTGGGGATTGCGTACATTGGACAAAAGAGAAAGATAGAAAAAGAGTACTAGATCATGATGGTATGTAATAGTTAAAAGAGATAGAGAGAGACTGAAAGAGACAGAGAGTGAAAAGAGATACAGGGAGGAGACAGCGGAAAGAGCGACAGAGAAGATAGAGAAGAGAGACAGAGAGTGGAGAGAGAGACAGAGAGGAGAGAGTGACAGAGAGGAGAGAGTGACAGAGAGGAGAGAGAGACAGAGAGGAGAGAGTGACAGAGAGGAGAGAGAGACAGAGAGGAGAGAGAGACAGAGAGGAGAGAGAGACAGAGAGGAGAGAGAGACAGAGAGGAGAGAGAGACAGAGAGGAGAGAGAGACAGAGAGGAGAGAGAGACAGAGAGGAGAGAGTGACAGAGAGTGGAGAGAGAGACAGAGAGGAGAGAGAGACAGAGAGGAGAGACAGAGAGGAGAGAGAGACAGAGAGTGGAGAGAGAGACAGAGAGGAGAGAGAGACAGAGAGTGGAGAGAGAGACAGAGAGGAGAGAGTGACAGAGAGGAGAGAGAGACAGAGAGGAGAGAGAGACAGAGACGAAAGAAAGACATAGAGGAGAGAGAGACAGAGAGGAGAGAGAGACAGAGAGGAGAGAGAGTCAGAGAGGAGAGAGAGACAGAGAGTGGAGAGAGAGACAGAGAGGAGAGAGTGACAGAGAGGAGAGAGAGACAGAGAGGAGAGAGAGACAGAGAGTGGAGAGAGAGACAGAGAGGAGAGAGTGACAGAGAGGAGAGAGAGACAGAGAGGAGAGAGAGAGACAGAGACGAAAGAAAGACATAGAGGAGAGAGAGACAGAGAGGAGAGAGAGACAGAGAGGAGAGAGAGACAGAGAGGAGAGAGAGACAGAGAGTGGAGAGAGAGACAGAGAGGAGAGAGTGACAGAGAGGAGAGAGAGACAGAGAGGAGAGAGAGACAGAGACGAAAGAAAGACATAGAGGAGAGACAGAGACAGAGAGGAGAGAGAGAGACAGAGACGAAAGAAAGACATAGAGGAGAGACAGAGACAGAGAGGAGAGAGAGACAGAGAGGAGAGAGAGACAGAGAGTAGAGAGAGACAGAGAGGAGAGAGAGACAGAGAGGAGAGAGAGACAGAGAGGAGAGAGAGACAGAGAGGATGGATAGATAGAGAGGATAGAGAGACAGAGAGGAGAGAGAGACAGAGAGGAAATAGAGACAGAGAGGATGGAGAGACAGAGAGGAGACACAGAGAGGACAGAGAGTAGAGAGAGACAGAGAGAGGAGAGAGACAGAATGGAGAGAAGGGCTAGTATATGGCCAAACATAAAAGTAACATGACAAATAGTAGCCAACGTAATATTCATTTCAAACAGACATTTCATTACAGACATTCAGTCTTTCTTTTTTTTTTTCGTCGTTAGCTGCCTCTGCACCTTTGCAAGTATTTGAGTTTTAAAAATGCATGTATTATTTTGGTCAAACAAGAAGATCTTTGAAACCATTGAAGAGTAACACGTATTGAGATGACAAGAAAACAACGAAATACCGACATTTTAAGTACATATATCTCCGAATCTGCAAAACATCAGAGGAGCTTGTCAGAAATAATTATTCTAATGATGAACATCTTCTAATGTACACAAAAGTCTGTCTTATGTATTATTACGCTGTCAGGACACAAAATAATAGTTATAGTAAAGATTGCAGTGACAGATTGCAAAAACAGGTGTGTTAGAGCCCCCTCCAGCATCCATTCTCATATATGGAAGTTTCTTTACGTACTTCAGATAGGCAACTTGTCCGTGGAGTAATTTACTATCCAACGATGACTTTAGCGAGACTGCAACACGACCCACGTGACAAACAAAGCACGAGCATCTCATTATTATGACCACTCTTGTCTTGAAAGAAACAGAAACGGAAGTCCAAGATTTACAACTTTGATGAAGATCAATTCATTTCACTTTTTAACATCACTTTGAGACACTTTCCCTCCCCCCCTCCTTTTTTTTTCTCTCCATTTCTTATCGTTCTTGTCATTTATAAGATTGTTGACAGCCGGGGAGACAACTCTTTAGTCCTTTCAAACCTTAAGGTAAGATCTGCTAATGGTAGGTTTTAAGTAGCGCTTTTGACCGGGGAGCAGCCGGGTTGGAATAGACCACTCTTCACGTCAATTCGCTATGAGACGTGAACGATACAGATAAGAGTGTGAATAGCTCTTTAGGTCCGAGTCACTGATAAAAACAAGGTGCAAAAACAAGCCGGAATGCATCAATAGTATGAGAGAACTTTAAAATAAACATATATATATATATATATATATATATATATATATATATATATATATATATATATATATATATATATATATATATAACAGACAGACAAGAAAATCCTAATTGCGAAGAGTTCCGAAACTCTTTCTAATGTCGAACGAAGTTTCGAAAGTGGCATGTTATCGGGAAAAGAATTGAACCACGGAAAAGTACGTACCTTACAAGCCATAGAGCGATTACTATTTGTAAATGAATATTTTATAAAGAAAATAATTTACCTGAGAAGACAAACCTTAGAAAACGTAATTGTTTTTTTAAATTGTAAATCTATCTATATTGAAAATTGGCTAGGAAAACGAATTATTACAAAGCTTCTATCAACTCTGTCTGGTACACATCTTGTACACATCATTTCTCTTACTTGCGATTCTGGGATCAAGTTCAAACTTTGTACAATTGTAGAAGATAATACAGGAATCAATCCAAAAATTGACCAAATAGTCCAAGATATCCGAATAGCCGCGTTATCTCGTACACGAGAGCTCCTCAGTTTTATGGCGCAGTGGTTGACCTTTTTTAGATCATGTTGTGCTCACTAGCGGATCCAGAACTTTGGAGTGGGGGGGGATTTTTTTTCTAAACCCTAACCCTAACGCCCATTGAACTCTAACCCTAAGCATAAACGCGCGTACAGCATATGTATGTCTATATATCTCTCTATATAATTCTCTTCATGGCTCAAGAGTTTGGACACCACATAAAGGAAAGATCACTCTTTTATTTCTAAAAGTCTAAGAAAAAAAAAGAGGGTGGGGGGTGGAGAATAGTATTCACCCGTCACTAAATAGCAGGGCCGGACCTAGAAGTCATGGAAACATCACTCTTTATTTCTGCAAGTCGGACTAGAGTTACCCCACGTCACTTCACCCGTCACTGATTAGCAGGGCCGGACTCAACCTTTGTGGGGCTCTATGCGAAACGTATTTGTCGGGGCCAAGTTTGAGTAGGTATACAGATAATAAGTGAAAATTAAGAGTTTGTATTAGAAAATATATTCGTTTTTGCATTTAATTCATTCTTTACTAAGTACAGAACTACTTTACGAGCCTTGCGTGTAGCGAAGTCATACAGTGTATCATAAAAATTCTATTACCTACATAGATCACGCCAAATAGCAAGAATTACCAAATGTTTCAATCTATCTTTGAGAAATGTTGACCTCAAGTAATTCTTCATTAGTTTGAGGTGCGAGAAGCTTCTTTCACCAGATTCCACAATTACGGCTAATGCATAATGCCGTTTTTTTTCATCGCGCTTAGGATTGGCGTTTTCCATATTGAATTACACCCCGAAATGACATTTTAAAAAAATAATAATTAATAATATTTTTAAACAATTGGCATGTTTGTAACTATGTTTTCTTACAGAACTATAATTCAAAAGCTCTAAACAAACAAAAGTCGGAAGTGGGAGGAGAAATTAATTGGACCAATTAGATTCTACACTAAATGTTTTGCATTTTTAGGATTCAAGTATATATTGTGAGTTATAGTCTCAAAGTTTTTTATACAAAAGAAAAAATATCAGTTTGGGTAAAGGTTGGTAAAAGGTGACTAGGAAAATAATATTTGGGTTCAGAACTTATTGTTACTCTTATAATGAAAAAATTCGTATGAATTCTAAATTTTCCAAAACAAAGTCTTTCTTAAAATAACTAAGATAAATTCGTGGCCAATTACATAGAGTCTGTCACCATATTTGACTATTCTGTTTTAAAACGTCATGTTTTCGTCTGAAAAAGGGAGAGTCTGGTAGAGTGAAAACGTTAATCCTCGCTCCTTTTTAGCGGCTCTCGAAAGGGAAAAAGACGCTATTAGTTTTGTGTGAAATGTCTGTCCGTCTGTCCGAACATCTATCCCGTTTAGATCTCGTAAACTAGAAAAGATAGTGAAAATCCAACATCATAATATTTTAGTCCATTCAAAGTTCTGAAGCAACGGCTACTTTTTTCTTTTCTAAAAGCGAAAAATCAAATTTTTTAAATCACTTATGCAAGCAGTTTTTTTTTCATAAAAATACACATTTACAACTATTCACTATTAATAGTAACAAACATGGTAAGATTTTTAGTAAGAGAGATCGGTATCTACTCTATTTTCAACACATTTATGCAAATGGTTTTAGAATTTTTGTTAATAAAATATTTTTTCACATTTGTATTGCTACGTTATGTAAGTTCTGTCTTACTAACTACTACATTTACCCAAAAATAATACTTACTTTTTTTAAGATTAGAAAAACTATTTAGTATGCATATGCGTTGAACATAATTTAAGACAACAATTAATAAGTAGGTTTTCATTTTTCATATTATCGCGTGAACTGAAGTAGCATTTAATGAACATAGAACACTTAACTAAAGGAGTTTTTTTTTTTTTTACGGAAATGGTTTTTTTTTGTTTTTTTTTAGGATTTGAATAAGAGATTGACCCTTTACAAAACAATTAGATCAATTAAATACTCATTATAAGACATCAGTTAGGCCAGGTTCACATCCAACTTCACATTCACTTTCATCTATCTTTTGGTCTGCTGGACCGCTGGGGCACCACACAAGATCTGTCAACCTTCCTTCTCCATTCTTCTCTTTCATTTCTCTTTGATAGAATTTAATTCTGATGTTCTTTCTGAAAATATTGATACCTGCCTTTTTACCTGCCAGGATGGACCACTTTGGGGGCCGATTTTGAGTTTGTGTTTCCACACAAACTGTCTTTGAACCTAGTTATAATTTCTGCTAATGATTGCATGTTGCATTAAAGAATAGGGGATGGGGCGACTCCTTTAATTTATACATTTTATTAGTGACATATATTTTTTTTATTTTGTAATTTTTTAACTAAAATACAAAAAGAAAAAGGTATTGGTTTGTCCGAAGTATAGCCCCTACCACCTGCTACAACACTTTTTCATTTTGCATTTACTAATGATAAAATTTGAGATCAGAGTCTGCGTGCGATATAATATACAAATGGCTTTAAACATTAATAGGTACCTTATATTATATAGATACTTCATTAATTTTGTTCACAAACTTTGATTTCTCCATAAAAATAGGAACTCTAGTGTTCCGCGAGGTCTGAATAGTTGCACCACGAACTGCTGGAAAAAATTAGCTAAGAGGCCGCCACGTGAATTAAATTCTCTGAACAAAAAAAAAGCAATGTGTTCCGCTAAAGTCTCAGAATGTGCAAAGTGTTCCCTTTAGGAAAAGGTTTGGGAACCACTGCACTACATGAGTTTTGTTTCACGCTCAGCGCATAAAGGAGCACTTTAGTCTTAGTTGCGTGGCCTGATCGTTAGGGTTTCACTGCTGATCCTTTCATGACCTTAACGCCTTCTGGTGTTGATCCCGGTGCATTTTCTCTACTCCAGCCCTCTTTCTTTTGTTGGGCCATGTAGTATGATTTTTGTGTGTGCTATTGTTGATATTGTAACGTGTTCCTTGAAGCATTGAGACATTGGCAATGCTGTGGAGATAATCTCAGACAAGTCTCTGGAAAGCTGCCTAGTCATGTGCTATGTCTTCGGACTATCGTTCGGATATTCTCGAACTCAAGCCATGTTTCCATCTCCAGCTGGGCTGCCAACGACTCAAACTGGTACGCCAGAATCTTCCTTTCTTACGATATTCGTCCGAAACTTATATATATTTTTTTTACTTTTATGACACATTTGCCTACGTACACTGTATTGTAATCCTTTTTTATTATTTTTTTTTGGGGTAAAAATTAGGTCAACACAGCAAAGAATAATTTTGAATTTCCTAATTATTTATGAAACAAACAATAAAAAAGTAAACAAAGACAAGCAATAAAGAGAAGCGGGCGCCGGTCCGTGCTGTCTTCATTAATATTCATCGGGCAGGCATTACGGCTCGTCGTAGTTGACCATTAAGGCGTCTCGACCGAATGACCGTTACAAATGTTACATCTACTGTAGATACTTGCAACGTCCCTGGAATAAGGGGCTAGAGAGTATATCGTCCAGTCGCGGCAATTAATGTTTACAATGACGTCATCATGTTTTTCATAGTGTAGCCGAGCTTCTTCATGGGGCAACGGCGAATTGCACACACAATAAAACGATGCAACAACAACAAACTGTGTGCGTGTGTGTAAGGATGAAAATCAGGGCTTAAAATATGAGCCTATAAAACAATGGTCTTCTCAAAATAAAGATAGAATTGAAAAGTGTGTGGTTTAGACAGCTATTTATATAACTGTACACTGTGTCTTACAGGATGGCTAGAGTTCTCGTTCTTGTGCTTGCTGTGGTGTTGTGTGTAAAATCCGAAGAGAAAGTCCGCTTTGAAGGGTGAGTTGTCGTTCTTATAGCATGCTCAGTTCAAATTTATTGTCGCCAATTTTGAAATCATTTTGTGTATGTATAAAAGAATGTATTTCAAGTAAGTAGAAGTAGAGTCTCCCTTTCAGACCTTGCGACAAATGATGGAAAGGTCATCAGTTTCTGTGGTCCAATGTTAACGAGGGTGTCAACGACCAACCGCCTTTACTTTTTCCCCATCCAATGTCAGGTAACTATAAGAGCTGGTTGGACTCAAAGCCGCCCTAAAGATACAAATATTCAGATGATTATGCGTTGGCCATGTCAGGATAGCTTATAATGAGCATAGTTGTTTTTTGTGTAATTGGGATAATAATGATAGCTTTTATTGGGTACCTTTATTTTGGGAAAGTGTCATAATGGATGATGGTGACATCATTAGCTAACTGCACAGGGTGACACTATCCTTGGTGACGCCTCTGCAACACGCCTAGGAAAAATGTTACTACTTGTATTTATAAAACTGTTATTAATCTATCTTTTGGATTGATACATAATGGATAATATCTGAAGTCAAAATGTAACCCTAACCCTATACAGGTATCAGTTACTGTCTGTGTACTCCAGAGGTTACGATGACATTCAATACCTAAGGGAAATAAGCGAGTCTTTCGTTGATGTAAGTATTTGGACCTAAATAATTCTTATGTTGTAATCACATACAATTTTATAGATATAATCCAAGCAATGAACATTTTATTAAAATCTTTATTCAATTTATATTTATAAAATTATTACTAATTTCAAATATAGACCATTATAAATTAATATAACTAAATTTTTATGTTTACTGTATGTGTACCATCTTGTTTTTACCATCATGTTGGCCGTTATCCTTACCATCATGTTTGATATCCTGTTGACCCTTTTGTTTACCATTGTGTTTGGCATCCTGTTGACCATTTTGTTTACCATCATGTTTAATATCCTGTTGACCGTTTTGTTTACTATTGTGTTTGGCATCCTTTTGACCATTTTGTTTACCATTGTTCTTGCCATACTGTTGACTATTTTGTTTACCATTCTGTTCACCACCATGCTACCTCCAGCTGGACTATTGGAGAGAACCCAGAACCAATCAAAATGCAACTGTCCTTGTCCCTCCAACCCTAGTGGACATGTTCATCTCGAAGTTGGCCTCCCAGGGAATAACTTTTGCTACACTGGAGACAGACATTCAAAGGTGAGGAGACAGACCAGAGTTAACATTGCAATAAGCCAGTGGCGTAGCTAGCCATGTGCGAGTGGTGCGGGCCGCACGGGGCATTAAATGAGGATAAACTTTCTAAGTAAAAACAACACATTGTAAAAATATGAACAATGACAAACAACTAAATTTTAAATGTAAACTACAAATGTACATTTGGCTATTTCGTTAATTTCCTACGTTCTTTCTTCCTTTTAATGTCAGCTGTAGATCAGGTAGCCTACTAGATTTGTTTAAATCTCTCAATGCAATTTCACTTTTAAAGGCCCACTTTCTTTTGAGGCACATGGTTCATGTTGTTACTTCATTGCTCAGTACGCTGGTTTCATCTAGATCTAGAGCCTATAAATATAGGCCTACCTCTAGATCTAGATAATTGTTGTCCTTGTTTATTTTATTGCACTATGAATCTATTTTTCAGTCATTTTGAAAAAAACAAAAAAAAACACTGCTTCTTGTCAATTTTACTGACCACTGAGCAATGAAAGTGATATCATTTTTTTTTTACAAATTATCTTTCTGGACGTGTTTTGTTTTTCAACACTAACTTGTTCATTGTAACACTGTCATGTAAACAATAGTATGGTCGTTGCTCAAGACTGAAAAGCCCGGTTTGTGCGCCAATTGCAATGGTTGACGGTAGGGATAAAAGGGTGCGAAGGGTAAAAATCTGATAGGGTTAGGTTGATTTTCATTGGTTTTCTCTCAAAACAGAATCCGTTAGTTCGATACAAAACGTCTTTTTGCTGTTTTATTTCGTTGGAGGGGGGCATCACGAGAAACTACCGCACTGGGCATCATATACCCTAGCTACGCCACTGCAATAAGCAATGGAAGTCTTTCATTCAAACAGTTCTATCAGTAGCCGCTTACTGAAGCCAAGATAATATATTTCTGAATTAAAACAAAATTATGTGAGGCAAAAAAACAACAACTCTACAGTGAAACTTGAAAAAGAACTAGGAAAACATTACAGATACTTTTTTAGAAAGACAATACTTCCTTTATACAACTTCTAGAGCGATTGATTTCCTCAGATAAAAAAAATGGATGTTAGATTTAAGAATAATTTATTTTTTTGTTGTTTTTTTTACTTTAAAAAATTATAACGGTCAGACCAAATTTTCCCAGTGTGGCCAATGAGCTAGTCATATTGAACAAAGCGAATTTTTAGTCATGTACTTAACAATCTTATCTTTTCTTACCATTTGATACTTAGAGGTGATCATAATGATAATAATTAACTTTTCATTCCCTATCTCTATGTCCTAACCCTAAAAAACAATTAATATTTCACTAACATACCTAATTTTCAATTGCCTATATATAATTTTCACTTGCCTATATCTAATATTTCACTTGCCTATATCTAATATTACCCTTGCATATATCTAATATTTCACTTGCCTATATCTAATATTTCCCTTGCATATATCTAATATTTCACTTGCATATTTCTTATATTTCACTTGCCTATATAGACTTGTGGATGCTGGAAATGAACGCACACCTGATGAAGTAGTGGAAAAACGTCGTCAAGAGAGCGGGAGAGTTATGGACCACATCAACTACCACACATACAATAGGGTAGGTCAGTTTGTACTGTACCTCTGTGTCGATGTTCTACGGTTGAACTATACCATACTTAGGGGTACCACTTGATAACTCACTTGACCATTTGCTTTATTCTCGTATGATCGCGTTGAAAAACAAAACGCTTGATTGTATAAACACATCTCGTTTTTATACCACCGGTAAATACTGCTTGTACTAATTTTGTTGTCGACCCCATATGTTAACAGATTCATTTGTAATATATGTATATGCGTAAAATGATAAGAAGCGTATTGCAATAACCCAATGTTTCTAAAACTGTGGTCCGCGGACTCTCCGGGGGTCGACCGAAGGGGGTCCGCAGAGAGATGAAAATTGCATACAATTAAAATAACTTATTCGCTTAAAGCCTGATCAGATAATATGAATTATTATCAACTCACCCCACACTCCTGTTTACTCTGTGTTTTACGTACTATTCCATGACGGCCTAAACTAAACATTTGAAAACATTCTTCACTTGGATTTTCCCAGCTGGGTATTGAACCCTTTTGCCTGTGAAGAAACTCAGATTCCAATCACGGATAACTAGATACTAATACAGGAACAGCTTATTGAAATATCCACAAACGAAGAACGTAGACCAATGTTTGAATAAAGAGACCACACATTATGGTTACAAAAAAACATATTCCGAATTTATATCCTGCATTGTGGGTCATTGTAAAGAAATTATTGACTGCTTTCCCGTCTTCGTGTTTGGTACAAAGTGGATTCATTATCGTAATGAACCTCATTGAAACCAAAAAACCACAAAAAGACTTTAAATTTGTGCTTGCTGAGTGGGGCATAAATACATTCCTAAAATCTCATCGACCTCATATCCAAATATTTAATTTTTTTTTCAACAAAAGTTATAATCTCAATAGACACTTCTTCAATTATTTTTTTTGTACATGTTACTTATAAAATATTCATCTATGTAGTTGTTGTTTTTTTTCGTTTCGGTGTCCGTGGGCAAGATTTGATTATGTAAAGGGTTCCCAAATCTAAAAGTTTGAGAACCATTGCACTAACCTATAAATGACATCCCCAAACAGATCACCCAGTACCTCAGCCAGCTACGTGACAAGTACCCCAGCATAGTCCAGTTGGCCAACCTAAATTACGTCACACACGAGGGTCGTATTGTCAATCTTGTCAAGGTACGTAACTACATTCACACGTGTTGGGGTTTTGTTTTCATTCATCAAATGTCCACCGTTTTTAAAACATAAACATGTTTTTAATTAGATTTAAAGTAATGTGCTATAATTTGCTGTGATGCTGGCCACCCAATCAGAGGCGGGCCTTTTGGAGTGGCGAAGGAGGAGACAATAAAGATAATCTTTTGTCACCGTCAGCCCATCATACTAAAATTAGTGGCCCTGATTTGAATATTGACACTCGCCCATGGCCACTTCTGGTCCAATGCTAAGAAATGTATTATTAGTAATGTGCACTTTCGGGGGCTAAGTGGTTAAGCACTTGGCTTCCGAACCTAGGGTTCTGGGTTTGAATCTCGATGAATACTTGGGTTTTTAAATTTCGGGATTCTTAGGCCACCGAACTCTAATGGGTTCTTGACTTTCGTTGTGGAAAATAAAGGCGGTTGGTCGTTGTGCTGGTCACATGACATCCTGCTCGTTAACCTTGGCCACAGAAACAGATGACATTAACATCATCTGCCCTATAGATTGCAACGTCTTAAAGGGTAACTTTACATTTTATTGTGCATTTGCAATTAACTTTCCTTCGTCTTATCACATTTCTCGGAACGGTGTCGCGGATCAAATGTATCAGGCGGTCTGTCACAAGATGTGAGGCCTACATAAGTATACTATCTACTAGTTACGTTTTTTTTTTAATCCATTAAGTTCTTTGTTCTATAAACAAATCTACATACCTATATCTTTAGCTGACTGGGTCTTCATCTGTTAACAAAAAGCCATCTGTCATCATTGAGGCAGGTATCCATGCCAGAGAATGGGTTTCCCCCGCCTCTGTCTTGTGGGTCATCGAAACGGTAAGACTATAAAAAAAAAATTATATATCTTAATTTTGTATTCATAGTCTTTACGCATCTAAACAATTACAACGTCCAAATTAATACTATAGAATTACAATAACTCAATACAAATGACCACTATTAAAATACTATTGAAGTCATGTATTGATCTATGTTTCAGACAGTGCTGAGAAAATGTATCCAAATTAAGCTTGTATAGATAAATAGAAATTCTGAGAGTTAAAAAACTTGTAAATTTTAATCTCCAAAAAAAAAATGTTATCGAAAAAGTAATAATGATATAGACCTAATATTGAAATATAAAAATTCAATAATAAAAATTATTTAAAACAAAACCACAGTTTTACAAATTGAAAACGCTCATGTCAAGTATTAACTTATCATTAATTTTGTTAATAAAAAAAGAAAAAAAAGAAAATGCTATAATTTTAATTTTATTTCTATTTTTCAAAAAAAAAAAAAAAAAAAAATGCAAATTTGATATTTCTTCATTTAGCATTTTGGCACAGAGGATTTGTACCAGTTTAAAATTATGTGTTACTTTGGTATTAAGAGGGTAGAAATGTCTGTGTATGTTCAGACATATGTCCTGATGATCCAAACAGACATACTTATTTAAGTAAAAATTAGAGATATCCTTCATTCGAAATAAAACTAACCGGTTTTAATCCTCAAATAGAAATCGTTAAAAATCTTGAACACATACACGCACACACAATATACATTTTGCTTGCAATACAAGTAGACATGAACTAATGTTGATTAACTAGATGACCCCGTTTATTATCCTGCCCTCTTATATATAGCGCACCAACACTAGCTTCTCAATCTATTTTTAAATCTATGGAAAATCCCATGTCTATTTTTAGTAGTATGGATATCTTCAACTTAACACTAAATTGTTTAAAAAAATTATTCCAACCATGAGACCTTGACGCGTACATGACGTGATACTATGACACAATATCGATGGAACCTCACTTAGAAGTTAAAGAAGGTTTAAAAAGAAAACACTAATGACACTATTACCTTAAACATTATGTTGCTTTTTCTAGTTTCGTATTTTTTTCTGACTTTTTCAGTTAGCTAAAAACTACCAAGCCAATGACGCTACTGCCAGACAAATGCTAGACAAGTTTGATTGGTATATTGTCCCAGTTACCAACCCGGATGGTTATGATTACAGCCACTCCACTGTGAGTCAATTAAATTTACTAAAACTTTTAGAATTTAACAAAGTAGACTATATATATATATATATATATATTAGTGGCGTCGCTAAGTTCTCAACGTGCTCTTCACGTGTCTGGGTAAAGATGTAAAGATATCTGCCTGGTCGTGCGATATGCGCTCCTGCCCGCTGTCATCCCTAGCCGTCCAACTGGAAGTTTTGGGAAGAAACGTCCTAAAAGTGTAAAAACAAACACAAACACAAACACAAACAGAACTAGTAGCTGCTAAACCAAGCTTGTGAATGCTCGATTTCAGAGCTATGTTTTATCGGCGGTGACATCCTTAGCTAACCGCGCTGGACAACACAAACCCAGGCAACGCCTCTGGCGTTTGTAGTACATATATAATTAAAATGATTATTTCTTCTTATTGGAGAAGTTAGACTAAAATATACAGTTGTGTAACAAGATGTGATAAAGATGTGAATTATTTTTTTCAAATGGCTTTGTGATTAGATCTAGTATTATCATTAAACATGTTTACGGCTGACCTTTGACCCCTACGTTCTACTAATTTTTCTCGCAACAGAACAGGATGTGGAGAAAGAACAAGCGTTATATCAGTTCTCGCTGTTCCGGTATCGATGTAAACAGAAACTTCGATATCGTCTGGGGAAGTAAGTAGTATTGAATACATAATATAACCATTATATTAATTGTTGTTTTACTGGTATCGATGTGAACAGAAACTTTGATATCGTCTGGGGAAGTAAGTAGTATTGAATACATAATATAACCATTATATTAATTGTTATTTTACTGGTATCGATTTGAACATTTGATATCGTCTGGGGAAGTAAGTAGTATTGAATACATAATATAACCATTATATTAATTGTTGTTTTACTGGTATCGGTGTGAACAGAAACTTCGATAGCGTGTGTAAGTAGTATTGAATACTCAATATAACTATTCTATTACACAGTTAGAGAGCTATCACAAAAGCTGCGGGACAAACATTTCAGGCTTTTAGATAAAGCCATTATTGAAGACAGGCGCAGAAGACGGAAAGACCGTCAGCAGACAACAGTTTTGTCTGCATGAGATGCAGGAGAATATGCTGCGGGGTCTGCATAGTCATGTGAAACGCAAACTTAATCTTCGGAAACGAAGCCATTGCCATTACACAATCTATTGTCTTTAGTTGCTTTCCAAGAAACGAATGTTCCTTGTTCCGATGTATGAAATTTGATTTTGTATAGTGAATTGTTCATGATTAGAGCATGCGCAGTACGTTCTTGTCCGATCTCTTTTGTAGGCATGTTGGGTAAAGAGGCATCCGGGAGAAAAATGTTTTACATGTTTCGGATGTTCCTTCAGAGTTGAAGATAGTTTACTTCCTAGCCCAAACCTCCCGCAGGACGACGGGGGATGGGAGCGGGCAGGGTTTGAACCCGGGACCATCGATAAATCCAAACGACAATCCAGCGCGCAAACCGCACGACCAGGCAGCCAGAAAGATTCCAAGCTTCCTTTAGAAGCTTACAAAACCCAACCCAGCTCGAGTCAGGCTTTGAACCCGAACCCCCTGGACAGCTCAGCGGTTTGTGCCACTCTTTCCAACTGTCACGATCTTTTATATTTGAGTGCTTGACGCAAAGGTGTCTTGATGTTACGATGAGATTCTGATATTATAATTTAGTGTAGATTTCTATTTTAAACACTCAAATAAGATTATCATGCAGGAGATTCAAATACGAATATTAATTCAAGCAATAAAGATACTTCAACTATCAATACAAAGCTTTAATTTTGGAACTAGGAATCACTTGAATAAAACAGTATCGTTCAAGCTCATCACTACAACTATAGCTAACAATGGCTCTGGTTCTACAACCCAAACAGCTAACTTTTCTCTGTCCTGCACAAACATTTTATTCCTTAAACTCTCTCTGCATTTGCAAATAAGCCGCGCCTTTAACTCCGCTGAATCCGTATTGCTCCTTTTATGGTCCTTGAGTTCAATCTCGAGCTCGTTGCTACTGAGATGGTTGCAGAGAACTAAAAATAAACTTAGCTAGTTTATGCTACGTGACACCAACAATGTCCAACCTCCCTACATTTCAACTAGATCTACCGTGTGCGTAAAACCAACATGACCTTGACACTAACAATTTGTTATTTTACGTTTTTTAACAGCGACAGGCATTTCCAGGACCTGCACCAGTGACATCTTCTGTGGCGACGGTCCTTTCTCTGAGCCCGAGTCTGCCAATCTGAGAGACCTGTTTAACGAGCTGTATGACAGTGTCAAAGTGTACCTGTCAGTCCACGCTTATTCACAGGTGAGTTGCAATGACAGTGTTCTATGGGTTTTAAAATGTGTCACACTGAATCCACAAATATACGAAACTCTCCCTATAACCCTCGTTCTCATTATTATATTGGAGCGTTCGGATGACTAGACCAATACACGAGATGAACTGCGCAGCGGTTTCCAAATCAGGGAGCTCTCCATGTAGTTTTCTTTCTATAGTGGCGTTTTGGTGCCAGTGTCTTGTTCCGGCCTCGTGGTAAAGAGAGCAGCTTTGAAGGACATGGTCAGCATTCTCTGGTGACACTCCACTTGGGCAGATTTCACTGGAACAACGTTTATGTTTTCGTGCGACATGAGTTGACAGTTTTTTTTACAAAGCTTGTATCAACTCTTTCTGTCTGTCTGTCTGTCTGGTAAAAAGTTTGTACTTGTTTTTTCTCCCTCACCCATTCTCGGATCCAGCTGAAATTGTGCATGATTATTTCTTTTACCTGACAACACAAGAGTCAGTTTAAAAAAAACAAAAAACAATTAGTTAATTAACTATTGGTAATTAATTATTTTGTTTGGTATCTTGAACAAGGGAAAGAAATCGTGCTTGACAGATGTGGTGGTATAAGTTGAATTAGTTCTCTTGAAGACTTGAGCCCTGAGTAATCTTTTTTTTTATGCATTAAAAAAAAACGATCATGTAAACATTCACCGTGATACCCCCTTCTTCCCTTCCCCCTTTCACAACTGGTCCAGACACGTGATAGGATCATGGCGCCTCGAGAAAGCGAAGAGCTAAACAAGTGCAATGGATAAAAAAGTTTTATTCCCACAGATTTGATATGTCTACATTGATTACATATATGACTGATCCAAACTATTTGATACAAATACACTTAGTATAAGCTTTTTTTTTTTTTTTTTTTTTTTAGAAAGGTATTTTTAATCTTTTTCTTGTTAGTTCTTGAAACTAGTGGGTCATCGTGTGCTTTGAGCACATGGTATTATTTCTGTACTCTGTATCATGTAAATGTTGGTTTCAACGTGAGTGGTACTGTGCCCTTATAATGTGTGTGTTAATGAAATGGGGGAGACGAAGAAGCAAAAAGTGTATGCAGACGCTGACAGACAAAAACCACACACACATTTCACTTGTCTCCTTCTCGTTTTCCTTTGATGGGCCGATGGAGCACCACATCAGATTTGTCGACCGTCTTTCTTCATTCCTTACAAATACTCCTTCTTCCCTAGTGCTATTAGAGCATGGAATGGGTTGCCTGAGCTAGCCAGGAAAACCAGTGACTTGGCAGAATTTAAGTCATTGGTTAATATGCATGACTAAATGCATGACGCGTAGGACGTAACCATCTTCTTTTTTGAAGTAACGTCTGTATTATATAAGATAAGATAAGATTCCTCTCTGTCTTTTGCCTTGGATAGATCCTCTTTCAATGGCAGGTCCGTCCATTCTTTTATGCTGTCTTCCCATCACTTTCTCTGCCTGTTCTTCTTTTTCCTGGTACTGTCACCTGTAGGAAGGTCTTTGCGAGCCCCGAAAACCTTGTAATATGCCCATAGATTTTTAGTTTTAATTTTTTTTACAATTGTTAGTAGGTCATCGCGAGGTCCAATCGCTGTAGTAACCTTGTCTCTAATCTCTTCTTTTGTGATGCGGACTTTAAATGTGGTACCGAAGATCCTTCCGTAGAATCTTAACTCCATTGCTTTTAATTAGAGGATATTATGACATTATGTGCATAACAAATGTGGAGGCATTCTTACTTTGAGACGCCAAGAAAAGATTGGATGAAAATATTTACCAATAAGAAAGAATGATCATGAGAATGGCATTATTGAGTGGCTCACATTTTAAGCGAAAAAATGAAGCTACTAGCTCAAGAAACGTTTGCTCGCAGTGATGTAGGAAATGTCTTTAAAAAAAAAAGCCGTCGGCGTTTCCAAAATTTGTACAAGTTGCTGATTAAGGTTTATTTATTTAAGTTTTCTATTTTTGATTGTTTAATGAACACAAAAAAAGAAGTATATACCGTTTACTTAGCAACAAGATTAATTGATTAATAAAAGTTTAACAAAACGTTAAAGTCAAAGCTATAAACTTGATTAAAATAATTGTAATTTATGTTGTGAATAGTTCTATTCTTGTTCACCTGATTTGAGAACTTGAAAATGTTATATATTTTTCCATCAAATTACTCATACTTCCGTTGACGCTCTCATGCACTCGAGTTATAAAAACTTTGAAAGTTGTAAAACTTGCTTCCTCACAGTAACGTCACCATTAATAAAGATAATTCAAAGAACATGTCAATAGGAAACATTGACTCGGAATATTAATAGCTTCTAGAGAAGAAGGACTTTCTTAAGAGCCAAATATAATGTACTTGTACTATTGTCTATTAAGCAGTAGTTGTCAGACAGCATTATTAGTCAGGGAGTTATCAGACAGCAGTAGTTGCCAGATGGCAGAAGTTGTCAGACGGCAAGTCGTCAAACAGCAGTAGTTGTCAAAGAGTAGTAGTTGTCAAACAGCAGTAGTTGTCAGACGGTAGAAGTTGTCAGACGGCATAAGTCGTCAAACAGCAGTAGTTGTCAGAGAGTAGTAGTTGTCAAACAGCAGTAGTTGTCAGACGGTAGAAGTTGTCAGACGGCATAAGTCGTCAAACAGCAGTAGTTGTCAAAGAGTAGTAGTTGTCAAACAGCAGTAGTTGTCAGACGGTAGAAGTTGTCAGACGGCATAAGTTGTCAAACAGCAGTAGTTGTCAAAGAGTAGTAGTTGTCAAACAGCAGTAGTTGTCAGACGGTAGAAGTTGTCAGACGGCAGTAGTTGTCAGACAGCAGTAGTTGTCAGAGAGTAGTAGTTGTCAGACGGCAATAGTTGTCAGACAGAGGTAGTTGTCAGACGGCATAAGTTGTCAAACAGCAGTAGTTGTCAGACGGCATAAGTTGTCAGACAGCAGTAGCTGTCAGACAGAATTATTAGTCATGGGAGTTGTCAAACAGCAGTAGTTGTCAGACAGCAGTAGTTGTCAGACGGTAGAAGTTGTCAGACAGCAGTAGTTGTCAGATGTTATCAGACAGCATTATTAATCATGGGAGTCGACAGACATCAGTATTTGTCAGACGGCATAAGTCGTTTGATGTCAGAAGTTGTCAGACAGCAAGCGTTGTCAGACAGCAGAGGTTGTCAGACAACAGTTTACATTGTTTAGCTGTAAGGACGCATTATTTGTCACACATTATGTGTGCATGTTTTTTAGTTACCTTTTTTTGGTTTACATGCTTAGGAATGTCTGAGCGGTAGATGATCTGTCCAATTTAATACATTATTATTATCACCATTATTATTTTTTTGGATTTCAAATTTAGGTTATTCTAATGCTTTTCACAAGCATATGTACTCACTGTTAATCCACTGTCTGTCTCTACAGTACCTCCTGGTACCTTGGTGTTACACAGAGTACGTATCTCGACCACCGAATGCAGGGGAACTGGTCAGTACATTGATACTAATATCTTTTGTTTATTTTTGGTTGTTTGTATGTGTATATATGTTTACATGTAATGTTATTTAATGTAAAATATGATATGCAAAAATAATGGTGCTCTGTATGGAAGGTATATGCTAATGTTTGTGCACTTTTTAGCACTGCCGAATCAAATTTTCTAAAAGCTCTCACGTTTGTAGCAGACAATAATTTAAATATGAAGGAAGCTTTATACCACAGACCTATATATATATATATATATATATATATATATATATATATATATATATACATATATATATATATATATAGTTCGTCTATCGTGGTTCGTTGATGACCACTTTGTCATCCAGGGGGCTGAGGGTTTTGCACTGGGGTTCTATGCTTCCTCGTGTGGCTGGTGAGACCCATGTGAGCCCGGAATGTTCGGCTGCACACTGGGCAGGTTATTCCAGCTGGAGCTAGTGTCGTGGGCCTTGTTTTTCTTCTCTGGCGTTTTTCTTCTGCCAGAGTTGTTCTCTTTTCCTCAGCAACCTGTGCGCCAGTTTTCGCAGCGCGACGCCATGATGCTCTGTCATGTGCCTCTGTCTCCCAGGTGGTTGGGTTTATGCTGAACGCCTTCAGAGCAGCTTTGAGGGTGTCCCTGAAGCGCTTTCTTTGACCACCTTGCGAGCCCTTTCATTCGCTTAGTTGGCCATACAAGAGTCGTTTAGG
Organism: Biomphalaria sudanica; assembly: GCA_036873155.1. Lineage (NCBI taxonomy): Eukaryota > Metazoa > Mollusca > Gastropoda > Planorbidae > Biomphalaria > Biomphalaria sudanica. Next base: position 79,480 of record JAZGLO010005366.1, read on the forward strand.
GATGCGGCGGTATTCCATTCTGCAGACGTGTCCTGCCCATTGCAGCTGGGACTGCATCAGGATTGTATGGATGCTTTGCAGACCCGCTCTTCGAAGGACTTCAGCATCTGGTATTTTGTCTTGCCATTTGACATTCAGTATTTTTCTTAGACATGTCATGTGGAAATGATTCAGTTTCTTTGCATGTTTTCTGTACACTGTCCACGTTTCTGAGGCATAGATCAATGTAGGGACGATGTCGGCTCGATAGATCCCTAGCTTTGTATATTATATCTAGACTAGACATGGCGATCTTTAAACATAGTGATGCCCAAAATACGGCCCGCGGGACAGATTCGGCCCGCGTCGTGGTTTCATCCGGCCCGCCGAAACGTCGGTACAAACTGTAGAAAATGCCCTCCCTTTTTTTTTCAAAAAAAAAACGGTTGAAAAATGTATCTTTACCTACGTTAGGGCCTTGACTTTTTCTCTGATGACATTGGTACCATAACATTTATAATGTATGTGTTTATGAAATGGTAGAGCCGAAGAAACTAAAAGTGGACTCCGAATTTAGAATCTACCAGGAAAAGTGGAACGGATCTTTTACTTTTTCTGTGGAACGTGATAATAAACCAACAAATTTATTTTGTAAAGTGTGGCTGTTATAAAGCACAACATATTAACGAATTATAAAACATTCTTAGTTTGGGCCGCGAATTTACGATTATTAAACAACGCCTGAAGGATCGATGCGAATATTTAACAACAAGAGACAAGAAAGCTCATTAACCGTTGGTAAAGCTATCTACATTGTTGCTCACATTTTAAGTAGAGAAATGAAGCCAGTTTCCGACGCGTAAAAAAATGAACTTCTAATATCCCATTAATTAATCTAATTACTAGATCCACAAGTTTCTAATAAAATTGTTTCACGTCAATTTCTTTTTGTTTTGTACATTTGTGGTCATGTGGCCCGCGACACGAGTGTCGGAAATTAAAATGGCCTGCAGGTCGAATTAGGTTGGGCATCACTGTTTTAACACTACAAAAAATGTCATGAAAACTTTTTAAAAAGCTTAAACAAGGCGTTGTGTTGTAAAGTAATCATAAGAAGTAAAGTGGGGTTTTTTTTTCAACCCTAATCTATATAACATATAATTTAATGTTTAGATCTAGATCTAGTAATTGAACATCGAAAAAAAGAGCACTCTTGTCACATAATTATTATTTTGCAATTTTTAGAGACATAAAAACAAAATCAATCTATTTAAATGTACTTAAGTTGACTTTAATCAACAGACGTGAATTATTTCGATCTAGGATATTCTATTGCAATCTTAATGGAAACTAACAGTAAATGGCTTTATTTCATGAATTTGCGTGAATATATAGTTCTGTGAGTAATACATAAAATCTATATATATAGGTCTGTGAGTTGATCAATCGCGGATAAGAATTTGTTTCCGTTTTCCAGTCTAGATATAATATATATATATATATATATATATATATATATATATATATATATATATATAGGTCTGTGCTTTAGACTTTCACTCTATGGCATTAAGTAGCAACAAATGAGCAACCACCGGATATAACTATGCATTTGAAAATTATAGGGTAGTGCATTAAATACCAAAAAAAAAAAACACTTGAAATTTCAGTTCAATTGTTTTTTAGTTGACAACATATAGAGTCCTTGACATTGGTTAGTTGATCGTGAACATCTCCAAATTGTGTCAAAGGGCATAAAGAATTGTAAAAGTTTGCCCAGTACGTCACTACTTACTACGAATTTTGTACTGGAGATTTTCACGATAAACTAACCAATGTCAAGGACGCTTAACTGACCTTTAATATTGCCAACTAAATCAAAGTTACAACCAGAGGAGCTCTTAAAAAATGTAGATCTGCAGTCCTAAAATGTGTCTGTAACTTTAAAAAACAGGTTACCGATACTTCCCTTATCTTGTACACCGGATACACCAAAAGTTTTGCTATTTTTAGGTTTTCTGCATAAAAATATCCAAAAATAGGTGATAGGTCAATTACTTACTTTGACTTAGATCCTCCCGCGCCGTTCGGCGCATTGGGCTGCAAGCTGTCTCCGCAAAAATCTGTCACTGGCAATGTCTAAAGCCTCCTCCCACCTGGTGTCCACTGTTCTAATGTCCTCCATGAAGGTGTGGCGCCAAGTTATACGAGGATAAATTACAACAAAGAAAAAAATGGGAGGATTAGTGTATAAAGTATATATTTGTTTTGTTAGAAATATTCAAGGTTAATTTTTAATTTAAAACCTTAAAGAAACCAAAATTACACGTAACTATCAGTGCTGTTGTTACCTATAGGCAGCATAAGCTCTAGCTAATTACCTCCACTTGCCTAGGGGCCTCCTGAAGTATTGTTTTGTGAAAAAAAAAAGCCTTATCTTAGGTGCTTGTTACGTGCGCATCTTAGTGTAAATGTGGAATGGTGCGAATGCGTGTTGAAAGGGGGTGAACAAAGATGGAGGAATAGAAACTAAAGAGTGTTTATAGTGTTCATGAAGATTAAATCAATTATAATCTATGACGTTGACGTTTTGTGTTAATGTATTGTCAAAAGAGTCTCATTAAATCCTGTTCTGGTAAGTATACTCGCTGGTAAACTAAAAGAACTATTGGGTTGACATGGCTACCTAGTAAAACTGAAGTGGACAAAATAGAGGGAAAATGTATATTTAAAATGTAGCGTTCATTTAAATGGGAGTTCATGTCTGGAACTATTTGTTTTTATTGAACAGGACCGCGTGACTCTGCAAATGGTGCAAGCCTTGTCTAACAAGCACGGTCTGCAACATCATCATGGTACTGCGTGGCAACTCTTGAATTGTAAGTATGGTACATCAAATCTATGTACATTCTTTGCTTAGAGATTTCTATCCACGACAATCGTTCCCAAACTTGTTCTATATCGGAACACTTTGCACATTTCTGAGTATTTAGCGGAACAATTTGTTTATTTTTTTAGAGAGATTAACTCACGTGGTGGCCTACTAGTATTCCAGTAGTTTGTGGAACACCTAATTTAGGCCCTGCGGAACACTAGGTTTCCACAGAACACAGTTTGGGAAACTCTGGTTGATGGAAAAATACCAAGGTAGCCATCTCTCAGTTGAAAAACAAGAAATAATTAGAAGATAATTATAGTAGAAGAAAAATTCGACTTCTATTTGTTTCCAAAGCTAAATCAAAGTGTGGCACGTACTTCAAAACTGAGGTTCAACTAGAGTAAGTTAAGCATGCGATTTATAGAAGTCTATTTTATTAAAATCATTTAAAACACTTTTTTATAAAGCTGTAATTGTAAAGCATTGCAAACTAACAATATGACTGCAAAAAGTAACCTTGCAGAAATAGGGCTTCTTGTTGTACGTGGAAACAAGAATTTCTAAAGAGAACAGAGAAACACGCATTCCCAATGAAAACTGAGAAACACGCATTCCCAATGAGAACTGAGAAACATGCATCCCAATGAGAACAGAGAAACATGCATCCCAATGAGAACAGATAAACATGCATCATAATGAGAACTGAGAAACACGCATTCCCAATGAGAACTGAGAAACACGCATTCCCAATGAAAACTGAGAAACACGCATTCCCAATGAGAACTGAGAAACACGCATTCCCAATGAGAACTGAGAAACATGCATCCCAATGAGAACAGATAAACATGCATCCCAGTGAGAACTGAGAAACACGCATTCCCAATGAGAACAGAGAAACATGCATCCCAATGAGAACTGAGAAACACGCATTCCCAATGACAACAGAGAAACATGCATCCCAATGAGAACAGAGAAACATGCATCCCAATGAGAACAGAGAAACATGCATCCCAATAAGAACAGAGAAACACGCATCCCAATGAGAACAGAGAAACATGCATTCCAATGAGAACTGAGAAACATGCATCCCAATGAGAACAGAGAAACATGCATCCCAATGAGAACAGAGAAACATGCATCCCAATGAGAACAGAGAAACATGCATCCCAATGAGAAGAGAGAAACATGCATCCCAATGAGAACAGAGAAACATGCATCCCAATGAGAACTGAGAAACACGCATTCCCAATGAGAACAGAGAAACATGCATCCCAATGAGAACAAATAAACATGCATCCCAGTGAGAACTGAGAAACACGCATTCCCAATGAGAACAGAGAAACATGCATCCAAATGAGAACAGAGAAACACGCATTCCCAATGAGAACAGATAAACATGCATCCCAATGAGAACAGTGAAACACGCATCCCAGTGAGAACAGTGAAACACGCATTCCAATAAGAACAGAGAAACACTCAAGCACACATGCTATTTTTTTAAAATAAACTATTTTTTGTTTGTTTTAGACGCTGCTTCTGGATCCTCCATCGACTGGGCGCTCGCTCGTAAGCCCAACATCTACGCAGCAGCCTACGAGCTTCGTCCCGCTGCTAGCAGCTCCACCGGCTTCCTACTGCCTGCTTCTCAGATCGTCGCCACTGGGGAAGAACTCTTTGAGAGCCTGAAAGTCATGTCCAGAGAGACAGTAGTGTAGATTGCATGCTATGCTGTTCTTCGTTTCAGTCTTTCCTTTTTTCCTTTATAAATTGTTGATTTAAATTAGCTTAATTAATGTGTTGATAAATAGTCTAATACTTCTTGTAATACCTTTTTTTTCTTTGGTGTCAGCATTGACCTGATCGATGTCAGAAAGTCATCGCTAGGTGACACTTTGCTTATTCTAGTTATTTTTCATCCTCTGTTTCACAGTAACAAATTTTCTTCTTGTGTTAATACAGTAAGTTTCTATGATCGATATTCTTGTGATAACAAATGAAATAATAAACTCAATTTTCTTCTAAATGTTTTTTAAATTCTTTTAGCGGCCCCCGTAAGGGGGAAAAAGCCGCTATTAGGTTTGTGCAAAATGTCCGTCTGTCTGTCTGTCCGTCTGTCACACTCAGATCTCGAAAACTAGAAGAGATATGAAAAATATTATTTCATCGTTAAATCCGCCTTGAAAAGTTTAGGTGCAACGGCTACTTTTGGTTTTCTAAAAGCAAACCGTTTAATTTTATAAAATTAATTATGCAAGCGATTTTTTCATAAAACAATTAGGTAAATGTAAGGGAGGCAATGTTACAATATGCTAACAAAGATGAATAATTTTTTTGTATTTTCAGTATCACTAAGTCAAATATATTTATAAAATGTACAGGAAATGTTTACAACAAATATAAATAATACTTGAAGATGTTTTTTCTGGTTAACTAGCTGCTAAAATTAAAAGAAAACATTTCTGTTTGTTTATAAAGGCTAATAATGCACTTTGTATGTAAATATCATGCACATTTTTTAAAATGGACTTTTTAAGCAGCGACTTTCGTGCAGTAGCGTAGCGTCGCATCATGACCAGGCGCTAAACAAATTCCTTAAACTTTTTTTAAAAATCAGATTTTATTTATTTTTTTGTTCAGTGCCCCCATCCGAATAAAAGAAGCTTATTTTTGTGCGTTTTGTCTGTTGGTCGGTCTGTCCGTCACGATTAGATTAACAAATAACACTAGAGGCTATTTTAAATCTGATTTAACCTTTAATTTTTCATTCAGATATATTGCAATAGTTTAAAGTATCTATAATAGATTGTTCCGGATGTTTTGTGAAAAACAAATCAATGCCAATGAATATTTGTTTGCTCTTCTAAGTTATAGTAGATTTTATTTCCATGCTTAAACGTTGCAAGAAACACATGATCTGTAATATATTGTTCCGGTTTTTTTATGTAATAGCATATAAATGCTAAATAAAAATATATATACTGATTTATATTTCATTAACTATAAAGTTGTTCCGGATATTGTTTTATAAAAAACAAATTTATGTCAAATAATATATTTTTTTTCAAAAATATCGACAATAGGTTATTCAGGATTTCGAAAAAGAAATCGACCTACATGACCTTAATTTTCTTACAAATCATCGCCAAAAGTGATCCGAATTTTATATGAAAAATCTAATAACGCTAATAAATGTTTGAAATCCCTCTTCTAATAAATAAAATAAATAATTGGTTGTTCAGGATTCTTTATGAAAAATAGTTTAACTCTATTCATGTAAAATCGCACTTCTCTCTTACACTACATTTAACTTTCTATCTAAAACGTTAAAAAATCTAAGTATCGTTAATATTATGTTCTGATTTTTAAGGAAAACAACTTCCTAACACCAAAGTATGGTTTGATAAAATCTCCATAAGGGTATGGTACATCTAATTTTCATAACAGACCATCCCAGAAATTTAATTAACGGCATTTGATTAATCTGGAATTCTTATTTTTTTCTCACTATAAATATTTAAACATCCGGAACAATCTATAATAGAAACTTAAAACTAATGCGATGTTTCGGAAAGGAAATTAATTTAAATCAGATTTTCAATAGCTTTTAGTCTTTTTTTTTCTCGCTATTAACATAACGGACAGACAAACTGACAGACAAAACAAAAAAAAGCGTCTTTAATCCTTTTATATATATATTAATATATATATTAAGTCTAACTAGCCCATCAAATGAAATGCTAAAAGAACAAACTCAGTGCACCAATGTCTATGATCCCTCGAGAAGCTGCTCGTATAGATGACATTTTTTAGTCTAACTAGGACGTGTGAAGTAGTGGAATTTTTTTCCTTTGACGTCATATGGAGTTAATTCTTTAAATGAAATGCTAAAAGATCTCACTCGGTGCACCAATGTCTATGAACACTCGACAAGCTGCTCGTATAGATGACATTTTTAGTCTAACTAGGCCGTGTGACGTATTGGATTTATTTTCCTTTGACGTCATATGGAATAAATTCTTTAAATGCTAAAACAACTCGGTATAGTAATGTTTATTAAACCTCGTAATGTGACTCGCATTTTAAAAAGATATAATAGATTTAGATCTAATCTAGATTTTTTACACTAGATCTAGATTTTTTTTACACTAGAGCTAGATTTTTTACACTAGATCTAGATTTTTTTTCTTACACTAGAGCTAGATTTTTAAAACTAGATTTAGATTTAAGTTCTAATTAAAATCATCTTCTTATCTTATCTTATATAATACAGACGTTACTTCAAAAAAGAAGATGATTACGTCCTACGCGTCATGCATTTAGTCATGCATATTAACCAATGACTTAAATTCTGCCAAGTCACTGGTTTTTCTGGCTAGCTCAGGCAACCCATTCCATGCTCTAATAGCACTAGGGAAGAAGGAGTAGTTGTACAAATTTGTCCTAGCATATGGGACGAGGAATGTGCCTTTATTTTTGGTCTAGTTTAGAATTTTTGTTGTTTTACATGTTTCGGATGTTCCTTCAGAGTTGTAGTCCAAACCTCCCGTAGGACGACGGGGGATGGGAGCGGGCAGGTTTGAACCTGGGACCATCGATGAATCCAAACGACAGTCCAGCGCGCAAACCGCACTACCAGACAGCCATGATTTAGACTAGATCAAGATCTATAATTTTAATTTCTAGGCTTAAAGTGTATTTTTTTTCTAAAGTCTAGATTGTCAATCTGTCAATATTGCAATGTTATAAAATACTAAAACTAATCTACTATTTTAATATTTCTTATTGCCATTAGTCTATTAATTGATTATCTAGTGTGTTTTTTTTATATAAATCTTATCTAAATTACATCTACATTATCCCAAATATATATTTTAGATCTAGATCTAGTAGATATAGATATTGAGAGTGCTAAATTAGTAGTTTAATTTAGGTAGATCTACATCCTCATTCTAGTTCCATTTAGGCCTAAATGAAAATGCTCAATACCAAAAGATTATCTAAAATCGCTCTTCTGACATATTGTACATATCCGGTAGTTGTCATTCCGTAATGTGTAAGTATATTATCAATAGTAGGCTATTAGTTTGTAACCAGTTTGTCATTAGATTAAGAGCAATGCCTGGTCGTGCGGTTAGCGCGCAGAACTGATTATCTCTACGGTCTCGGTTTCATACCCTGCTCGATGCCATCCTCAGTCGACCAGCGAATATGCGGATCCGACAGTGGCAACACAAACTCTTTTTGTAATGTTGTTTATGATGTATTTGTGTTCAAGAAGCTTTAATATTAGAGATGTTCATCTGTGGCAGAAAACAACAAATAATTGCCTTTTGGTGTATCCGGTGTACAGAATAAACAAAAAAGTGTTGTTTAAGTTTTATTATAATTCTTGTGTATTTTTTGCCTTTCCAGTATCAAATTTGATAGCTTTTACCGTTTGTAGCTCCTTAACATTGCTAAGTTTATCGTGAAAATTACTGTCAGTTATCCGAAAAATACAGCTCTTTTTCTGCTATATAAAACAAGATTAATTAGTATTAAATGATTACAAAATTTGGTTTTTAAAAGCATTTTTTAGCGGCCCCCGAAAGGGGAAAAGACGCTATTAGTTTTGTGTGGCCTGTCTGTCCGTCCGTCTTACCGTCCGCCCCGTTTAGATTTCAGAAACTAGAAGAGAAAATGAAAATCTGACATCATGATATTTTAGATCTAGACTTAGACTTGGATCTATTTCTAGATCTAGGTTTAGACTTAAATCTTGAATCTAGATTTAGATCTAAAACTAGGTCTAGATCTAGCTAGATCAATGCCTAGTTTGTGTGACAAATGACGATGGAGATATTAATTTTTATTTGCGAGGGGAAAGTCTTGTCATCTGTTCACGATTGTAGCTTAAAGAAAATCAAGAATTATTTTTTTTCGTGTTGCCAATTTATCTGATTTTGTTACAAGAATAAATCTTTTATTTTGTCTTTATTACATTGTAACATGTTATTAATTTTGAATGTATGGATAAGGTTAATAATTATTATTTTAAAAAATATAAGTGTACGCTAAAGGAATATATGGCGATGCTGTGACTGAGGGGTAAAGCACTTGGAACTGGAAGTCCCGTGATCAAATCCTGGTGAAGACTCTAGGTGGACAACTTCGTTGGCCGATTTTGAGTTTGTGTTTCACACAAACTGTCTTTATAACCTTGTTTTAACAGTTTCGCTTCATGGTCACAATAAAAGTTCTCCATCTCAAACCTTTTGTTTCATGCATATCATCTGGGGAGAATTACTACATAGTTAAAACTCTGGTTTGATTGTTACAATGAACTTAAAATTAAATTTGTTTATTTTGATTCCGCTTCTTGTCTATGCTTGCATTACCAAAGTCAGCTAGTTCTTCTTCTGTCCCTGAGGTCCAACAGACTGAGGGATAGGTAAATGTGAAGGTGAATCTGCTTCAGTGGGTATTCCCGCACTCGACCAAAATGTGTCTTTGTATTTTTAACACGCTTATTGATCTAATCTAATTGTTTTTCCTGAGATACACAACAAAACAATGCCTTCAGGCCAGTAATATATTTAGTTCTAATTTGTCTATAACTGAGGAAAGTGTAAATCTACTAGATCTAGATCTAGTACAAAAGCCAGAAAAACGATGCAGTCTTAACAAAGACAACGAGGGTTGGGTGAACAAATGGATATAGTGGTGACAATCTTATGGGAAACTGCTTATATTATATGCTTTCTGAGAATCTTGAGTTTGAGGACTTAACTGAAACTTCGGATGGGTAAGTGGTTTGTTTACTGTATAGGTAAAGTGACGGTGTAAATTAAAATGACATTGTACAGGTAAAGTAACTATGTAAATTAAAATGACATTGTACAGGTAAAGTAACTATGTAAATTAAAATGACGTTGTACAGGTAAAGTAACTATGTAAATTAAAATGACATTGTACAGGTAAAGTAACTAAGTAAATTAAAATGACGTTGTACAGGTAAAGTAACTATGTAAATTAAAATGACATTGTACAGGTAAAGTAATTATGTAAATTAAAATGGCATTGTACAGGTAAAGTAACTATGTAAATTAAAATGACATTGTACAGGTTAAGAAACTATGTAAATTAAAATGACATTGTACAGGTAAAGTAACTATGTAAATTAAAATGACATTGTACAGGTAAAGTAACTATGTAAATTAAAATGACATTGTACAGGTAAAGTAACTAAGTAAATTAAAATGACGTTGTACAGGTAAAGTAACTATGTAAATTAAAATGACATTGTACAGGTAAAGTAATTATGTAAATTAAAATGACATTGTACAGGTAAAGTAACTATGTAAATTAAAATGACATTTTACAGGTTAAGAAACTATGTAAATTAAAATGACATTGTACAGGTAAAGTAACTATGTAAATTAAAATGACATTGTACAGGTAAAGTAACTATGTAAATTAAAATGACATTGTACAAGTAAAGTAACTAAGTAAATTAAAATGACGTTGTACAGGTAAAGTAACTATGTAAATTTAAATGACATTGTACAGGTAAAGTTACTATGTAAATTGATATGACATTGTACAGGTAAGCTAATTATGTAAATCGAAATGAGTATATACAGGTAAAGTGACGATGTAAATTGAAATGAGTATATACAGGTAAAGTGAGGATGTAAATTGAAGTGAGTATATACAGGTAAAGTGACGATGTAAAGTGAAGTGAGTATATACAGGTAAAGTGACGATGTAAAGTGAAGTGAGTATATACAGGTAAAGTGACGATGTAAAGTGAAGTGAGTATATACAGGTAAAGTGACGATGTAAAGTGAAGTGAGTATATACAGGTAAAGTGACGATGTAAAGTGAAGTGAGTATATACAGGTAAAGTGACGATGTAAAGTGAAGTGAGTATATACAGGTAAAGTGACGATGTGAAGTGAGTATATACAGGTAAAGTGACGATGTAAAGTGAAGTGAGTATATACAGGTAAAGTGACGATGTAAAGTGAAATGAGTATATACAGGTAAAGTGACGATGTAAAGTGAAGTGAGTATATACAGGTAAAGTGACGATGTAAAGTGAAGTGAGTATATACAGGTAAAGTGAGGATGTAAAGTGAAGTGAGTATATACTGGTAAAGTGACGATGTAAAGTGAAGTGAGTATATACAGGTAAAGTGACGATATAAAGTGAAGTGAGTATATACAGGTAAAGTGACGATGTAAAGTGAAGTGAGTATATACAGGTAAAGTGACGATGTAAAGTGAAGTGAGTATATACAGGTAAAGTGACGATGTAAAGTGAAGTGAGGATGTACTGGTTCACCGTGGAATGTCTTGTTTGAATGTCGCACAAGAGCTTATGACAAAGTTTGCTTCCTATATTAATCTAGTACTCATATTATAGGAGTATATGACTTCTGTTTTTGTAATATAAACCAATATAAACATTGTGGAAAACTTTAAAAATAACACTGTTTAATTGAGCTGTAGTACCTTGTTAGAGATAATGTAGCATACATAATTACATATATATTTTTGAAACCTGGATTGGAATAGATCTACTTGCTTTTAAATCCACTGAAACGACGTGAAAATAATTTACAGTTTTTAGTAATCATGTGGAGAAGGAACATTTGAAATCCTAAACCTCCGCTAAGATCAAAAAGAGAAAGGTTTCGGGAGTCCGTCATGGGGGAAATAATCAAAGAACGGTGCTGCATTTTGTTAGATACTGTGGCGCTGCTAATCCCAGACTGCATCGGTTATTCGCCTCGCCATCGGAACCAACAGGCTTGTTGACGTAGAGGCAGATCTACGACAGCTTAAAGCCCGTTCATGGAAACGTAAGGCGCAGGGTATATCAGAATGGAGAGATGTGGTTAAGCAGGCCTGGGCCCTTCGTGAGCTGTAGTGCCACTGGGGAGGATTAGAACCAACATCTCTGCCTGTGTTTTGGGGTGGTGGGGGGACCGCTATGTGGGTGGCAACGTCCCGACCAAACTTACTGTCCAGAGGATCATATCATCCACTCTGAAATGTTTGTTGCAGAGAATAAAGTCGGTCAGTTGGGGATTGTTCTTGCTACATAACATCCAAGGGTCAAGTTAAGTGTTGACCACGGTTGCACTTAACACTTACATTTATCTTACAAATGGACTCCAGGGTTTCGAAAGCAAAATATTACTTTCCCTTACATAAATTTGTATGCTAATTCAATCCAATGAAAACATGAAATGTTTACAGAGTAGAACTTCAATTATCCAAAACGGGCCCGTCTGGTTAATCAATAACCAAATGCGGCATATTATAAATGGCCCACTTCATTAACAATGTAAAGAAATTTCATATAAAGGTATCGCGGTGTATGTAAAATATAAAATCAAGATAAAATATACAGGAACAAGGCATTTGACGTAGTCGTCTCCGTTTATTGAAAGAAATCATCGCTGATCTTTGACAGCACATCAGCAAGACCACTTCGATACCAAACTGTAACAAAAATAAATTGGCAGTCCGGATATCTGACATTCCGGATAACTTACATCCGAATAATTAACGTTCTACAGTATTGTGGAATGGGGGATTTTCATAAATAAATACTAAAGTATCAAGTAAAAGTTGTAGGCTTAGTTTAATAAGAATAGAAACCTACATAAAATGTGCCTTTCCTTTAACATTGCAGAATCGAAAAGGTAAGTTTTTTGCTTTGCGCACAAAGAAATTGTTGTTGTTATTTAGTTGTTAATTAGTTGTTAGATCGCCATACAGGATGTCTTGTGGAAGTCGACCTTCTGGCATTCTACGAACGTGGCCAAGCCAGCCAAGGCGTCTGCTGCTGATAACAGAGCGGATGTCCTGGCACCCTGCTCTTTGTAGCACTTCCTCATTGGTTATCTTATCTTGCCACCTTATTTTAAAGATCCGCCTTAGGCATCGGAGGTGGAAAACATTCAGCTTTTTTTCCTGCCATGAGTAGGTTGACCATGTTTCACTTCCGTACAGCAAGGCAGGAGAGCCGCTGGTCACCCACTTTTACGTTATACGGATGTATGCAAACGCGACATGAAGCTCTTCAAAATCGGCACTGGCAAATGGGAAGAGGTGGCACTGGACAGATCCTCATGGAGAGAGAGCATAAAGGAAGGGTCAAAGATTGCAGATGCCATACACAACAGAAGCAGAAAGAAGGGTGAAAATGAAACGGCGCCTGGTGATTATATATGCCCAACCTGCGATCGCAGCTGTGTATCAAGGATTGGCCTCTTTAGTCACACAAGAAATTGCAAAGGGAAAAGATCGTCTCTCGAGACGTAAAATGCCACAGAAATGCCACAGATTTAGTTGTTAATAGTGATCTTCTCAGTATGCCATCATTGTCATTGTATATTTTGTCTATGTATTGGAGAATATATAAAATCTTTTTTTTTCTTTACGTTCTCTTTAACTCTACTGCACGGTCAGACATATTTCTCCAAATTTATCTTCTTTCCTTCTATATCCCATGGGATACGATTTTTTTTTCGGTCTTAAAGGAGGACATGATGCCCCCGAGAAGTGCTATAAATATCAACTCAGGTGCCATTTTACCCTCACGGGCATAGAGGAAAGTAGCTGGCAGCGGGACACACATTTTTAGGGCAAAAGAAAAACCCTTGTTAAAACAGGCTCAAAAGACGAAAAGGGTCCCGTCTCCCCCCTTCTAGACCCCCAGCGGTTTGAGACAGGTTAGCGAAAGTGACGTTTGTTTGGCGCGTTTAATGTCTAGGGGATGATTATTTTTAGAGCTATCACACACCAACCCGTCAGCATATAAATCGGGAGCAGGCACGCAACGAGACAAGCAATGAAAGAAAGATACAAAATTAAAAATGAAGAATATTTATTTACATAAATATTAACATAGAAGAATTAAAAAGGGGGAGGGTTTGCATCTATCTCTAATCAATACTATATTTAATCATCACTCTTGCACTTAATAAGAGAGTATGTCACTTTGTCTTCTGAACATAGCTGGTTTGTCCTGCTTGGGTCGCAGCTGGCTGTGTCCTGGCTTGAGGTTCTGCAGCTGGAAGTGGCGCTCTAGCGGGCAGAGGGACGCCTGTGATACAGTTCTTGTGGAGTCTCAATCCAAAGTTCTGATATCTGTAATGGGCACAGTAGGGCGGGTGGCCGGCTACCGTGGGCACACGTGTACTGCGGGCAGAGCGGATCTGCCGTGGGCAGCGTAGTTACCAGGATAAGTCCAGTGAATTACGAAGTTCAGGCGGAGCTATGACGTCTCGCACAAACTCTGGGTCTATAGGGACGTCGTGCCTAATGGGTTGACAAGTGGACTGTCAAATAAGCAGGCAAGTAGAGCCGATAGCACCAAGTAAATCGTTGAGTAGAACAAGTAGGCAGTAGATGATACTCGATCGCAAGTAGACAGTAGTGCAGTGCTGAATAGCACTAAGTACAAAGGCAATAGATCCAAACAAATAGGCAGACACCGGTGGGAGGCTGCGAATAAATAAAGACAAGTTAAGTTATCGATGCCCTCGACTGAGGTGCATTCGTCAGATAGGTAAAATTGCTGTAGAGCACAATGGGGAGATGATGACAAATGTGATTTGGAAAATAGATGGCTGATAGTAGCAATATAAAAATGTACATAAAAGAGGAAATAATCTCAAATAAACAACACAAGTTGGAAAAAAAAAGGGGGTGGGGAGGAATGGGCGGTGGTTAGGGACCATAACGGTTTGTTTACACATGGCCGTCGGCCGAGAACAATGGAGTGCTCTTGAAAGGAGAGTGTCCGTCCAAGGGGCGCAACTCTCGTCAAAGTAGAATGACTAAAGGGAAGATAATTCTTATATCTTTTCTAAGCGCAGTATTAGTGCGCTAGTAAAGTTATCAAGGCAATCAGCCGAGATAAAAGAAATAAAATAAGATGTACAAATATATACATGGTTGCATCAACGATCAATTGAGCAACGTAGCATTAATAGATTAATGCAATACTTAAATATATACATAGGACATGTTTATGTTTTCTACTTACGTTAGTGAGAAATACACAATGCACTAATTAAATATAAATGAAATAATAAAATACAGATGATAATATCCAGTGAGAAATATGCACAAAGTAATTAAGTGGAACTGTGATTAAGTTCGGCTTACCACCAGGTATTCCTCTAGGAGTAAGAATGTATGAAATAGTCCAAACTCGACTGTTCAACGAGAATGAGAAATGAGAGAGCGTATGCCCCGCCTTATCCTACATTATAAAGGTCTGGAAAAAGTGGGCGGAAACAGGAAATGGGATTGACCAAAGATCATCTCTCACGTGGGTGAAGTCCGATGAAAGTTGCACCTTGCAGCGTCACGAGGCGTGTTGGCCCGAGTAATCTCTTTGATCAAAGAGAGACGTGGGAGGGGGGAGAAAGATTGACTTGCATTCCACCCAAGGTGGTGTCAACAGCGACCGTCAGACATCCGGCGGGTAAGACCAAAGAGACTGTGTGCTTATCTTTCCCTGATCAAGGGGAGATACGTGAAGGACGCGGCCTAGATATCTCCAAGGTGGTGGACTAAGGTCTAGCCTGACGAGAAAAAGGTGGGGCGGGTGAAGAAATTGGGGATAAGACGGGGAAATAATTAAAATAAAATGAATAAATAATAATAAATAATGATTAATGCTGTGATAAAATTGAGTGACTCTGACAGCAAGCTTTTGACTTGTCAAAAGGTTAACAAGTTGTTTGCATCAGATGTGACAAATTATTCAACTGATAAATGGGAAAAATGGGATTGCGTAGTCAAGTGAAATACAGCTCTCATCTTTCATCTTCTTTGCCATTATTATTATTATCGTTGAAATGAATTAATTTTCATTCTCTGGCACTGCCAGCGTTGAGCTTCCTTAAAGAGAAACAAAATTTATTGTAGTCCCTTTAACAGTGTCCACTGAGAAATTTCAGGTGTTGTGGCAGGTCTGCAGCAGTACTGCCCCCTCACAGATAACAAGCATCTTCTTAGGAATGTTTAGTGTTGTCACTATATCCTTGGTTGATATAACAACACGGTGTATAAAAAAACAACTAAGACTTCTTGAGCGCTTTTACCAAAGATGCTTGCGCTCCATCATGGACATACGGTGGCAGGAACGCACTACAAACAGCGATGTCCTTGCTAACGCCGGTATGGACAGTATAGAGGGACTTCTTATGGTCCGACATCTACGCTGAGCAGGGCACGTATCACGTATGGGAGACGAACGTATGCCAAAGGCAGTCTTTTTTTGGTGAGCTAAAAGGTGGTCGACGTAACAGAGGCGCCCCACTGAAGCGCTTCAAATACCAGCTTAGGCGTCAACTTTCCTTGGCTGACATAGAAGAGAGTACCTGGCTGCATGCGGCGTCAGAACGAGACAGCTGGAGGTCACTCACGAAGGCCGAGGGATACACATTTGTGACCAAAAGAAAATAGTCTGCCGAGGACAAACGCAGACGACGAAAAGAAAATCTAAATCGACCACCTGCGGACAATGGTTATGCTTGCGCTTGGATGTGACAAAATATGCAGGTCACAGCTGGGGCTCCGCATCCACGAGAAATACTGTATTCCTCATTAATCTTCGGACTCGAAGACAAGCCTTATATATAGTTATTTTTACGTAACTTCTCAAAGTTGCTTTATCTCTAAGCTTTTGGTTTTCACATTTGGTTCTTTTTTTTCATTTTCAGTCTTTCAGATATTATGGGATAGTGGTCCCGAGCTGTCGATGGACATTGCAGATTTATATTTCTTGTCAGTAATGAGTAAATCTGGTCGATTAAATTTCACCCCCTTGTCAGTTAAAATAAGTCTATCTTAGTATAGTAAATAATTGGTTGAATCGAGAACCTGCTTTTTATTATTATTATTATTATTAATTATTGCTTTCAGAATGTAAAACCTACGGTAAAAAGAAGGAGCAAATAATCGTGACTAACAAGGTAACCTAAATTCTCTCTTTTTTTTTTAAAAAGTCAGATTGCATTTGAAGTTAAAGAGTATACAGTGGTCAACCTTCAGATCATCTCACACTAATTAGAGTGGCCATAGCAATACATTCAAGGACAAACACGTGCTTTTATTCTCTCTTTAACTCTTTATCTCCGTAATTATTTTTTCAAATTCTGTCGGAATTCTTCAATTTGCTAATTACTATTTCACTTCCCTGTTACGTTTAAGCTTAAATAACTTTGTCGTTTGTTATCAGAAAATGTTTTTATTTGGTCTAGACTTAAAGGGGCATACATGCTTTTTTTATGTAACACAAAAAATAGTTTAAAATATTAAACATTTTTTTTTTATTTAATGAGGTCAAATCAACGTCAATTAGGAGACAAAGAGTTAATAATTTCACATAACAACTGTCAACAGAAGCCAAACAGACCACCTCGTGACCTAATTTTACTTTCTTTCATCTTACAATCTGAGAAACTAACAGCCAGCGCGAGCTTGCGCGTGTCGCCTGATCACGAGCCAATTAATACCTTCAGTAATTTATGACATTCTTCACCAAAAGTCTCACCCCCCCCCCAACCCCCCCAAAGATTTTCCCTACAACCTTTGTGTCGTTAGGGGCACACAATTTATGACACTGTCAAAACTCCGTGATCCAAAAGTAAATGGTAGACATGTAGCGGCATCAGACCGGAGCCTGTATATAAGGACTAAAGTGTGGCCATGGTGCACAGGTAACATAAAGCTCTACGGTAAGACCTTAATACTGTTACACCATCTCCCTTAGTCTATTTTCCTATTTATCCTTTTTGTTAAAGTGGTTGAATGCCCCCGTTCACAGTTGGGGAGATGACAGAAGTAAACAAAAAAATAAAAAAATAAATTAAAATATTAAATCATCTATTTAAAGCTAAAATTTCGCAGATTGAAGTATGGCTGGACAGCTAGGTCGATAGCGCATTGCAATAAAAATGTGAATATCATCTGTCGGTTCGATCCCAAAACTTCACTTTTTATTTATTTATTTTTATACGTTCTTTTGCAATCATCGCCATCATCAAACTCCATTGGAGTGAGGGCTTGAGAGGCTTAAATCCTCTCTTGCAAAAGCCCTGGACAGAAACCCTGCTGTCTTTTACAATGACAAACACAATGAAAATGTTTCGTACATGAATTCTTGTATAGATAAACTAGGAATCATTTTGTTTCTATTTTGTTTTTGTTTTTATTCCGCAACGCTATTTATAAGTTTAGTTAGCAATAAAGAAGTCTATTGCGAAGGTAGATAAATTGTTGCTTTTTTTTAAAAAGATAAAAGCATTGGTCCTAAGAATTGTTCTATTGAACTCAAGACAAGAATTAGAATCTATGGATTGTTAACTATGCACTTTCATCTTGTTTTCTCTATATTCAGAATGGCTCGAGTTATCTTTGCCTTGTTTGGCTTGTTGGCCTTGACCTGGGCTGAACCGCTTCGCTTTGATGGGTGAGTTGATAACATGGGTGATATTCTGGTGAAAGTCAAAGCAAAATCTTGTATCTGAAAAAAAACAAACTCTGGAGAAATTGAAACATGTTTTGTGCACCCAGTAGACCAACTACTTTATATTATACTCCGAATTAAACGTGAGACAACATATGGTGCCCATGTAGAGTGTCACCAGAGAATGCCGACCATATCTTTTACAATTGCATACTCTATTGATAGGCTCGAGCAGGACACCCCAATACAAGAGAAACTACATAGAGAGCTGCCTGATCGGGATACTACTGCGCTGTTTATCTCAGATATTAGACTAGTCATGTGAACCCGTCAACTTAATGACAACGAAGAAGAAGAAGAGGATGTCAGGCTAATATTCGAACTTTATTTTGAAGAATTCCAAAATTTTGAACTTCTAATAGGCCAATGTGGAGGCGCGGTGGCGGAGTGGTTAAGAGTTTGGCTTCCACACCTAGGGGTCCCGGGTTCAAATCCTAGTGAAGATTGGGATTTTTAATTTCGGGATCTTTAGGGGGCATAAAGTCGACCCAGCTCTAATGAGTACCTGACATTAGTTGGGAAAAAGTAAAAGTGGTTGGTCGTTGTGCTGGCCACAAGCAACCGTTAACCGTGGGCCACAGAAACAGAATATTTGACATCATCAGCCCTATAGTCTGAAAGGGAAACTACTATTACAAATAGGCCTATCTGAACATTTCCAATCGAAAGCGGAGATAATATTCACTAAAGACAAATCAACTAAAGACAAATCAACTTTCTAAAATTTAATTTCAACATAAATATTATCATTATAAATACGTGAATAAAGGACTAAAATCAATGAATTTTATAAGATAAGATAATTGAAAAAATAAAAACAATGTAAATGTATTATTTTAAAGCATAATTAACTATTGACCCCAAAGTTTCTTCCTTATAATTAGTATTTGCTTAAAAAATGCATCTATAATTATATGAATTCTGATTTACAGATTATCCTCTAGCTCTACCATATAAGCGTCCAATAATTTAGAAAACAAAATTGTAATAAAACAACTTCCATTGTTATTAGCGACCATTGACACATTTGACCACGTGACCATAAGTGGCATCAAAAATATTCTGTAAAAGCTAATCTAGCTTCTTTTTTTTTTAGATAACAATGTATTAAATGTGAAAACCGGGTGTTCAAAATATTATCAGATTATATTTGCAATCAATTAGCTGAAATAATTATATAGTCTTTATTCATTTAATTTTAATTATTTATTTGTAACTCTATTTTGCTGCATATAAGTCTTTAAATGGTCTATTAAAATTAACAGATCCATATAGTTTAATGCTTTATAGATTCAGCTCAATAATTGATTGGTTGAAATAAAATTAAACGGAAACAACTTACAGAAATATTTAGGGAGGCAATCCATGTATACACTTCATTAGAATCTCAGATCGATTGTCTCTTCTTTTCTCCATTACAGGTACCAGCTGTTCTCTGTATTGACCAAAGGCTATGAAGATACCAGATTTCTTTATGACTTATCTGAGAACTATCCTGACGTGAGTATAATTCTTGATAGAAGATGTGGAAGGAAATCAGGAAATCATATCTCTCAACCTTTTAGTTGCTTGCTACCCCACTGAAAGAGATACTTATTTTTTTTTAAAAATACAACCTTTAACCACCCCCTTCCAACTTTGTAATACCAATCCCACCAGGCTGAGAATCGCTGAAATATACTATAGGTCTCGATCAGAAACAAAATATTTGTTTATTTAGGACGAACATGTAAAAGTAAGAAATGTTTCTTAGATAAAGATTTACAAGAATTTAGAAGTCGAGTTCACAAGCAATTGCTGAGTGGTTAAGAGCTTGGCTTCCGAGCCTGGGGTCCTGGGCTTGAATCTCGGTGTAGTCTGGGATTTTGAAATCCGGGATTTTTAAAAGCTGAGTTAGGGTAAGATTATCAGTAGGCCTAAAGCTCTACGAAATGATTTGTTCCATAGATAATTTGTCTCCTAAAACTTTTCAGTTAGACTTTTGGAGATATCCTAGAACCAATCAGAACGCCACCATTCTCGTGCCTCCAGGCCTTGTGGACATCTTCAAGGCAGGTCTAGAGCCACGTGGAATTTCTTATCAGGTCGTGTCAACGGATGTCCAGAAGTAAGTGATGCCATCTTTTTTTTTCTTCTTCTTAGAGCCGTGCGGAGGACGGAGACAGTAGAGACTGAGACACAAAAGTGGGATTTAAAGTGGGATTTAAAGTGGGATTCAAAGTGGGATTTAAAGTGGGATTCAAAGTGGGATTTAAAGTGGGATTTAAAGTGGGATTCAAAGTGGGATTCAAAGTGGGATTTAAAGTGGGATTCAAAGTGGGATTTAAAGTGGGATTCAAAGTGGGATTCAAAGCGGGATTTAAAGTGGGATTTAAAGTGGGATTTAAAGTGGGATTCAAAGTGGGATTTAAAGTGGGATTTAAAGTGGGATTCAAAGTGGGATTCAAAGTGGGATTTAAAGTGGGATTTAAAGTGGGATTCAAAGTGGGATTTAAAGTGGGATTTAAAGTGGGATTCAAAGTGGGATTTAAAGTGGGATTTAAAGTTGGATTTAAAGTGGGATTTAAAGTGGGATTTAAAGTGGGATTCAAAGTGGGATATAAAGTGGGATTTAAAGTGGGATTCAAAGTGGGATTTAAAGTGGGATTTAAAGTGGGATTCAAAGTGGGATTTAAAGTGGGATTTAAAGTGGGATTCAAAGTGGGATTTAAAGTGCGATTCAAAGTGGGATTCAAAGTGGGATTTCAAGTTGAAACTGTGATTCAAAGAATGATTCTATGTAATTCAAACTTCAAAATTGATTATTCTTTTTTTTAAATTTAATTGGCGATTAAATATGTGATTCAAAGTTTAAAAAGTGATTCAATGAATGTATCCATTTGTAATTCAAATCTGAAAATAGGTTTTAAAGTATGATTCAAAGCGTGATTTTAATTGTGATTCAAAGCAGAAAAAAAAGCTGATTTAAAGTAGGATTCAAAGTGTGATTCATATTGCGGTTCGAAATTGAAATTGTGATTTAAAGTATGACTCAAAGTATGATTCCCATAGTGATTCAAAATTAAAGGTGTGATTCAGAGAATAACTTAAAGTTCAAAAGAATGAATATCTACTTCATTACTATTCTTACTATTGCTGAAAACATCTACATCTTAGTCCGTTTAGTCTATGATGACTTGTACATTGTTGAAACACATTTTCCTTTAATGTTTTTATTTAGAATCGTTGACGCTGGGGCGCCCTTGGCACCCGAAGAAGAGGCTAACAGAAAACGACAAGCCGGTACCTTCATTGACCACGCCAGCTATCACACTTACAACAGGGTGAGACAGGACTTGTCTTCCCATTTTGTCTTGATTGTTATTTTAGGATATTAAGTTGGGTGGAATTGTCACATTAAAAGCTCGTCACGATAATATAGAGAAATGCGGTGGCGATGTAGTGGAGCGTTGAGAGAAACGTCCAAAAACGAAAAGGTTGGCAGAGATTCTGAAATAAATAGACACAATTAACAGCGTCATGGACACTCATGGACGCCATATTGAAAGAGCACTGGTGCCAACTAACTATACAATTTGTTGAATAAAAAATTTACATTCTACACTGCTGAAAGGAGCACGCACAAATTATTATATGGTTTATTAGAATGCTTCGCTTATCAATACTTATGTATTCTGTTCACCGGATACACCAAAAAGCTTGCTATTTATGTTTTAGCCTCCATGTATGAAAACCTGCAATAAAGCTTAATGAACGTAATGTGCTCACTAAATCTATTCTTTAATGCATTAGTATTCCAGCCTTGAATATTTTTACGAAACAATCGCCAAGGGAATTTCTATAATTAATTGAAAGGAACATTATTATTTCTTTTTAAGAGGAGATAAAAAATGTAATGGACAGTACAATTATGAGGTGAACATTTTGCTTCTATAATGTTGGGGGAGGCTACGTACGAGATTTACTGAATAGTTTGTTGCGAGTTGTGATGCAGGATGACTTTTATGTGAGTTTCTTTTTAATTATAATACTCTAAATTATTGTTACAAAGATTAGCATATTACGCAATTCTCAACAGATAATAGAGGCTATCAACCAGACCAAAACTGCTTACCCAGACAATGTCCAGTTGTCCAACCTAAACTACATCACACACGAAGGAAGAGTTGTCACCCTTGTTAAGGTATGTTGCTATTAATAACGCACACAAACGGATTAGCGAAAAAAAATGGATTCCATTTGTTATTTTTCCTCGTGGGCTCAAAACATAAGACATCAGCACTAGATGGCGAGGCCGGAGGCTGAGAAACCCTGTGGAGACCCATTTCCATTCCGCTGTTGCCAGTTACAAAGTTGAATTGTAGCTATTGATGTACGTGCTAGCTTAGCAAGTGAAACTCTAAAACTTCCTCCGTATTTATAATTATTTGCGCTACAAATGAAAGAGATTGATTCTTTAATACTATAAAGTGAACAAATTGCTTAGGTTATCAACATCTGTACACCAAATGCATCAAAACACAAACTAAATAAGAGAAAATATTTTTTGACTTTATTTACACAGTAGCAAAAGTCTTCAATGCTGGTAACAATGTGCTCGGTGCCGTTGGGCTAATTAAAATGATTACACCGAGTATGGCGTATGTAAAGAACTTAGGTTAGTTCTTTGAGGGGCCTAAATTAATGCCCCAACTGTAGATCAATAAAGGCGTACAAGTATTATAAATTACACTCAACAACGGAGTAGATAATTGTTATTTATTTACAGCATACAATGGGTTACACATATAGTATAGAATGCATAATCATCAATACTGAAAGTAATGTGCCCAAATTAACTATTCCAGGGCGCCTAGACTACATGCAATAGTAGATTACATAAGGGTATCATGACACAACAGAGAGTCACCCCAAATAGTCAGTACGCACACATAGCAAGAATAATAATATAACATCCCCTTACTCTAGGCATAATAACCGAAAACAATCATCAACACCCTACTCAGACCAGGTCAGCTCTCCAACGGACTAGACCGACCACAGGAAATATTTTCGTTTCCCCTTGAAAACCCGTGCTAAAAACAATTCACAACTCAACTAATAAAATAAACAAACACACACACACGATATCACATCTTACATGCACCCTCTTTTGACCGAGTATGGTGTACTTTACATTATGATACGAGATTGAGCTTTTTCTCTTGCAAAAGCCTTTTAAAGAAACCCTGTAGTTTTGAATGTTTGGTTTCCAAGATCTTTCGAGACGGAGATCAGCAAGTCTGGGGCAGTCAAAAAGAAAATGAGACACCGGTTTCTTCTTCTTCCCTGTATCGGGAGCACCGTGAGTCAAAGTTTGAAATATGAGCCCATAAGGACAGTGGCCTATCCTATAATAACTTGCTCAGGCCTGGACAGCCTCCACCAGTGGGAGGTGCGGTCAGGGCGCCTTACAGCACTCAAATCACTATTCTATTTCTCATGATAAAAACTCGCAACCTGCTCGGTAGGTGGTGTTAACCCTCCGTGGTGGGCCAAAAAGTCTTCCTCAGTGTTGGAGTCAAATTTGTGTTGAGCAGTACATTAGACAATAATTGATGGCGGAAAGATATAGGTCCTTCCTGCTATGTAATTCTCATGTTCGCATATACATTTCAGCTTTCAGGCTCTACCTCCGCCACCAAGAAACCAGCCATCGTTGTTGAGTCCGGCATCCACGCCAGAGAATGGATCACACCTGCAGCGAACTTGTGGGTCATCGAAAAGGTCAGTGGTGCAACTGGGTAGGGGGCTTTCAAAACTTCGAGTACCTAAATGCCAACCAAAACTAACAAAATATTAGCTAGGCTCTTAATTCGGCCCAGTCCTGATTAGCAATTTAGTATATGGCCCGGCCATGTTTAGTAAAAGGTTTAGTATAAAGTCCAGTCCTATATAGTAAAAGGTCCACTTCTTTCTAGCATTGAGCACAGTTACCAAATTTTATTTACCTGTTTTAATTTGTTTAAAAAATGGATATGATTCACATGTTCCATTCATCTTGCTAATGATCCACACACACATTTAGTATGACTAATTAGATAAAGCGCTTTAGAAGTTGAGAGAATCGGTGATTCCATTTAAGATGTTGTTCTTGGTGCTTCCTACAGGTTCTAGAAGACTACAAAGCTGGTAACGCCGAAGCCAGGGCAATGCTTGACAAATACGATTGGTACTTTGTGCCAGTTGCCAACCCTGATGGCTACGACTACACCCACAGCACGGTAAGTCCTGTTGAAATTAGGCAGAAGTTTAAAGTTCTGTTCTCACTGGAGAGAGTTGGCTGGTTTAAAGCTGCATTCACACTGGTCAGAGTTTTCTGGCTTAACGCTGTGTTCACACTGGACAGAGTTGCTGGTTGCTAGTTTAAAGTCTGTTAAGACTACGGTATGCAGACGTTGTTATATTTAAATTGTTTTTACACTGGGCAGAAGTTAGTAGTTTAAAGCTCTATTTACTCTAGGCAAAGGTTGGTAGTTTAAAGTTCTATTTACCCTAGGCAAAGGTTGGTAGTTTAAAGTTCTATTTACCCTAGGCAGAAGTTGGTAGTTTAAAGCTCTATTTACCCTAGGCAAAGGTTGGTAGTTTAATCCTCTATTCACATGCTCTGGCATGAGAGCATCAGTGCCTTTGGACCACATAAGATGAGCTTCTTAGATCATAATACCAACATTATTGGAGATGTTCACTATAAACTAATCAATGTCAAGGACGCTACATTGAACTTCAAAATTATAAACTAAAAAGCTACGAAGAGAAGAGCTTAAAGATTCTCCAATGTACGGAAGTATACAGGTTATATAACTCATTAAAAACACATTATCAGCACTTCCTTTCTTGTGTACACCGGATACACCGAAAAAGTTTGATAATTATAGTTTTCCCGCCATGTATGAAAATCTCCAATGTCAATAAAACATAGCAGATACTTGTTTATAACAATTAAAAATTTGCCTAGCAGAGTAGATTGGTGTATATAAGTGGTATATTTAAAAGCGATTTTAAAATGAGAAATGTTTATGTATAACCTAAGGGAATAATACAAGAAGAGGGGAGGGTGTTATTATTATTATTTTTTTTTTTTGTTAATACTTTTTTTTTTATCTTACACAGAAATTTGTGATCAAGAAAGAAAATATAACTTTTTTAAAAATCAATGTTATTGTTCCGAATATCTTTTAGAACCGTATGTGGAGAAAGAACAGACGTTACATCAGTACAAGATGTTCTGGTGTTGACCTCAACAGAAACTTTGACGTGGTCTGGGGAAGTAAGTTTTATTTTTCTGCAAGTAAAATGTCTTTATTTCTTTAAACTTAGTACTTAAGAAAGAAAATAAAAATGAAACTCATGAGCCATTCATCCTTTCACCCCTGATGCCTTTCAAAGCAACAAGAAAATACTATTTACAGGAGCAAAACTAGTCACGTAAACTTCCGATGCGTTGCAAAAGTAGTTCTTATTTTTGGCAAAGCTTATATCAGCTCTGTCAGTCTGCCTCGTAAAATGTTTGTACACGTTATTTCTCCCACACCCAATCTCGGATGAAGCTGAAATTTTTGCGCAATTATTTCTTTTGCCTGACAACTCAAGAATCAATATAAAAAAAATTAACCAATTAAGCTAATCAACTATTGGTAATTAAGTATTTTGTTTGGAAAGATATTGTATTTTACTGAAGTGGTGGTATAAGTTGAATTAGTCCTCTTTACAGGTCGCCACTTTAAAGTAAATTTGAAACAAACAATAGATAACTTAATGAACAATCTTCTATTGTCATAAGCACCTCACTAGCGGTGTGGTTAGTATGTCGGCTTGAGAAGGCTTGAGCCATGAGTTCGAATTCACGTCTTGCCCTCCCCCCCTTTTAAAAAAAAATTGACTTTATAAAGCGATTTCGGTAAAATCCACCCAGATATTTCTTTCTTTCTTCCCAACGCCTCCCCCCGCCCCCCATTTTCCGAACTGTTCCAGATAAGTGAAAGGAAAAGTATGAAATAGAGCTAAATAACAACAAGTGGTAAACTATTTCTAATCGCACAGATGTATTGGTGTTGGTCTAGATCTAGTACAAATTTAATGACACGACTGATCCAAACTCATTGATACAGTTACACTTCATATACGCTTTTTTTTATTTGTAAAGTATTTTTTTTATGTTTTTCTTGATTTCCCAAAGAAGCACATACAATCACTAGCATCCGCCAAATTTACAAAGTTCCTTATCTGTTTCAGCCACCGGCATCTCTAGAACCTGTACCAGTGACATCTACTGCGGTGAGGCTCCATTCTCTGAGCCTGAAACAGCCAACATGAGAGATCTGTTCAACAGCTTGATCGATACCGCTGTCGCCTACCTGTCGGTTCACTCTTTCTCTCAGGTGAGGTCTCACTTCAAAAAGTCATCTCTTTTAGGCCCTACAAATAAGGATATTGTAGTGTATCTAACGCTACCAAGTTTAAAGGCGCTTGAAATCGTATTCAAGTTAAGAATTGTTTAATGATTGATTGGTTTAAGATTTTCAGATTTTGTTTTCAACGGAAAGAAAGAATGTATTTTGTATGCACATAATTGTACGCATTTAATTACAAAATATAATAGCAGTCTTCATTTATTATGTATCACCACATTTACCAGTAGGAGGCGCGGTGGCTGAGTGGTAAAGTGCTTGGCTTCCAAACTGGGGGTCCCGAGTTCGAATCCTGGTGAAGACTGGAATTTTTCATTTCGGAATCTTAGGGCGCCTCTGAGTCCACCCAGCTCTAACGGATATTAGTTGGTTGTTGTGCTGGCCACACGATACTCTCGTTAACTGTAGGCCACAGAAACAGATGACCTTTACATCATTTGCCCTATAGACCACAATGTCTGTAAGGGGTACTCACATTACAAGTGTGTGTAGCGTTGCAGAGGGCACAAGACTTTTAAACACTTGATCAAAGGGAAGAATTTCTTTCCATAGCCATAAATGAAAAAATTGGATATTCGCCACCCCCTTTTGACCTTAGGTCAATCCATCAATTAAATGATTTTTTCAATCACATCCATTTCGGCCGGCTCACATTGAAAAATATCTTCATAACAATCAGTTCCCTGAATACTTATGAATATTAACTATGTAATACTAATAACAACGGCCAAATACAATACAACTAAGTTGGCAACACTCCCGCGCATGTCTATTTCGAAGAAGGGCAAGATATTTTGGCTTCCCAATCCGAAGAGTCTCTGGTTCTCTCTGAACTTTGCGATTTTTAATTTCGGGACTTTTAGGACCCCCCCCCCCTTTCCCCTGAGTCAACCCAGCTCTAGATGGTACCTGACATACGTAGTGGAAGTAGAGCTGGCTAGTCATTGTACTGACCAAATGACATCCTTGTTAACTACTCTAAATAGATTGCGATTGTCCAAAAAAAGGGGGGTAGCCTACCTTTCTTTTATTTATTAGAAGGACCTTATACAAAGTGTTTTAACTTTTGTAATTTGTATTCCTTCATCTTGTTCTAGTACCTCTTGGTTCCATGGGGCTATACTGAATACGTCTCCAGACCAGCCAATGCCGCTGAGTTGGTGAGTAGACGTGTTGATTATAATTAGATGACGTAGGGAGCTTGCATAATTAGAGCGTCCCCAAAGACTTAGTTTTATCTTTGTTGTTACTTTGTTGTTGGTTTCTAGAGTTAAACAGCTAGTTCAACTAAACCGATGTTGGCCTATTTAATTCTAAATGTTTATCTTGAAATAAACTTTCACTTCTTTTTTTTTTTTTTTAAACTTAAATACAAATTTTATTTATACATTGATTCAACTTGAAAGTAGATACCGGTATATAGAGATTTAAAAATGAAATAATTGTAACATCTAACTCACTAAAAAAATGCACGTCTTTACATGCTCACGTCTCACGTTAGTCTCCTTTAATTTCACTTCAATTACGCCAGAGCAGCACGTGATTTCATCAGAAACACGCATTTATATTCCATAACAAGGTCATTCTTAATCATTGATAGAGGATGTGGCGTAGATCTTTTTTTTTTTCCCCCCGTTTCATTGTCCTCAACTTTACCGTTTGGTCGATCCGAGATCATTTGTTATAGAAGCCCTGGCCGCTGACCTGCAACGTCACAATCTGTGGGCAGTGGAGACCAATAGCTCGTTGCCACGCCGTACAGACCGGTGACGAGCAATGAGCTGTTGGTGTAAACTGCCAACAGGTTATGACGTCAGTGTTCAGGCCTTCTACAACGATTGGTCTCGGTCAGTCACGTCAAGGTATGTCTCAGTTAGCTGAGAAACAGAACACCTGACCTTACTTCGACTTAAATCATGCCTTGCCGTTGGGCAACTAAGGCGACAAGCTCACTCCACGGACATCAACTATAATAATGGCAATGTCTTCTACTCCGATTCCAATCCAGTTGCGACCTGCACATTTTCCCGCAATTTGTGCTGGCACAGAGATAAACTAACGCATGTTTTTATAACAGGCATTGCGTTATGATGGCTGCATATTGAATGCCCCTGCCTGGTCCTTGAATCCTAGAAGCGCTTAAAACAATGTCGTAATATTTCTCTAACAGAGAGATTTCTGTTTTAAATTTCTATTAACCTAAACTTTCTTCATGTAAGGAAATTTTAAAAAAAAGTTGTCAGATGACTGGAAATTTTTTTAAAAATTTAGTCAATTGGTTCAGTAGCAAAGTGGATAGATGATCATGGTAATAACGTGAATGTCGTTGGTTCCATCCCTTTACTAGCCCTTGTTCTTTTTTAATGACCAACGTATGTTTAGTTTACTAGATTTTTTGAACATCAAGTAGGAATAGGTTTTTTAAAATAGATTACTTTACATTACTTTACTTTACATTACTTTTTCTTTCCTATTAAAGTAACCATCCATGTAATCATCTTCTCCTAGGATCGTGTGACAACCAAAATGTTGCAATCTCTTATCTCTACACACGGAACTAACTACTACCACGGCACTGCCTGGCAACTGTTGAATTGTAAGTAGATCTAAATCTAGTTCTTGTTTACCAAAAAAGAAAAATCAAATTGAAAAATCTAATAATCAAACAAAATTGCAATATTTATTTGTCAGCTTACCAATGTTACAATATAAATGTCTGTTCTCAGCATGTCATAGCGATGTCAGTTTCAAAATGTTTAACAATGTTATTTTCAGCATACCATAGTAATGTCATTTTCAACATGTCGTAACAATGTCATTTCATTTTCAGCATGTCATAATATTGTAATTTTAGCTATTCAAAATATCATTTCACCATGTCATGACAATGTCATTTTAAGCTTGTCATAGTAATATCATAATCAGCCAGCCATAATGACATGTTTAGCATGTCATAATATTGTCCTTTTTAGATAATCACCATGTCATGACAATGCCATTTTCAGTTTGTCGTAGTAATATCATTATCAGCAAATCGTAATGCCATTTTCAGCATGTCATAGCGATTCCTTACAATGTCATTTACAGACTTGCAAAATGATCCTATTTTAAACATCACATGGTTTATATGTGAAAATTTGAATAAATGTTTATGTAACATAAACCTGTATATAATCTCCATAAAATCCGCTGCCGAAGACAGACGCAGACTGCGAAAAGAAAATCTTAATCGACCACCGGCGGACAATGGTTATGCTTGCTCTGCGTGTGCCAAAATATATAGGTTACAGCTGGGTTGCGTAGCCACGGGAAATGCTGCATTCCTCATTAAATCTTCGGACTCGAAGACAAGCTTATTATTATATTCTCCATATAATTACAGACATAAAGCTTTGACTAAGCCCTTGTAAAAAGTAAAACTTTCGTATTTTTTAAATTTAA
Source organism: Biomphalaria sudanica (assembly GCA_036873155.1). Lineage (NCBI taxonomy): Eukaryota > Metazoa > Mollusca > Gastropoda > Planorbidae > Biomphalaria > Biomphalaria sudanica. The sequence continues at coordinate 109,769 of JAZGLO010005366.1, forward strand.
CACTTTGTCACGAGTAAAACAGAGAATGCATGGATTAGGGTCTGTGCCATTTCCTACCATCGCCAGATTATATACAGGTTTATGTTACATAAACAGAATTTAAGTCATTGGTTAATCATCTTCTTTTTTGAAGTGACGTCTTCTTATCTTATCTTATCTTATATAATACAGACGTTACTTCAAAAAAGAAGATGATTACGTCCTACGCGTCATGCATTTAGTCATGCATATTAACCAATGACTTAAATTCTGCCAAGTCACTGGTTTTTCTGGCTAGCTCAGGCAACCCATTCCATGCTCTAATAGCACTAGGGAAGAAGGAGTATTTGTACAAATTTGTCCTAGCATATGGGACGAGGAATGTGCCTTTATTTTTGTGTCTTTCAGAGTATTTTATTAAATTTTGTTTTTGTATTTGAAGATTATGGTTCAGTGTTTTATGTATAATTGCTACTTTACTTTTGAGTCTTCTGTCCTGAAGGCTTTCTAAATTTAGTGATTTTACTAATGTTGTTACCCTAGTCTGTATTATATAAGATAAGATAAGAAGATTCTATTTAAATAAAATCCCCTTTTATATTCCAGATGCTGCCAGTGGGGCTGCTGAAGACTGGGCCCTGACAAGAAAGCCAGGAATCTACGCCATGTGCTACGAGCTCAGACCTCGTTACGACGACCCAAGAGCATTTATCCTTCCACCAAGCGAGATCATCGGCACTGCCCAAGAATACTACGCCAGTCTCAAGACAATGGCTGCCGAGATGAGAGTCTAAATATAGATTACGAACGTCAATAATGTTGATTTGTGCAATTTTAATAGTGATCATCAAATAACGTTTAGGTCTAAATGACGACTTTTGAATAAAGTGTTATACAATTTAAAAAAGCAAGTGTTGTTTGTTTTACAGTGTGTGTGTCTGTGTGTGTTTCGGATGTGTAATAATTTAGGAATTGTTGTTTTATTTGATAAAAAATGTTATTTCTAGCCAGTGTGTCAACACAATATGCTTAAGCTGGACATTTTAGGTCTGTGGCTTTCTTTTAAGTCGCTAAGCGACTATGGATTCTCTCACTAGAAATGAAATGAAAGCCTGGGCATTGGATATGGTTGGAAAGATGTCGCCCTCACAAAGTTTCCCCCATCAACGCCGTACGAAGTAACAGAGGTAACCTGGGAAAAACTCATTGGCGTAGTGAAGAACATCTGGCAGCAATGGCTTTTAGAGACAGTCGAAAAATGTTTACAACGTCCGCTTTTGATAACCAGTAGAAAATTAACGCCAACATTTGCAAAATGGAAAACTAAAATCATCTTCTACCCTTTTTTTTTCCTTTGCAGACAATACGTATGTCTACGTTGAGTGGCTCAAGATATGTAGGTCACGACTGTGTCTATTTATATTATACTTTCTTGGGTAAGAATTAAATAGAGCAAAATTTCTCAAATACAAGTACAGATTAGTATGCTATCCTGTTGGAAATGATGTCAGAGGAGTAAGAAAAATGCCAAAGTATTTACATGATTCATTCAACTAAGTCTCTGTAATTTTTTTGGATAGATTTTTAAAATAATAATATTATTATTACTCATGTTAACTCTTTATCTTCTAATTAACGATACCATCGTTGATTTGACCTCATTAAATTAAATTAATTTCTGTTTTTATACAATTTAATTTGTGTTATATAAAAAGAGCATGCATTCTCCTATAATTCTATACCAAAAGTAACGTTTTCTTATAACAATCAAAAATGTTATTAAAATTTAATCATAACAGGGTAGAATGTACAATTGTGTAAAATGAACAGTTCTTTCAGAACATGTAAAAATACTTAAGGAGATAAAGAGTTAAAAGCACTCAAATATTTTTACAAAGCTTGTATCAACTTACTCGGTTTGTCTGGTACAAACTTTGAACACATTATTTCTGCCACTTTACATTCTCAATTAAGTTGAAACTTTGCACAAATATTCATTATCCCTAACAAAACATGAATCAATCGAAAAATGGACCAATTATTTAGTCAGTTAATTGTAATGTATTAATTGTTTTATATAGAAATAGTATTAGCTAAGGGAAGATAGCTTTTTTAATGTTTTTGTTACTATTATTACTTGTTTGGAATGTGCCAGTCTGCCAGAACATGATGGAAGCTCACAGCCTGCTCGGTAGGTGGTGTTACACCTCCATGGTGGACCAACGGTATTGCCAGTCACCCCTATGAGACTCGGTACCCTCTGCAATCAATATACTGGTTGTGGATCTCATAACTTCAATTGAATCGCTCTCTGTCAACCATTGACTATTCCCATGCGTATTTATGTCCAGGCAAATAAACAAAGCATAATAAATGGAGTTTGACGATTAGGTGTCGAAAAAGCAACAACAAATTATGAATAAACATGATATGTAACATAATAGCAGGACTAAGGTACTTAGCTTATCAAGAGAAGGAGAAGAAATTATGGCGAAACATAGTCAAGCCCCGAAGAGGACTCGAATCAATGACACCGAGCAGGTGCAATCGCCTAGCTGCGACCAGGTACCAGCGTAACATCCACTTTCGCTATCCTGCCCTAAAAAAAAGTTATTTCAAGCGAGTATTGTTATATGGTTTCCTCATATGTGGGTCGCAGCTGGGACTGTGTATCCACGTGAAATACTGTACTTCTCATTAATCTTCTAACTCAAAGACAAGCTTTATTAAAATAAGTATAGTGTTTAAGTGTATTTACTTCTTATTTCCCGATGAAGCTATTAATGTGGGATTAGTCAAAATGGTTGACTTAGTACACTTTTAAATTGACATTGTTTGAAATTGATTTTAACAATGATCTTTTGCTCCTCCTCCCCCCCCCGGCCCATAAAAAAGCTATTTTAAATGAAGTGTCCTATGTTTCTCTTTATTTAAAAATCTTATTATTATTATTATTATTGTTCCTGTTAAAGACACTGTTCTAATCACAATATTAAAACATATTCCACCTATGTAGGCGCTAGATGGACCATAAAATCAATTTTTGTAACATAATAATCATGTAATTGAATATCAATAGAAAATCGACATAGATTTATATTGATACTAAATTTTACATTTCTATTTAGAAATTACCGCTCCGACTAAAAATAGTTATGACTAAATCTTTTTAAGAACTCTACGGTATTACAAAAAATTTCCCAAAATGAATTCAGGTAAATATTAGCTTTCCATGAAAAATTATTCAATCGTGCGAGGCCTGATCACCAGGCAGGCAGGGGCGGACTGGCTATATGGGCAAACGGTCAAATGCCCGGTGGGCTAGTACCAAATGGGCCGGTCTGGTCGCGACCAAAGAAAAAAATTTTTCATTGCTACAGCAGCAAGACACAAAGACCGAACAAGTTTTCTTGTTTTTTTTTAAATTCTTATTACAATTAATATTGTTTGAAATTCAACAAGAATATAAAAAAAAAACATAGGCTACACTGTACTTATTATTTGCAAAACGTTAGACCGTACTTTCTGCTATGCACAAGCGGCATGGACTACTTTGATGTCTTCGAGGTTGTGTTTTGCCAAATCATTTTGCTGGTCGGCCTTTGATAGCACTCCCATTTTTTTTTTTGCTCCATCCCCCCCCCCCCCTCGTCTTTTAATGGTTTCAATGAAATTTAACCAAAAAGAGGGATGAGAGAGGTTACGTTAGAAAACATTGATATAACGCAGCAAAAAAAAAAATTTAAAAAAAAAATAGGCGCGACAATTAGCTCTTTAACAATACTTAATAGAAATCATCTTTAACACATACACACAGACGCGAAATTGCAAACCATTCAACTAATTCACAGCTCAATATGGGTATAAAGCTCTACTTTCTGAGATTTGAAAAGAAAAAGTAAGTTTATTTTTGTTTATTTTTGATAACATAGATCTAAAAATACTACACTTAAGGCTTACATAAAAATTATTTAATTAAAAAATAAATCTAGATCTAAATCAATTTTTATACTATTATAATTAATGGCAAACTTATGCTTAGTATGAAGTCACTTTGGGTTTCTTATAGTTATAATGTTTTTTTGTTTGGTGTAATGCACAAATTGTAAGTCAAATTTCCATACGGACAATAAAGATTATTATTATTATTATTATTAATGAGGAAAATTATTACAATAATTACAATAGTTTATATAGCGCTGTGACCCCTGTCACATCCGATATTTAATGAAAGGAGATTATTTTATACCGTATTTTTAATAATGGGTCATGGTATATTCTTAAACAAATCGCGTTTTTGAGAATGTACTAGGAAGAATCAAGAGCTTTTCACATTAAGTAAGTGCCTCTCTAACCGTTCTGCTTTCTCTTATCTTTTAATTCAATGGGTTGCCTGAGTCAGCCATGAAAACCAATGATTTAGCATATTTTAAGTCACAGATCAACATGCATGACTAGATTGACACATGAAATGTGTAAGACGTAACAATCTTATTTTATGAAGAAACGTCTGTAATCTATAAGTAATACCAAAAAGCTTCAAACTCATTAGGCTGCTATTGTACTGAAGTGTTATGTTTACCTGCTCCTGTGAAAGCCTACTCGGATCCAAGCATCACTATAAATGGACAGGTTATAAACGCAGTGGACAGATTCACATAGCTTGGCAGCACACTCTCCAGAAACGGAAAAATCGATAGTGAAATCGACCTGCGTATCGTCAAGGCCAGTGCATCCTATGGCAGACTGTCTAAAAATGTCTGGAACAGACGTGGTATCACCACATATACAAAGCTAGGGTCTATAGAGCCGTCATCCTCCTTACATTGCTCTATGCCTCAGAAACATGGACAGTGTACAGAAAACATTCAAAGAAACTGAACCACTTCCACATGACATGTCTGAGAAAAATACTGAATGGCAAGATACTGAAGTCCTTCGAAGAGAGTGTCAGCAAAGCATCCATACAATCCTGATACAGTCCCAGCTGCGATGGGCAGATCACGTCTGCAGAATGGAAGACTACCGCATCCCTAAACGACTCTTGTATGGTCAACTAAGCGAAGGAAAGCGCTAGCAAGGCGGTCAAAGAAAGCGCTTCAGGGACACCCTCAAAGCTTCTCTGAAGGCGTTCAGCATAGACCCAGGCACCTGGGAGACAGAGGCACATGACAGAGCATCATGGCGTCGCGCTGTGAAAACTGGCGCACAGATTGCTGAGGAAAAAAGAACAATCCTGGCAGATAAAAAACGCCAGAGAAGAAAAGCAAGGCAAACGACACTAGCTCCAGCTGGAATAACCTGCCCAGTGTGCGGCCGAACATTCCGGGCTCACATAGGTCTCACCAGCCACATGAGGATGCATAAAACCCCAGTGCAAAGCCCCCAGCCCTCTGGATGACAAAGTGGTCATCATCGAACCACGATGGACGAACTATATATATATATATTGTTTATAGTTTTCAGACTACATACATGTATAAATAGAATACCTTATGTAATCCTACGAATGCATACATTCAGTTTTCGATGCGTTATCAAACTTTATATATTTTGAAGAGAATTAGGCTTACACCAATAAAAAATATAACACATGGGCGTAGCCGGGAGGAGAGGGTCTTCAAACCATCAATAGCCTCAGACCTCATTGTCTGAAAGGGAAACTTTACTTACTGGCCCAGTGCAGCAAACTACGGTCACCAAATTTCATGAGCGTAGCCAAAAGTGGTTTTGTGGTTTCCCTCCCCCTCCAATACAAAAACTAAAGTATTTTACCATTTTCTACCAGTCGCTGGACTCCGTTGAATAGCAGATTTGGTTTTTGAATTTTTTTAGCGGAAGAGTAGAAGGCTAATTGCACTGTAGATACCTCAGAATATGCATTTTTAAAGCTTAAAATAACGGAAATAATGCTTGGTTCCGGGGCCACTGGGCGAGCTCGTTGGTGGTGTGTACTGTCTTTCCAGTAAGAGAGTATTCTAGGGTAGTAAAAACGTTTGAAAGAATGAAAGATCAGAATGTATTGAAGATTAATTACATATACACACACACTAACATATATATAAATTGCGGAGTGGGGTAAAAATCCCCCCACACCACCGAAAATATATGACATGCCATTTGTGGGCCGGTTTATATGGTAATGCCCGGGCCGATTTTGATACCCAGTCCGCCCCTGCAGGCAGGTATACCTAATTTGTTAAGTTCATTCAATTTTTAAAAAAAAATAACACGCATAACCTATGTTTAGTACGGGTAGTAGAGATTCATGTAGATCTATTACAGTGTTTCTCAAACTTTTACTTGTAAAAACCCTCCTTCCCTAAACTTTGAAAAAACAACAACATTAAATTGAATTAAGAGTGGGGAAGCGATGTTAGAGTCCCACATCGGCAACCGGAACAGAGCCCCGGCCTCATCAAGCGTTTTATTGCATTCTGAGCTGTTGAAATGCATTCTCCTGTAGTCTAGAGCGCAGCATTCATCCTTTTTTTTTTTTAAATCGCAGGTGTAAGTCAAAGAGGCATATAGGTCAATATTATAGTACTCAATGCTAAAATGTAAAGGGCATTCCAGATACTCGTGTACTGGGCATGATCATCTTGAGCAAGACATTTTCTAGAAACCTGGTTGTTGTTTTTTTTACTCATGAGACATCAATCCACACATCGATGCAAGTCGGTCAGGAAAAATTCGACCGTAGCCTACTAATAAGGTAAAATTGGTTAGAATTGAGTTAACAGGGGTGGCGTATATCGGCTAGGTGTCTTGTTTATTATTTTTTAAAGTTTATTATTTTAGAGATGCCTTTTGCGAAAACGATAGTTTACATTCTTACAACAAAAAAAAAAGGCCCAACTAAAAACTTTTAAAAGATATAAGACAATCGACGCTCCTATTAAATTATATTAATTTTTTGAAATTTTGGTAATAATGTTATTTTCATTTGATTAATACCTACATATGAACGTATAACTGCAATGCATAGACAAAAAATTCTATCCATTGAAAAATAAATCATACTATAGCCATATGCATACCTTAGTCCCCTAGTGGGATGTACCACAGTTTGAGAAACGCTGACGTATGGCGATCTATAACTTTTCGAAGGTGCATTTTAATTAAATATGTAGAGTCTAAATATGCTAGATCTATTAGCTATAAACTACTATGTTTAGTATAGAATCAATATAGATTTTGATCTAAGGAGTTAAAGAAAAATTCTTGTCACTTTAGACTAATCTAAATTTTATCAAGAGTCTAATTCACTAATGCTAGCCTATATGTAAAATTAAATCAAAATCTAGATTTCGATAGCACGGATAGATCTACTTATGCGTTGAATTGATTAGACTCTAATCTAGAAATATAGATTCAGATCATCTAGATCAATGATTCCCAAAGTGGTCTATATAGACCCCCAGGGGTCTACGAAGACTCCCAAGGGGACTACGAAAGTGAAAAAACAAATTGGGGGTCTATGAAATCTCCGAGGGGGTCTATGATAATAGATTTCATATAAGCAGGTCGTGACTTTAATTTTTTCATCTCAATAATGTAATTCTTCAAACTAGATATAATTTGTACCTAAGTTAATCATTTGAATATTTATCCTGCTATTCAAACGAAAAATCGTTGTATTTAATTTCAATACTTATTAAAATAACTTAATTTTGTTTTCATGTAAATAAAGTTTAACAAAAAGAAATGTAGACTGCTAGCGGCTGATTATATAAAATTGTTCATTCTTTCCTTGTCAATCAAGCGGTTGCCGATTACCTTTTCTATGACGATATGAAACTTATTACGCTTGAGGGTCATCTGCGACAATTCACCCTGATAAAAATATATAGATTTGAAAAACTTTTGAACATTCAAAGATTAAGTTCAGAATAGACCCACAAAATCTCTATTCGACATCATGTAGAGAAGATGGTGGTTTGTGAGTCTTACATTATCTGTTCACTTATAGCAAAATAGGGGTGTGGTGGTTGTGGTTAAGCGCTTGACTTCCGTTTGAATCGGCGAATTTTGAACTTCAGGATTTTTGGGGCTCCCCTGAGTCCACCCAACTCTAATGGGTACCTGAATTATGTTAGTAAAAGTAAAGGCGGTTGGTCGTTGTTCTGCCCACATGACACTCTCCTCGTTAACCGTTGGCCAAAGAAATAGATGACCTTAACATCATCACAATGTCTGAAAGGGGAAATTTACTTATTTATAGCAAATTTCGGAAAACTCCATAGGTAAAACATTGGTTTTTACCAGCCGTTGTGGTTTTAAAACCTGTTTTACACAAACCCACATCTGATATTATTAAAAGAATTTCTTTAAGCAACAATACAGTTCAAGGTTGCTTCGGTGGTATGAGTTATAAAATTAAAAGCCTCATGTGTAATTCTTTGCAAACGCCATATATATGTTTGGGCTCAGCAGCGTCACAGGTTCTGACAGGATGTAGTGATGTGTGCTGCAAACTGCACAAGAGTCGCAGCTCCTTATTTTTCCTCAGGATTGACCATGTTTGAGTTGCAAGGTTGGAGAGTTTTGAATTCAGTTTTACTTTTGCTAGGTGGGTAGCCAGCCAAGACTAATGAGCCCTTCCTGCTCGAAGCTTACTGGTTGAGGCGACAGTTACTCGCCTTCGCTCTTTCTCTCGATAGTGATAACATCTTCACGGACTCAATATTTGAGCAGCACGTGAAACACAAGAAATACACGAGAAACTCTTTGCGAGAATTTCTATAATGATACTTAAGGCCAGTGTGTTTGGAGATTCCAGCAATACATATTGCTATTTTAATTGGTTTTGAATTTTTGAATTTAATCAATAAAAAAGAGAGATCTCTAAAATCTCTAATATGTAGCTTTAAATTACTTTTTTCACTTTTCAATTCACTACAGATAGAAATTAGGAGACGTTTTGGCTGAGCAGTAAAGTGCTTGGCTTCTGAACCAGGGGTCCCAAGTTTGAATCCTGTTGAAGATTAATTAATTAATTTCGGGATCTTTTGGGCGCCTCTGAGGCCACCCAGCTCAAATCGGTACCTGACATTAGTTGGGGAAAAGTAAAGGCGGCTTGTCGTTGTGCTGGCCACATGACACCCTCGATAATCGTAGTCCACAGAAACAGATGATCTTTACATCTTCTTTTTTGAAGTAACGTCTGTATTATATAAGATAAGATAAGATAAGAAGGTCTGAGAGGGGAATGCTACTTTACTTTTTGTACAAATAGAAATTATTTTTAAACAATGTTGAATTTGCAAAAATTTGAAAGTTCAGCAGGGTGTCTACCGAAAACCAGAAATCATAGCAAGGGGTCTACGAGAAAAAAAGTTTGGGAACCACTGATCTAGATAATTATAACATAATCATAATAAATTTGCAATGCGAAAACGAATGTGACCATATTTGTTCTAAATCCAGGTCTCGCTCTGTCTTGCTCTAGATCTAGAAATCATCCAATGAAATACTGTATTATTGGAGGCGTGTCGTGGCATTCGATACAAGAGCCACAACACTAAACACTAAAACAGTAAGAGTAATTAAGAGATCACTATTCTAGAATAGTCTGAATAAATCTATAAGAAAAGTAGACTAGATCTAGATCTAACACTAGGCTAGATATAAATCTAGACCTAAAGAATCTATGCTTTACTACTTTAGATTTAGGTCTAATGCTAATAAGTCTAGATTCTAGATCATCTACTCTAGCCCTAGGACTAGGTCATTTAGATCATCTACTAATCTAGATCTATCTAGGTCTACTTACTCAACTCACTGCACTTCTTAGAGTGTCTTAGACTTAGGTTAGAACTTCTACGACGAATTTAGACTATTTTAGTATATAGATCTAGATCTACTATTATATAGACTATCTAGTCTAGGACTAGATATCTACTTCTAAAACTAGATTCCAGATCTACATTATAAATTCTAGTAGATCTAAATCTAGTCAATCTAGAATCTTGATTATTTAGATTTAGTTAGATTTAATATAATATAGATCTATATTAGTATATTACTCTATATAATATATAATACGTTATATATAATTATATAATAATAATTTATAAACTATAATCACTATACTAAGGAGTAATCTAGACACTAGATCTAGATATGTATACATTTATATTATAATTATAATTTATTATTGTACTAATTGTAATAATGTAGTAGTCTATATTTATTAAATTTATTTATTAGTATTAGATCTAGAGATCCATATTAGGCTAATATTAATACTCTGAAAGACACAAAAATAAAGGCACATTCCTCGTCCCATATGCTAGGACAAATTTGTACAAATACTCCTTCTTCCCTAGTGCTATTAGAGCATGGAATGGGTTGCCTGATCTAGCCAGAAAAACCAGTGACTTGGCAGAATTTAAGTCATTGGTTAATATGCATGACTAAATGCATGACGCGTAGGACGTAACCATCTTCTTTTTTGAAGTAACGTCTGTATTATATAAGATAAGATAAGAAATAAATCTGCTAAACACAAAAACCTGACAACAAGAGCTCCAAATAATTTAGTACTTTAATAATCATTTAATAATGGTCAATTAAAACAGCCAATATGACACAATTGGCAACACAATAAACTACTACTACCGTACTGAACTATACTGTCTCTTTTTCTTACTGGACTCGTACATAACACTTGACGACTCGGCTAGGACCGACTTCATGGCTGACTAACAGTCCCGGTCTCAATGCTATCCGGTCTTGAACTGCCGCTTTCTTACACACTGTGTCTCTGGTTTGCGCAGGTCTATGATCAGATGACCATAACACTTGTCATATTTGCATGCAAAGTTCATACCAGTACTGTCCTTTGTCTATCGACAGCCCTTAACCTGTGTGATTGGCCTGAGTCGTGTGTGTCAGTAGGCCGCACACACATTAACCCTTTTGCCCCGCCAATAGGGTTATAACAGTATTAATATATTATAGATCTAGTTCTAGACCTATAATGTCTATTATATAGGCTATTACAAACAATAAAGATTATTATTATAATTATGATCTATATTAGTTATTAGAAGAAACAGTTTAGGACTTAGGCTTAGAACTTAGTGGGTAGACTGACTTAGTCATAGTCATACTGCATAGATCTACTTATTCCACTATTATTATAAATATTAAGATAGATTAGATATCTATATTAATAATATTATATAGATAGAAATAATGAATCTAGATAATATAGATCAGATATAAAAATAAAAAAAAAACAAATGAAAAAATAAAGATTAATTCATTCTTATTTTTTTATAGCCTACAAAATGTATTACATAATATAAATCAAAAGAGTTTATATGATTAGAATGACTAGACCTATCATGAACTACTACATTATACTACTGTCAACACAATGCTACCTGCTGGTAGTGACTTTAAGGATAGACGGTGCACTGCCACTTGTGCAACATTCTTCAAAGGGGGCCTTCGATGTAAAGTTTTACCTAAGATAAAGACTAGGACTAAATTTAGCAGCAGAAGAAGGTTTCAGGCAATTCCAGCTTCTGTAGTTTAAAGTTGCACTTCCATGGATATGTCTAGTTGTGGAACTAGGTGTAGGCCAATTATCTCATTCTGGTTGCAGATAGGAAAAAGACCATGCTACTCAGTAAAAAAGTCTGCAAAACCACTCCATACATGGGGCAGACACCATTAAACCCTTTGCTGTAATGGTGACTCTTATACAGAAAACGAATGGACCTCATTCACCAATCGTAAACAAACAACATTTAGTCACGTGATCTTATTGATAAAACAATGGAAAAAACTGTCACGTGACAGACATCATGAATTAAACATGAGATCGTAAATTATATAGAAGATATAGAGCACCACATAGCTAAATGTTGTTTGTTTACAATTGGTGAATGAGGTCCATTGTGGCTTTTATAAGCTATCTCAACATGAACAACGCATAATTTTTGACTCAGAAATGGACACAACAGAGTGAGACAGCATATGTTCCGGAAGCTTGTGACGAGCGAAACCTGCCCTTGTAGAGTATCACCAGAGAATGCTGACCATGTCCTTCAATGCTGCATACTAAATCAAGAGGCCCAAACTAGACTCTGGCCTCAAAACCCTCCTATAGAACAAAAACGATACAGAGAACTGCCTGATCTGGAAACCACTGCATGGTTCATCGCAGATATATGATTACTGATCTGAACCCTCCAACATGAAAAATGAGATAGAAGAAGACGAACAGTATAGGAATATGATGAAAGCTTTCTGTGACTAGCTCTGCCTTCAGCTGCTTATAGCAAGCAGATCCAGGACTGAGGTGAAGTGGGCCCTGTAATGTATGATTCCCTTGCATTTTATGGTTGTATCATTGGTAGGGAATGCTCAAATTGGACTTGGGGTGAAGAGCTCCAAGTCCACGCCTATTTGCAGTATAAAATCCTTTCCAGTGATAAACTGAGATAATTGCGCCTATTCTACCAATTCCCTACTGGATCAGATATCTTTTTCAAACTCTCCCCCCCCCCCCCCCTATCAAGATCTGCATCATTGAACCAAATAGTAATGATTTTTATGGAATTGTCTAGGTTAGTTTTAGATTTATGTAAATCAGACATCTGGTTGCAATATCTGTGGTCCTAATAACCTGCTGCTATAATTATACAAACATTTTCTAGACTAAAAGAATGTTTCGTTACTTTAGAATATAGTCCAAATTTCAACAACAGGCCTGATTTAATCCAGGGTTAACAGGAGTTGACTATGTTTGAAGCCTTAAATTATCATTACTTTTGAAAAGTTCATGTTCATTGGTGTACATTTTTAATCAATTAAACTGTTCATTTATTTTAAGCAGCCCATTCAGTGTAACATCCCAACATGACTACCAAAACTAGTTGTCCTGTTGGTGATAACAAGATTGATGGATCATCAACTAGCATTTTTAGAGAATGGAAACGGCCAGATCTGCCTAGCAAGTGTACATTTACTCTTGATACTCCTTTGGAGCAGTCTCCTCATAGACACATTGGACTGTTAGTAAATTTTTTTTTACAAAGTTTATATCAACTCACTCTATCTGTCTATTAAAAAGTTTCCGGCTCAAGTTGAAACTTTACATTATTATTCATTGAACCTGACAACACATGAATCAATCAAAAAAATTAATCAATTAGTTAATGAATGTTTGGTGATTAATTATTTTGTTTTCTATTGAAAAAAGGGGAATAAATGCTACTTAATGAGAGAGATGGATGTATATATGGATTTAATCTCTTTATTACATTTTGACCCTTTTTTTTTCCTACTTCCTGTTCTTGGATCAAGTTGAAATTTTTGCATAATTATTCTTAGTCAATGACAGTACTGGAATCAATCCAAAATTTAACTATTTAATTAATCAATTAGTACTAATTAATTAATTTTACTTTATATAGCAGAAAGGGAGCTAGACCCAATTCTTTGCCTTAGATAAGCTTTGCTTTTTTTTCTTAAAGAAATCTTTTTTTCTATTGCATTTTGTTTCATTAAAAAATTAATTCGTTTTTGATATTTATCTGTTAATTAGCTTTGGATTAGTAGCATTTAGATTGACTGTAGCATCATCCAATATTCACTGTTTTAATCATTATTGAAAAGTAAAAATTAAGTACCAATTTCAGGCTTTATGATCTATGGTGCAGATGGTATTTCCATGCCTGATGGTTATTGAGAGTATTATGTGGCTAGCACATTGCCAACTTCCTTTACTTTCCCATCATTTGACAGGTACCAATTAAAGTTGGGTGAACTCAGGGGTGTCCTTAAAATTCAGCTTCAATATCTCAGTCTTTGGAACTCAAGATATATCTGTTTGGAAGTAAAGCACTTAACCACTCAGCCACCACTGCTTGCTGAATCGTAAAGATGTCATCAAGAGTCAGAAATATTGCTACATGCAAAATTTTTCTAACTAATAGTATTACCCAGTCATCATCATCAAACTCCATTAGAGTGAGGGCTTGAGAGACTCAAATCCTCTCTTGCAAAAGCCCTGGACAGAAACCCTGCTGTCTTGCGTAGTGCATAAATGTCGCCATACAGGTTGAGAATTTTGGGTTTCCCAGACCTGTCGAGACGGAGATCAGCAAGTCTGGGGCAGTCAAACAGAATATGAGGCACGGTTTTCTCATCTTCCCTGCATCGGGGGCACCGTGAATCAAAATTTGGCCATAGCCGCGAGAAATATGAGCCAACAGGACAGTGGCCTGTCCTGCACTGTGCTATAATAGCTTGCTCAGGCCTGGACAGCCTCCACCACGGAGAAGTGCGGTCAGGGCGCCTAATGGGCTCCCAGACTCCACTGGCTTTTTGGGACTTGTCCCAGCACTCAAAACACTTTTCCATTTCTGCTAGGGCTTGATGAAAGCTTGCAGTCTGTTCACTGGGTGGAATTTGCCCTCCCTGGTGGGCCAAAGAGTCTGCAGTTGTGTTGCCAGTCACACCTATGTGACTCCGTACCCACTGCATTATTACAGGGGTGCCATAGCGTTGTTTAATGTTATGTGAAGCCATGATGACAGTGTTGATATTGGGGGGCCATGGTCCAGGGCTTTGCAAAGCCTGTAGTACAGATTTTGAGTCATTGACCACAACAATCTGTGTTGCCCTCAAATGTCCCTTGCCGAGTTGAGAGTCAATGACTTTTAAGGCTTCACAGACTGCCATGGTCTCCGCATCAAAACTGCAAACACTACCACATGGTCCAAAGATTTTGACTGTGTAAGAGCTAAGAAAGTCGATGTAGGCTCCATAGCCTGCTCTTCCAGAATCTATTGATGCCGACCCATCAGTGTATGCAAAATAGCACTGGGCTTGAAGGTATAAATGGTCTCCAGAGCTAGGATTTGAAGGTCGTTAGATGAACGACTTTGCTTAGTGGCATTAGGGTCTACTAATTTCAAGGACATGTCTGGGGGTCATTGGGCGACACCAAGGGGGAAGGGGATGAAAGCGTTGAATGTTTTGTCGGTTGGTGGAGAGGCCAGCTTCATCAGATAGTCTAGTGGCATGATGCATAAAAGTATTACCCAGTAGCTAATTCTATATACATATAAAGATAATACTGAATTATCTTCATCTGATCATTATATAAGGAGGTGCGGTGGCTTAGTGGTAAAGGGCTTGCTTCTGAATCTGTTCAAATCCCAGTGAAGACTGGGACTTTAATTTTCGGGACATTTGGGCACTTCTGAGTCCACCCAGCTCTACATTAGATGTGGAACGTTAAGGCATTTAGTCTTTGTGCTGGCCACATGACTCGTTAACCATGCTTCACAGAAACAGATAACCTTTACATTATCTACCCTATAGATTGCAAGGCCTGAAAGGGGATTTTTTTTACATCATTATATAGCATGGATATTTAATTGTTAAAAATCTTTTTAAAAAAAATAATTTTGTGAGTTGTCCTTTTTTTTATTATTTACCTTTTTTGAATTCATTGTAAATTTAATATTGTATATCATCCTCTTTAGTTAGCAAAAACATTGTCTTGGCTTTATATAATGTTTACAACTATTTACCCAATGTACAAACTAAAGTTAATTTCTTGGACTCTCTTTATGTCATTATATCTCAAATTTTCTTATTAAAAAAATTGAAAATCTTTTTCTTTCTTCAGGCAACAGCGACCAAAGATTTTACCAAATATTTTGTATAACATTGGCAACACACCATTAGTCCGACTGAACAACATTCCAGCCAAAGAAGGCATCGAGTGTGAAGTGTGTAAGTTTTAGCAAACCAGTTTTGAATAATTTTTTTTTTTTTTTTTTTTGGTTACTGAAACAAAGATCTGGATTTTTAAGACTCAAGGGCTTAAATGTTTTGGTGTTGTTTTTTTTCGCCTAGAGCTAAAGGTTAAGGTGGTATCAAATAAGAGATTAGTTCAACAGTTAACAGAAATAAATCTTCTGCCTTTTCGGTTTTTGTTTACAATGTCCCATGGGTGGCGTATTTTACAACTTTCTTCTCATTATGGGCAGGGCCATCTGTGGTTCCCACCTTTTTTTTTTAAGTCGTCTAAGTTTTTACAAAGCCAGTGTACTGCCCTTCTAGGAAATTGAAATGATTTAGGAGGAAAAATAGCATACTTAGTTTACAATCTTCCTATCATCATTGATATAAAAAAAAGAAAGAAAAATTACTTTGATAGTTTAATCATGGTTTAATGCGTGTCCTTTTCTTTCTTTGGTTTGGTCATATTCAAGTGATCCAAAAATAGTTTCAACTTTTTATCAAGTCAATTATTTTATAATATATATACAGTGGTGAAGTGTGAATTTTTCAATGCTGGAGGGTCAGTCAAAGACAGGATTGGTATGCGTATGGTGGAGGATGCAGAGAAGAGTGGACAGATCAAACCAGGAGATGTTCTCATAGAACCAACCTCTGGGAATACAGGTATTCTTTAAGTCTATTTCCCTATTATATATTATTTTGTTTATGGATCTTTCTCGAATCCAGGTGAAGACTGGGTGGAAGCTTCAGGATTTTTAGGATGCCCCTGCATCAACATGACTCTAATTAGTTGGTTTTTGTGCTGGCCACATGACACCCTTGTTAACCATTGGCCATAGAAATAGATGAAATTTAACTTGTCTTCTCCATACATTACACGGTCTGAAAAGAGTACCTCTACTTTACTTACTATGTATACTACCTTGATGCAGTCTCAGTTTCTGTGGGAAGATCATAACTTAAATTAAAGATTTATGCATCTTTCGGAGGTTCCTTTTTACAGAGCTTATATCAACTCACTCTGCCTGGGTGGATTTTCTTTTTTCTCCCATGTGAGCTCACATGATCAGAAATGTTAAGTTGCCTATGAGACTCAACTCAAACATTTGTACTGTCCTCAGGTATTGGTCTGGCCTTAGCAGCAGCTGTGAAAGGCTACAGATGCATCATTGTTATGCCAGAGAAGATGAGCATGGAAAAGGTACAATATTTAGAAAGTAACAATGTAATCATATGTGTATCGCTCGTCCCTCGTGGTTGAAGATAAGAAGCGCAATCTCCTTTTCTAAGATCTCAAAGATGGTCGTGAAGTCCAAGCTTTGCTTTGAAAAGTCAGCTGCAAGGCTAGGTCTCAGAAATAAAGATTATTATGTCCTTAAACAAAACTACTTTTAAAATTGCTATTTCCTTTAGGATTTGAAATTTGGCAGCCAAAAATTTTATACCACTCAACACCTCTGCCCCATTGAAATGATTTGGCTAAATCTCATCAGATTTTTGAGATAGAGTTATAGAATAAAAAAAAATTAAATCATTACAAATATAAGTAAAACTTTGTTCATATACGGGAGCTTAGAAAATGTAACCATGGTGACTTTTAGTATGGCTTGTAATTTCACTGTAGGTGGATGTTCTCAGGGCGCTGGGTGCTGAGATAGTTCGTACACCCACAAGTGCATCCTTTGATTCACCTGAGTCTCACATTGGAGTGGCCAAGAGACTAATGGAGGAGATACCAAACTCTCACATACTTGACCAGGTGAGTGACAATAATATAGTAACTTTGCGTATCTGCAGACTTTATTTGCAACATTTCATTGAATCAAGTGATGATTCTCTTTTCCAGAAGTGAGATTTATTTCATTATACATTTTTTTTTATTTAATTATAAATTTTTTTAAATTTAATTATAATTTTTTTTTTTATTTAATTATAAAAATTAAATACTTGGTTTGTTTTAGTTTGTTTTTTAACTCTTTCTCTCTGTAATTATTTACCACATTCTGGTGGAATCAATGTTGGTATCGTCAGTTAGGAGAGAAAGAGTTAACCCATGAAAATTAAATACTTTGTAAGTTTGTTTTTAAAACATTATATTTGCTTACGTTCCCTTACAGACGTTGTGACCTATAAGGCATGAGGGGTCATCTGTTTCTGTGGCCCATAGGTATTAAAGTGGCAAGCACAACGACAAACTGCCTTTACTTTTCCCCAACTAATGTCAGGTACCCATTAGAGATGGGTGGACTCAGAAGCGGCCTAAAAATTTAAGATCCCAGGTCTTCATCAGGATTGGAACCTAGGGGCCCCGGTTCAGATGCCAAGCACTTTTCTACCCAGCTACCACGTCTGTTATATTAGCTTACTTTTAACTTTTTTTATGACATCCAGCACAGGTGGGTTAGTTACCTGAAAACACCTTTTCTTTTCAAAAAGGATATTGACATGCTATGCTCACATTGTGTTATTTATATACATGATCTGAATTGAACTACCGAAACAGATTTAAGCTTTTTGTTATGGTTGAGTTTTAATGCAGTTAAATGTTAGGGTCTTGATTTAAACAAGAAAAGAAATCTTTTTTTTTTTCTGTATTTCAGTATAGGAATGCTAGCAATCCCATAGCACACTTTGATTCCACAGCTGAAGAAATATTGGATGGTTGTGATGGTAAGTAAATATTGGATGGTTGTGATGGTAATTAAATATTGGATGGTTGTGATGGTAAGTGTGAGCTAGTGTAAGCTCATCTAATTTCTCACCATATTCTACAGTAACTAACAAGAAAAACATACAAAATACTAATTTTTAAAAAAAGCAATGCTTATACAAAGTGTAGCTGTATCAGTTAGTCAGGATCAGTCACGTAATTAGGCTTGTAATAGATCTAGACCAACAACTATAAATTTGTGGGATTACTCATATTTTTTTTACCAATTATTACTATGCATAAATAATACATTTACTAGGATTAACCAAAAAAATATGTATATTATTATATTGTGACTGTCAGATATTATTATGCACAGCATTGTATATAACAATTTTTCAAATTTATTGTTAGTTAATAGTCATGTTGAATGATGCCTTCAAAACTTTATTTGCTTAATTTATAATTACTATAAGAATGTTCATTCATTTACATACTAGTAATTTTTTTACAAAACTAATATCAACTCTGTCTGGTAAAAGTGTGTGCACATTATTTCTGTGACACCTAATCTCGGATGCTGAAATTTTACCTAAAACACAAGAATCAATTTTTAAAAAAATAGCCAATTAGTTAAGTAATTTTTTTTTAATCTCAGACAAGGGAAAGAAATTAGACTTGACAGATATGGTGGTATAAGTTGAATTACTCCCATTTATACTTTGTAGGTAGCCACCTTAAGGTCGGTGCTAACCATACAAAACCTTCTATATTCATAAAGGATTCGCTGGCATAGTGGTTAGTGGATTGGTTAGAAAAAGTTTAGCCCTTGAGTTCGAATTAAAATCTTTCACTTTTTTTTTGTTATAAATGCATTTAAAAGTGATCTTTCAGATACATCCTTCTATCCTCCCACCCCACCCCTTTACAACTGGTCTAGACCAGTGATAGGATCATAGTGTATTGAGAAACCCAAAAGCATGAAATAGCGCTAAACAAAAACAATTGGTAAAATATTTGTAATCGCACACATTTAGTCTAAATCTATTATAAATTAATGACATGACTGATCCAAACTAATTGATACAACTACACTTAATATAAGCTTTGTTTTGTAAAAAAAAGTTTTTTTTTATGTTTGTCTTGTTTTTTACAAACTTTGTTTTTGAATCAGGAGTTGTGAGTGTCTGGTTTAGTCAGTGTTCAATATGTATTCATATGTCCCATCAACATGACGAAAAAATATTTTCAGGCAAACTTGACATGGTGGTACTTACTGCTGGTACCGGTGGTACATTAACTGGTGTCTCTAGGAAGATCAAGTCCAAGTGCCCAGACTGCAAGGTTTGTTTCCTAGACCATATTCTCTATTAAATACATGTTAAGTATAAGTAACATTGGAAAATGTTAAACCAAGTTTTTCTGTTTAAGAATAAATTGAGACTTTTTTAAAAATCTATTCAAGCTACATTTCAATTGTATAAAATATATTCTTTTAAATTCTTTTTTAAGGTAGTTGGTATTGATCCAGTTGGCTCAATCTTGGCTCAGCCTGAAACTCTGAATAGAAGTGACATCTCATTCTATGAGGTGGAAGGCATTGGCTATGACTTTATACCAACTGTATTGTCCAGGGAGGTAATGTGTTTTTTGTGTGTGTACATAAAACTAAAAGCTTTGTCAAACCTAGTACCTTGTGTAAGCTTCACCCCAAGTAATTTTAAAAAAATGATTTGAATGAGTCTGCATTGTAAAATAAAAGATTTCATTGTATTTCTCTAGTGTGCAGGGCAAAACAGCACTTAGTTTTAGAATTAGTAAAAGTGAAGTATTCCTTTTATACTTTGCGATCTATAGGACAGATGATGTAAAGACAATCTGAATCTATGGCCAATGGTTAGCAAGTTTTGACCAATCGACTTTACTTTCCCAAGCTAATGTCAAGCACCCATAAGAGTTGGGTGGACTTTGGGGTGTCCTTAAAAAATCCTAAAATTTAAAATCCAAGTCTTCACCAAGATTCAAACCTGAGATCCCCTTGGTTCAGGAGCCAAGCTTTTCATCCTCAGCCACCATGCCTACAGTTTTAGAACTGCTATTCTTTTATTACATTTCAAAATTATATTTGCTTGAAATAGGTCTTCAAGAGTACATACATCTAAACACAGAAAGATTAATGGCAAAGAATTATTTGAGATTCATCTTCATTTTTAATGACATTATTGTGTACTTACATTGTCCTAAGTTTCTTCATAAACATTGTTATAGACGATACAACAGAGGATCTATTTCTAGTATTTTTTAAACTTATTTTTTTACTTCAAAAAAATTTTTTATTCACTTTCATCTTGAAGGCCGGTGCAGCTTTTCCCTAGCCAATTTTTTTTTTGCTCAGATTTTCTATTATAATCTGTTTACACCTCGACTCACAAGAGAGATAAAACTAAAGTGTTTTTTTTTTTATTTGTGAAATTGATAGTTTATTATTTATTATTTTGGGAGATTATGTACAGAATAGAGTACTTTTTAGAAAAAAAGATAGTTGGAAATGATTCATTAAGTGTGTTTACATCATTGGTCAAGCATGTTAAATTTGGCATATTTCTATACAAATTATGAATGGTTTAGCATTTTTTCCAATATTTTATTTTTAAATCTATCTACTAGAAGACATAGTGAATGAGCTGATACTAAAAATAATGATAGTTTTTGTTTTTTTTAACTCTAGCTTGTCGACAAATGGTACAAGAGTGTTGACAAAGAATCTTTCATTATGTCCCGTAGGTTGATACGTGAGGAAGGACTTCTGTCTGGTCAGTACACTTCATATCTCATATAAACATATGATTCGTTTCCAATAGAAACTCTTTATAAGATTTAAATTTTTTAATAGAGTTAATGTAAATATATCTACTTTAAATAAAGCATGTGTGTGTTACTAACAAATGCACATAATGTGGCTAGTTTTAACTTTCATTAAGAGGCTGTTACCAACCTTAAAGGGAAACTCAGACAATTTTTGCTGTGTTTTCATTTATAGATAAGGAATAGATTATTTTTTTATTTTCAATTATAACTGAGTAATTAATGCTTTTCTGGCTTAATTTTTCTGCCTAAACCTGAAAGAGTCGCTGGGTTTCCTTGTGACATCAGAGTGGTTGATGACATGCTATAGAAGACTAGGCCTACATGTGTACATATATCAGACCGGGTTGTACGAATCAGTTGGACACGCAGCATATTTACTTGTTGGACTAGACCACAGTATTTTCATTTGTTCCTGCTTTTTAAATCTGAAAAGAAAAACTGAGATGTAGAACATTCTTTTGTCTGACATTTCATTCATTCATTTAGGTGGAAGCAGTGGCTCAGCTATGTACTGTGCTCTTCAGGCCATCAAAGATTTTGGTTTGAAGAAAGGTCAGCGCTGCGTGGTCATTCTCCCAGACTCAATTAGAAACTACATGTAAGTGTAAATGTTATTGGATTTTTGTTTAGAATAGGTACACTATGTATTGGCCTCCTTCAGTGTCGTAGAACGACTATGGTTCCTCTCAGAGCACAATTCCTCATGTGGCTGTTGAGCCCTATTTTGGAGAGATACTCCCATCCACAAATAGCGCAGGTTAAGGTGGCTTTTGCTTCGGTGGTAAAGGAGCGGGTCATTTTTCGGGTTGTATGTTTTTCTTCCTCAGCTGATACCCATGTACTTTCACTGTCCATAGCTTTCTTGGTCACTCTCTCTCCATCTGGTGCGGTCTAGAGCTATGTCTTCCCAATAGTCAGTATTGATGTTCACTGATTTGAGGTCCCGTTTTATTACATCTATGTAACGGAGGTGGTGTCGATCAGTTTTTTTTTCTGCCAGTCGCGAGTTGTCCATAGAGGATGACTTTCGGGATGTGCTTGTCCTCCATCCGGTGAACATGACCAAGCCTGCACAAATGTATGATCTCAGTATTGCACACTTTTTCTTTCCATGTGACTTTCAAGATCCTACAGAGCCATCTCAAATGGAATGAGTTCAGTTTTCTCTCTTGCTTTGCGTAGGTGGTCCACGATTCACTGCCATACAGCATAATACTGATAACGCATGCCTTGTAGACTTCCATTTTGGTCACCCTAGTTAGCTTCTGGTTTTCCCAAACTCTTGGCCTGAGTCTAGCGAAGGTACACTACGCTTTGAATATTTCTGAGACTTTGGTTCTACTTGCTGGTGTATTGCAATTAGATTTTGTGGACTAAATGTGTATTCTTTATTGGCTGGCAAAGGGACTTTTGTGGACTAAATGTGTATTCTTTATTGACTGGTAAAGGGACTTTAGTGGACTAAATGTGTATTCTTTATTGACTGGTAAAGGGACTTTTGTGGACTAAATGTGTATTCTTTATTGACTGGTAAAGGGACTTTTGTGGACTAAATGTGTATTCTTTATTGACTGGTAAAGGGACTTTTGTGGACCAAATGTGTATTCTTTATTGACTGGTAAAGGGACTTTTGTGGACTAAATGTGTATTCTTTATTGACTGGTAAAGGGACTTTTGTGGACTAAATGTGTATTCTTTATTGGCTGGCAAAGGGACTTTTGTGGACTAAATGTGTATTCTTTATTGGCTGGCAAAGGGACTTTTGTGGACTAAATGTGTATTCTTTATTGACTGGTAAAGGGACTTTTGTGGACCAAATGTGTATTCTTTATTGACTGGTAAAGGGACTTTTGTGGACTAAATGTGTATTCTTTATTGACTGGTAAAGGGACTTTTGTGGACTAAATGTGTATTCTTTATTGACTGGTAAAGGGACTTTTGTGGACTAAATGTGTATTCTTTATTGACTAGTAAAGGGACTTTTGAGTAATAAAAGATGTTTAGTGTATATGATGGGCTTTATTAGCGCTCTGAAATGTCTCTTCGCTGTTATTTTACACTTCTGACAGTCCTTTGAATAATGGTTTATGGATTTCCTTTCTCCCCATTGCTTAGGTCCAAATTTCTCAGTGATGATTGGATGAGCCAGCGTGACTTTCTGGACCTGGAGCCAACAGAACCATCCAAAGACTGGTGAGTACAACGTAACCAGTTGTATCCTTAAGCATTAAGCGTGTCATTTTTTGTGCAACATAGATAACATCTTGTCTTCATTTGTTCATTCTCGGGATAGTCTTTGGTCATTTAAAAGATATTTATTTAACTTGCTATGTGGCTTACAATTATGGAAAATACC
The DNA here is from genome assembly GCA_036873155.1 of Biomphalaria sudanica. Taxonomy (NCBI): domain Eukaryota; kingdom Metazoa; phylum Mollusca; class Gastropoda; family Planorbidae; genus Biomphalaria; species Biomphalaria sudanica. The sequence continues at coordinate 133,399 of JAZGLO010005366.1, forward strand.
TTTAATTTACAAAAGTTTGTTTTTTTTTTCCTTCATTTTCTTTGCTTCATCCATACTTTAACAATGCTATCACCTCATCAGAAGTGCAGTTTGTGGTATACAAATGCTGCAAATCAAATTTACTTTTTTTTTCTTTTTATCTCAACTAGCCAATGGTAAGAGATATTTAGAATTTGAACATTTAGATTTACATATTTTTTTAGTAAAATGAAATTCAACTTAGAAGATTGGCGCTTTTTTTTTGCATTTGAATTTTGTGATCAATGAGAAAATCTGAAATTTAAAATCATTTTATATTGTATAAATTTTGGTTTTAATTTTTTTTTGTAGATGCTTTTTGTTAAAGTTAAAAAAAATGTGTTGTAGACAAAAGAGTGAATCACCCTTTCTCTTCAGCTTAGTGAGTGGAAGCTAAAAAATACTATATAATTATACAGAGAAAAACATTATGGTTAAAACTTAGTTCACCATTACTTGTTATTGTTATTTTATAAATTTGCATTTGATTCTGAACAAATGAAGTAAATAGATCATTATCAAAAGTGAAGTTTAATTTACAAGCAATAAACAATATGTATTGGCTAGTATTAGTTTCTGAATCAAAAGTACTAATTTGACAGCATCTATATAAATATAAATCTACATCAAAAAACTGGCAGACGCCACTTCAATGCACTTAATGACCAGTATCTAACAAAGATTACTTTAAAAGAACACAAAATTATCTAAATTTAGCTACAAAATACTGAAAGAAAAATAAATCTTGGAGCACTTTTCTTTCTTTAAAGTTGTAGGTAAAAAAAAATCATTTCTGTGATGTAGCACTTTTTTCTTATTTCTACTTTGCTTTATTGCTTGAACCAGTTGAAGTGAACTCACCATGGCTGATTGGGTTTTGTAACTTTGCTTTCATAAAGAAATTTCTGCAGTTCTTATTTTAGTGTGAATTTTATATCAATCTTTATAAAGTATCAGTAGTACATTTTGGGTGTGAATTTAAAAAAAAAACTTTAATTCAAACTATAATCGAACCCAGTTAATTGGACTTCTGGCTAATCAGACCTGTTGCTAATTCAAACCGAATCCTTAAGTACCAAAACAAATCCTGTTATACCGTTGAATGTCATTTATCACGCCAGTCGGTTATTAGAACCAAATCACATTTTGAGATAATCCAATCAGGACCGGTCTTAGGCCACTGCAACCTATGCGGTCGCAGTGGGCCCCGCGCTTTCATAGGCCCCGCGCTAATTCTTGGTGTAATTATTAAATTGCAAAATATATACGAAAAATTCCTGGTAATCTCCTGAATTTATTAAAGTCTCCTGAAAACTCATAAAAATCACATGAAAAATAGACAAAATTGTCATTTGTGGGTGTCATTCATTGCGGAAAACGCCAATCCTAACGCGGGACAAAAGAAAAAAGGCATTGTCAGCTTTCATGTAATAAAATGTAATAATCAGGCGAATTTTCACCTTAATCGGAAGCTACAATACTTTATTTACTTTTATAGTTACTGGCATATATATCTGCCATAGGTTGCAAGGCTCGTAAAGTTAATTTGATCGCAATTTTGTACTAAGTAAAGTCGAATTTTTTTTTTCTAATACAAAATCTTAATTTTCACTTATTATCCTTATTTCCACCCAGACTAGGCCCAGCGCAATCAGTTTTGCATAGGGCCCCGCAATGGTTAGGACCGGCCCTGAATCCAATTTACCAGATTAAACTGTATTTTATATTGAATTTGTGTGCTTTTTAAATGTCTTTAAAATGTCTTTATTACATAAAGTTTTTAACTCCCTAAAAAGAGTGAAAATGAAAATTCCCTAATTATTTGAAATTTTTGTTGTTTCTTCACTTAGATGATATAATTTGTTTTGGTCTACGCTTATTTTGCTCTCTTGTTTTGCTCCAGCTCTAGAATGTACTTGTTACTGATACTTTCACCAGTATTTATTTGCTTTTGTTTAGATTTATAGATAAGTTTACATGTAAAGCGGACACATTTTATTGCTAGAATTTAGTTCTCTAGTTTGTGAGTTTTTGTAAGCAGGGAAATGAGATTAGATCAAGGAGGAACTAAAGAGGTGAACAGTCTGAGGTAGTATGCAGAAAACATAAATACATTTTTAAACTTATGACTTCAATGGTTTGAAGATTGGTTGGTGGCGTTATTGATTTTAGTCTTGATGCTCGTGAGAAAGATGGATGTAACTTGAAGCAAATGGTTCACTAAAAATAAGATATTAAAAGATAAAACATTAAAATATAGAAGCATCAATCAGTGAAAGTAGTTGTATAGCGTATATGATTGCTGTGATCTTCTGGGTTGTCAAATACAAAGATCCACTGTTAACTCTATTCTGATTGTTTTGTTTTGTACTAGAAACCTTTAAGTCGACATCTTCTATATTGTTATTTCAACTCTTTATTTTCTGGTTTATTTATTGTCTCCACTCTTGTGGTTTTTTTTTAAACCAGTTCATTTTCACTTCCTAAAACTTAGAATCAGACATGAACATCATTCCCCTCCATTGGTAATTTTTGTTATTTCACTATGTTCTTTTGAATTCAAGAATAATTTGGCAAGTCAGGTTTTTTTTAAAAAAAATAGAACTATTGTTTTAAACATTCATTTTTTGTAGTCAAACTGAAGAGTAAATATGAACCTAGACAAGTAATAGCTGACCCCAGACAGTAATTTGGTTTTACTTTTTCTCTTATGAGCCTTTCAGGATATAATAAATAAATTACAATGTATCCTGGTGTGCATAAATAAATAAATTCTAAAAAAAGAATAATTTAACATTATTTTATCATTTTCTTTAGCACCATTTTTCTGCTTTGTTGTCGAGTTTACAAACATTACAGATTCTGATTTATTTATATTTTAAACTTGAACTTAGTGAGGCTTGTTTAGTAACTCTTAGAAAAAAACTAAATATATACTCAATAACCCAATTATTAAATTGTTATTAGTATGTGGTAGAATGTATGTTGATATAGTGGGGGTTTTTTTGTTGTCCTAACTGACTGGTTTGTTTTATTAGCTAAGACATGAAATTTATGGCTAGGTTAGTTGTAGAACTTAGTTCTTTTAGCTTGCAATGGAAGATTATACAAATCTCAAATTGGTTTCTAACTAGTTTGTGTTTTCTGTTTTGTTTTGTTTTTTACATTTTAAATTTAATTTTACCAATAAAATAAAATAGTAAATCATTTTAAGTAGAACAAAAAACTAACCATAAATAATTTTAAAAATATTTTTGTAGGATAATTTTTGCAAATCTATTAGTAAATAGCAAAATTTGTAATAGTTGTGTTATTAGGAACAAAATGACCAACTTCACTAGTCAGTGAAAAAAGTTCTAGTTCTATAATTTTAAAAAAATAAATAAATAGAGGGTAAAAATATTTCAATTTTAAAAAACAAATTTACAGTTAAAGGTTGGAATAAGAACTTAAGGGTCCTTCAATGATTCTTAAACTTCAACATTTCAATAAAGTAAAAAGTTCTTTTGTTACCTCCAAGCCATTGAGACAGGTGACTTACCTCGCTTAACAGTGTTGAAATCTAAAGGCTCTTAGAATCAAAGCCAACCACTTACCTACTTCATTATCACTTCCCATATCTAAATTCTGGCTAGCAGTTTTAACTAAATTGACTGCATACAATGGATAATCTTTTAAACAGGTAGGACCAGACACTTTGGATTCAGGGACTCTGTTACCATGGCAATCTTTATCAAATCTTTATACCTAATCTAGGTCATGTGTTTTCCTACAGGTGGTGGAACTTGAAGGTCAGTGCCTTAAACCTGCTGGCCCCACTGACCATCATGCCCACTGTCACAATTCAAGAAACACTGGACTTGCTAAACAAGGAAGGCTTTGACCAAGTGCCAGTAGTGGATGACTCAGGGTAAGTTATTTTTTCTTGCAAATTTGGATAATTTTACATTTATTCTGTTTGACTACTTAAATTCTGTGTATTTGGTGGATAACTGCAACTGTAGGGTGAGAATAAGCTAAGTAAATATAACAGTGAAATTAAAATGTCTAGATTGCTTTTGATTGCTAGGACATTACACTTGTGATTTTCTGCTTAAACTAAGGTTAACGCTTACTTTAGGTAATGGTTAGTTTGAAACTGGCCAAATAAACTTGTTTGCTGTCATCAATTCTCCTTCTTTTGAATTTTTAGACATTAGCATAGTGCTATGTTATATGAGTTCATTTGGCCTTTTCATTCATGCTACCAACAAGTGCTTGTTAGAGGCAAAGATTACCTATGTATGTAACAAGTTTGGGGGCTCAGTGGCTGAGTGGTTAAGTGCTTGGCTTCCAAACCCGGGGTCCTGGGTACGAATCTCTGGACTGGGATTTTAATCTTACCTTTTTTATAGTGCCTCTGAGTCCACCTAACTCTAATGGGTCCCTGACTTAATTTGGGGAAAGTAAAGGTGGTTGGTTGGTTGTTGTTGTTGTTGTTAACTGTTGGCCAGAGTAACAGATGACCTTAACATCATCTGCCCTATAGATCACAAGCTCTGAAAAGGGAACTTTTTATTTCACAAGTTTAAAATCTGACACTGAAAAATCTCTTAACTTTTTTTTTTCTGGATTAGCTACATTAGAGGATACTTAAGTGTCACAAAATTCTAAAATAATGCATTAACATTGTAAGCATTGTAAAAAAAAAAAGTTATAAATCTGGAAGCAAGAGTCAGTTACATTTAGTTATAAAGTAAAAATCACTTTCCCATCTGTGTTTGCTTCAGCAAGATACTGAGTTTATAATGTCAAACTGACTTTTGATTTATTGCAGTGCTGTTCTAGGCATGGTGACTGTCAGCAATATGATGGCACAGGTTGTGAAGCACAGAGCCAAACGAACTGACCCAGTCTCAAAGGTCATGTACAAGCAGTTCAAGCAGGTCATTTACATTTTTGAAACATAGATATTGGTTTAGAAAAAAAAACAGTTTTGATTAGATCTGTAGATCTTGTTACTAGATAGAACAAAAAAACAGTTTTGATCTGTTGTATATTTCTAAATCACTTATCATTTTGCCTGAATATAGTTACTGAAGTCTGGAAAAATTATTTTAAATTTCGTTATTATCATCAACATCATCTTTCCTTTGCATTCCTCATGGAACATAGGGCCTCAGTAAAAACACGCCACTCTTCACAGTCTCTTGCTAGTGTTTTAATGGCTTCCCAGCTCTTTCCTGTCCTCTTGGTTTCGTCAAGTACACTGTGTCGCCATGCTCTTTTTGGTTTCCCTCTACCTCTTGTGCCCTGAGAGTTCCACTCTGTGGCCTGTCTAGCTTTGGTGTTGGTATTTTTTTAAAGTGTAAATTTCGTTATCAGTTACTTGAAAATCCATTTAAAAAAAAAAAAATCTAAATTAAGTAATTAGATAACTAGCTTGAAACAGGTCACTAGGTCATGGCATTGGCTTTAGTGAGGTATAAGAATGAAAACCAGTTAGGATTAGACATTTTTTTTCTTATTAGTTAAATGAAAATAAAACTTTTAAGGAATATCTAAATGTAAGTTTGACTAATTTCATAGATCTACAGCATTATATTTCCCTTTCAACAGGTATCAATTACCAAAGCTTTCTCAATAACATTAAGGAATCGGTTTAGCTGATGTCCATAATTGCTTAGTGGGCCATTGTCACAATAAACTTAAACAACATTATAATAGTTTGTGTTGTTTTTTGTTCTAGATCCATATGGACACTTCTTTAGGACAACTGTCTCGGATGTTGGATACGGATCATTTTGTTCTAGTTGTACATAACCAAAGACAGTGTAAGTTTAGTGAATACAAAAATAATTAAAAATGAAGTCTGTAATTCATACATCATTATCCTTTTTACAAAGTCTTTTATTAACTTGTAATTCTAACCATTGTCTCCATGAAAGCAAATATAACTACATTCCCTTACAGCCTCAACCATTGGTTTTTCTGTAGATGGAAGTGGTGGTAAAGTTGAGAAGAAGCAGATGATATTTGGGATTGCAACCAGGATCGACCTTTTGAACTTTATCACTTCTAAAGATGGACATGAGCAGTAACCTTGACATTGGGGAAGGCGACTGATACGAAGTATTCTCTTTGGACCAGACTTTTTAATTTCTTTTTATATTTTGCTTGACAGAACTCTATAGTTGTTGATAGAATCTCTTAAGAAGAATATTCTAAATTATCTTATCATAATGTGAGATGGTGGCAGAATATTTAGGTCCCGGTTGGGTCTATGTTGCAATGTTCAAATCTGCAAACTTCCAGGGCCTTATTTCTACAAAGAGGGTTTTAATATCTGTACAAAATATTTATAAAAAAAAAAAAAAAAGATCTCATTTTGTTGAAAAGTTTTTTTTGTTAGCTCTCCCGGTGACAATTTGTTCACATCTTATGAAAGTTTTCATTTGATGTCTCCAAACATATTGCATATAAACAATAACAGAATCACACTAAATATTTTACTCTAGCAACTGAAATAGTTAAGGGACCAATGTTTAGATCAAGGCCAGTGATTTCAAATTAATGAAATGTGTCGTTTATATTTGTGTTTGTCTTACCAGAACTTACTCAATCTAATAATCTTTTTTTTTTTACAAGAATGGGAAATGTTCTAATAATCATTGAACATAACATATAGTATTGTCTACGTGTTCAGCTATACAGTTAAGTGTTGAAATTACTGGCCAATAAGTTTTCTGAAGGTTCAGAAAATTTTTTATATTTCTTGTTGCCTCTCGTTATCCTATTAAGAACAACTGCTGACACGGAAAAATAGAGGTAACACCAACTGTCGCAGCACCCCTACGGCAATAGTCAAGGGACAGATGAGATGAGTTGGCATTCATCTGTGTTGCTAGTATTTAACTCTTTAAGTCATTTCTAAAAAGTTTCACTTACTATTGCACAAATCTTTTTTTTTCCCATGATTGTTGCCAGTACATAAGCTTTAACACAAAAGTTTTGGTTATATCTTCGTGAAAAGCAGTTATTGGATGATCCTGACCTGCAGTTAACATCAGCTAACATTTATCACATCACTTAAATGGCGACATAAGGCCTCATTTATTGAAACAGTGTAATAATTGAATATCACCAAAGCCTTGTAGTTAGTATCATTGCTGTGAAACAAGAAGAACTTTTGTTATTTTTTTTAACATTGAAAAGATTGTTATTTATAAATAATTGTAAGCACAAATCCATTCTTCGTACAAAACATTTGTTTAATTCTGGGTATATTTTACTAGTTCTGGGTTTGTTTGACTAGTTTTTGTGTCTGTTTTATTTATTTACAAATACATTCAAATTTTGCATTGTTTCAGTTGAATAACAAAAAAATTTCCTATAGAAGTTTAAAAATTTTTTTTTTTTAATTCATTTTATTGAAGCGCAAAATCTTAAATAGTAATTTTTTAAAGTGTTAACATAATTTGCATTTATTAATTACTCCACATAGAAGTTTGTTTTGTTTACTAACAGATTCAGTTATTGATATAAATATTTGTAGTGCAGAGCAGTGGTTATTGCTGTATTATTTTCGTTTGCGATGGTCTTGTGAAACTCTCTAGGTAAATATAAGCAATTGACAAAGTTATGGTGATCACACAACAATTTAAGTCTCCTTATGCAGCATAAGAATATTAAACTTGCCACAAATTGATGTGTATTTATTTATTGTTATTATGATTAATACCAGTATATTCTATTGAGCGTTCTATGTGCACATTGGCTTTTTTTTTCACTGCTTTTGATAAGGCCTATTATCTACTTCACAATGTTTTTGTTTTGGCACGTAACTCTATTGAACTAAACATTTTAATAAAGACATACATCTATATTTTATACCTTTCACTATAATTATATTACTTACTTTACTTATGAGGAAAATGTTTTTTTGTTGATCTGTTTGAAGAAGGAACGTGTACACTTGTTAAAGAAATGTCTCTTTATATACATTATCATAGCTGGGCTGAAAATGGTGACTTTAGTCTTGAGGAGGTTTTCTGTTAACTTTCAAAATCAAAAAGGTAATTTTGATTCAACCTTTCATTGAAAGTATGTTCAATAGTTTAGTATTTACTGTCTTTAGCCATATAGTTTTTGTTTACAAAGATGATAGCATCTTTAGCTGAAAATCTGTCCTCCAAGCATAACTTAAGTTTAGAAAATGTGCCAATTCGGCCAACAGAGAGGCAGGACATTTTTGACATTTTTCTCATTTAGACATTGTTTTATGCTTATTGATGGTTTTGTTTTGACATTTGAAATGCTAAAAAAAATATTACATTCTTAGATGTGTATTGAACAGTAATGAAATGAACTAAAGGGTTTGGTTGTAGAAGTGTTGACTATGTTTTCTTCTGTTTTAGTGGCCCCCATAAGGAAAAGATATTTTCTGTTTTGTGTCCATCTGTCTGTCACTTATAGATTTTAAAAAAGAAATGCTTTCATCATCTGTCATCTACTTATTAAAAATAATCTATTGTTAGTTTCAAATTTATTAAAAATAATCTATTGTTAGTTTCAAATTTGTAAGCAACGACCTATTCTTTACATAGGCTTATCTCCCCTTATCTAGTAATGACACATATATAACGAAAATTAATTAATTACGACTAATTTATAAAATAGTTCATTATTGTTTTTATTAATTCATGTGTTGTTATGGACAATGAATATTTTAGCAAAGTTTTAACTTGATTCGAGAATGCAAAGTGGGAGAACTAACTTGTACAAAATTTGTACCAGATGAAGTGAGTTATTATATTATTATTATTATTGTCTTGGAAGACAATGGATGCGCCCAGGTGAGTCAATGGTTTTGGTTTTGTCTTGAGACGGGCCAGAATCTGGAGTGACTAATCAAGCCAATATCAGAACCGCGGCAGAGTTCGCCACGGTTCGTGCATGTATATGCATCTGTTTTTAGGCTAGCTTATAGGGCAGCTTTCTTTTTCTTTCTCTTGAGAGAGTTGATATAAGCTTTTGTCAAAAATTTTATTCATCATTGCCAGAGTGGGCTCAAATTAATTTGTTCTTCTTTTTTTATATAGTTCAGACTATGGCATACTGAGTAATTCATAAATTACGTCACTCGTAACAATTTCTTAATCACAACACATAACCTTCACCTTCAAGAAGCTGTTTGCAATTGATTTTCACAAAAAGGAGGCAAATCTATAAATAGAAAATATATGAGTGTATCCGGTGTACAGGCTACACAATATTATTGATAAACTTAATATTTTAAAAACCATATGACATTTTTTGTGCACCTTTTTAAAGCACATTAAATGGCCTAAATTGTGCCGATGTGCCAAAAACTCAAACTCAAATACTATTTCCTATAATTTCTGGTTATGTATGTCTACTGTTATCATTAATTTGTCCAGCTATCGGTTATAATTAACTTACCCTAGTCTTAATGTATAGGGGCCCATAATAGTTTCCATTTTTAGCTTATTATGTAACACGAAGCGTTGAAGCTATAGCATAAATCGATCTCTACCCTAGCATAGCCGCGATCTCCACACAAGCATAGCCGATATTTTGTTTTACTGCCTCTAAGTAGGCTAAATGTAAGTCAGCATTTTTAACACCTCACCCCCCTCACACACACACACACAAACACACCACACTTTTAAAAGCTCCTTGAGATTCTATTAATTTTAGTTTGGCCTTTAAAGTCTGAAGTTAAGTCTACATCAGATAATAGTGTAGTGCAATGTTGTTAAATACACTTTAGAACAGGATTATAACGAATCCAAAATAAAGCAAAGAGAGGCAGCACATGCATCGCCCCCCCCCCCCCCCACCGAGACTAGCCATGGGGGGGGGGGGGGTTCTGGATACTAAATAGTCTGTTTTGAATTAAACTGAAACATAGGATTTCAGGTTTATTTTGTGTGTGTGTGTGATTGTCACTCTTATTGTGACGTGAAAAGATGTGCAATATTAACCCTAAATAGTCCTACTTGTACCCTATCTTCTTATCTTATATAATACAAACGTTACTTTAAAAAAAAAAAAGATGATTAGCCTACTTCCCACGCATCATCCAACCTGAAATGTTAAGGTCAGTGTCTGTTAAGCTCAACTCTAGGTTATCTTTAAATTGTGGATGGTTTAGGATTTAGCTCTAGGTGGTATTTGTATTATTTATTATTTTGGCATTCAAGTTAAGCACCAGGTTATACAAGTTATGTATGTATCGTTTAACGTTGAGGATAACCCCAAGGTAATCTCTGAATTACCTCCCATGGTAAAATTGTGTCCCATGAGTCCCCCCCCCCCCTTTTAGTTTAACAGGAGATACTAATTAAATTGTCAATGCAAATAATAATATATTATTAATAATAATAATAATGACAACTGACCTCGCAGATACCTTCAAGGCTCTTAACATTCCTAGGAACATTCTCGTTGCCTGTCAGAGAGCGGTACTGCTGCAGACCTGCCACATCACCAAAAAATTCCTCGGTGGAAACTGATAAAGGGACTACGATGAATTTTGTTTCCCTTTAACGAAACTCCACCCTGGCAGCGCCAGAGAATGAATAAGAAACGATAGCGCAGTGCAAAACGGGACACTTGCGGCCAAATGTTAGTGCCCGTTGCCGACACTGTGTGGTGCATATTTTGCAAGAGTGTCTGCGGTTCAGCGCGCTGCAAGGATACGTATCTGCAGTGCCACTTGTAAGGGAGCTAGGAGGCACTGCGCCAAACAGCTGAGTTATTTGCCAGGGCATCACGTGAGGCCTAAGCCTTCCTACATAGTCTCCAGACGTTCATCACAGATATCCACTAATGAATATTGATATCCACTAATGAATATTGATATCCACTAATGAATATTGATATCCACTAATGAATATTGATATCCACTAATGAATATTGATATCCACTAATGAATATTGATATCCACTAATGAATATTGATATCCACTAATGAATATTGATATCCACTAATGAATATTGATATCCACCATGGGCGTAGCCAGGGGAGGGGGGTTGGGGGTTCAACCCCCCCCCCCGGGGACGGAATTCATTGACTGATTTTTTGCTTTTATTTTGTTTTTTTTAGGTGAGATTTTAATACTAAATCATCACTTACCACAGCACAGCCGAGGGGGTTTTGAGTTATAAATCCCCCTATCAGGGGGTTTTGAGTTTAAAAAACCCATATCAGTGGGTTTTGAGATAAAAATCCCTCTACCAGGGACTTTTGAGTTTAAAACCCCCTACCAGGGGTTTTGCAGTTAAAGCCCCTCTTCTATAAACAAAACTAAAAAAAATGCAAACGACAATCCCCAAATTCCAAGAAAACAGCTAAGGAAGATTTTGACTTTAAAACCCCTCTAAAAATTACGATAAACACCCTCTCAATATAAAAAAAGCAAATTACACATTCAAAATTCTATGAGCCAAAGGGGGTTTGAGTTTAACCCCCCCCCCCTCCAGTTGGGGTTTGAAGCTAAAAAGTTCCTATGCAATATTTAAAAAAAAGCAAATTACACACTATAAAATCTATGAGCGTAGCCAGCCGAAAGGGTTTTAAGTTTAAAACCCCCTGCCAACGAGATTTAAAGCTGAGAAAATACCTCTTCAATATTTAAAAAAAAAAGCAAATTACGCACTGAAAATGCTATGAGCGTAGGCAAAGGGGGTCTTGAGTTTAAATCCCCCTTCAGATGGTTTTGATGCTAAAAAAATACCTCTTCAATATAAAAAAAAGTAAATTACACTAAAATTCTTTGAGCGCAGATAAGCTAATGAGGGGTTTTGAGTTTAAATCCTACTCCTCCAGATGGCTTTTTTTAAAATTTAAAACCCCTTCAGGTGTTTTTGAGTTTAAAATTCACCTACAGAGCGTTTTGAATTGAAAACCTCTCTCTTTAATATTATTTTAAAGCAAACTACAGTCACCGAATTCTATGACCGTAGCTAAATGGGGTATTGAATAAAAAAAAAACACAAAAAAACTCCAGAGATATTTTAGTTTAAAACCCCTCAACAGATGATTTTGACGATAAAACTTCCCTTTTCGATATAAAATCTAAAGCGAAATACATGCATGTAATTCCAAGAGCGTAATCAAGAGAGGTTTCACATTTCTTCCAGTGGCTGGGCTCCATTATAAAGTGTGAATAGTGATCTGCCGAAATTGAAAACGCTGAATGTGGCTCAACAAAGATGGCTAAGACAGATTTTAAGAGTCAGTTATAGAGATCAGGTCTAAATCAAAGAAATCAAATGTTGAACCCTTAGTAAGGTTGTGACAGAGCGTCGCATGAGGTTTTGCGGGACATGTTCTCCGACAAAATGAATTACGCATAATAAGAGTTGCAATGACATCCTAGTACAACTTGGCGCCACACTTTCATTGAGATCCTCAGAGAAGGTGGGAAGAGGCTTCAGACATTGCCAGTGACATATTTTTGTGGAAACAGCTTGCCGCCGCGAGAGGATCTAAGTCAGTAAGAATAGCACATTAGGTTTTTGAAATAAAACTTTTTAATAGCAAGATAATGCACTGTAGATACCTCAGAATATGTATTTTGTTGGCTTTCAATACCAGAAATAGGGCTTGGCGGCGGGCTTCAGCGCTCCCCCAGACCCCGTTGCTAGCAAGGGCGGGGAGTCTACAAGTTTTACACTAATTCCAGGAAGAACCTATTGTAGGTCACAATAAACGTTTTCGAAAGGGTCAGAATGTAATAAAGATTAATTATGTACACACATAATATATTTACATATATATAAATTAGGCGGGGGCGGAAGGAGGAACCCTCCCCGAAACAAATCCTGGCTACGCCCATGATATCCACTAATGAAGATTGATATCCACTAATGAATATTGATATCCACTAATGAATATTGATATCCACTAATGAATATTGATATCCACTAATGTATATTGATATCCACTAATGAATATTGATATCCACTAATGAATATTGATATTCACTAATGAATATTGATATCCACTAATGATAATAATATTTAATTCCGAAGATTAAGTATGAGAGCAGTGTTTCACAAAGCCAGGGGCGTCCTGCACATTTTTTTCCAACATCTGATGAAGAGACAAAGTCGTAGACCGCCGGGGGGTATATTTCAGTTTTCTTTATGTTTCTTTGCCTGTCTTCTACAAGTACTTTTCTTTTTCTCAAATGTGTGTCCCGCGGCCCTCGTGAGATCGCTCCAACTTGCTCTTTTAGAGGCAATTTGCAGCCCAGCTTTCTACTTTCCTCTATGCAAGTGAGGGCAAAATGGCGACTGAACTGTTCTTTATAGCGCTTACGTAGGCAACGCCTTTACGCTGTTATTCTTTAAGCTCGCCAAAAAAATATCGCTTTTGGCATGAGGTCGTCCTCCATGCAGGGTAAGTAACTAAGTATAGGGCCCAATGTTGATACCTACAGTGAATGTTGATAAACACAAGTGAAAGCTGAAGCTTACAAGTGAATTTTGATACACACAAGTGAATGTTGATACTCACAAGTGAATATTAATACTCACAAGTGAATGTTGATACTCACAAGTGAATGTTGATACTCACAAGTGAATGTTGATACAAGTGAATGTTGATACTCACAAGTGAATGTGGCGTTGTTTTTTTTTGGCGAATCACATGCTGCCAAACCCCCCCCCCCCAAAAAAAAAAAATGAATTGAATGACCTACCTCCCCCCCAATACGCCTCGGAGACTTCATCTTTATAATGATGTTTTGAGGGGCCGCGTCATGGCTCACGGGCCGCAGACTAGGCATCCCTATTGAATTATTGAAATTCACTTCCATCACGCAAATATTTTTCCATCTCAATACATTGACCATATACGGAGTTTTACTTGCGACAAAAGATACATAATATTATTAATACCTTTCATTGCGTGACCGTTGATTGATAATGCGTTTGCTTCGAGGTGTCTCGGGCTCGAATCTAGGTGATAAATGGAATTTCGTTTCATTAGGTTGCCCCTATGCATCCCAATATAATAGGTGTCTGACATTAGTCGGTGAGGGGGAGGAAAGTAATTGCTCATTGATCATTGTGCTGGCCACGTGACACCCTCGTTAGCCGTCTGCCATAGAAACAGATGGTCAGTACGTCTTAAACAAAGCCTAACAAAGTATCTTATACCGATATATCTATTATTGTAATTTTATTATGTATTTCTGTATAAAAACGATGACTCTCCTATTTAACAGTGTAAAGACTAACCTGTACTCCCGCCCTCCCCCTTTTTTTCCTCCCCCTTCACTAACCAAAGAGTAAGAGAAAGTGACCCCCCCCCCCCCCCCCGAAATATAAAACACTACAAAAACAGCTGAATGACTCTTCTATCGGTGAAACCGAAAAGTCTCAGTCTCGTCTGCTTAATATGCATTGGTTATCTGCCCTTGCGGTGGAGTCTTGGTTTAGTGTCCGCTGTAGCGTTAAAAGTGGAGATGGTGATGTGCCCCAAGGGGATTTCGGCTTTCACGATTCTGGGTTTATTTATGGCATTAACTGAAGCCATTTTAAAACCCCTGTGCTCTGTTGTTGTTTTTTTCTGCCCCTTTCACTAAAAGCTATGTTTGTAAGTTTTATTTTCATTATCTACTGATCATTTCAAAGTGTAACTTTGTATAGACAATTTAGACGTTGAAAAAGTAACAAAGTACGGTTTTGAAGTTGTAAAAGTTCCGCTTTCAGACCTTGTGGTCTATAGGGCAGACGATGTAAAGGTCATCTGTTTATGTAGCCTACGGTTAACGTGGGTGTCATGTGGCCAACACAACGACCAACCGCCTTTACTTTCCCCAACTAACGTCAGGTACCCATTAGAGCTGGGTGAACTCAAAGGCGCCAGAAGATCCCGAAATTAAAAATCCCAGTCTTTGAATTTGTAGAAATTACCAAAAGTAGAACGTGAAATTGTTGCATACATATGTTCTTTGTAAAGAATTTAACTGTGAATGAATCGTGGTTTTAATGACTTAACTATATAAAATTTAGCTTTTGTGGTATGAATAGAGAGTAACCCTTGAGAGAGCACGGGCACGACATGGCCTAAATTGTGCCGATGTGCCAAAAACTCAAACTCAATAAACAATTTCACTCGCCGAGGTTGCACGAGAAGTGTAAACAAGATAGTTTAGGTTCTCCCATCCCCCCCCCCCCCCCAAAAAAAAAAATGCGAAACTACAATTACCCAATTCCTCCAAATGCTTGCGAGGCCCCCCCCCCCTCTTCTAATTTTTTGTTTACAATCCCAACTATCACATTTTGATCATTCTACCAACATTTGTTATAGAACATGCGCATAGGGAGCAACTTGAACTCAACAGGGGCCTGTGGGTTCATTGAAGTGACATCAATCGTACGATAGGCCTACAATAAATATGTTAACTCTTTAAAAGCCTGTGTCAAGAGCCATGACTAATAGTGTAAATTGCGGGGCCCCTGTCAGGCGCTGGGCCCAATTAGAGCAATCGGTCTAATGTCGGCCCTGGGCGGTGGCGTTTAAATTCATAAGCATTATATATCAATCTAGAAAAACTAGGTTAAGCTTTGCCTTATTCTGAAAACGAGGTTGATAAGCAAGAATGGACACTGACAATGGACACGTAATGGACAAATCAAAGTGAACGCCTTGAGTTCCACGTTACTGTCTTACAGCCCCGTCCCATTTAAGTTACAAATGAAGCCATCAAAATTTAACACTTTGACCGTTTCTAAATACCGAAATTTTGGATCATAAGACAAGCACAAGTAACCAATCATAACCCCATAGCATATACAAACATATCTGAATTACCGCACGCGGCTATGTATGTTTTATTTAATTTTTTGAACCACGTTTTTAATTCTAAGTAGTTGGCTCAATTGCCAGATTGGCCTCTATCGTTTTAGCACTTTAATGCAGAACAAAAACAAGAAATTGTTTGGCTTTTTTTTTTTTTTTAATTTGGCTAATCACGTATTCGTTTTTTCCCCCCTCTTGTAATATCTTTGGATTTAATACAGAAAAAAAAGCCATAAGCGATTCAGAGTCTAAGTGTATTGATTATATGTGTCCATGTGATGGCATGCAGCTTGCCAATGGGTTTGCCTTGAGTAGCCTTCCATTTTATTTTTCTATATTGGTAATTATTTATTTCTGAATAATTTTGTTCCCAAAAAATATTTATATTTTAAGGAAAAGTTCATTTTTTATATGCGAATGAAAATGTTATGGGAATGAATCATTTAGCCGATATTTTGTGATAAAAATTGAAAAGCTCACCAGGTCCTTGCTTCGGAATTTCGTTGGTTTCGGAAGATACTGCAACAAGCAGTTGAAGCGTATAGCTATATATTGCTCAACTGTTGAAGCCTCTTTCGCCCAGACCAAATTTGGTTTTGGTACTTGAAGCGCTATCGAGATTGATTTCAATTTGAGGGTTCAAGAGACGCGACAAACATTCCGACCACATGAAGTTTCTCAAATCTGGTGATTGTTTCTTGAAACACTAAGTACGTCAACAACGTATTCTATAATAGTAATGTCAATGTCTTCACATGACTACGCAAACCCAGTTGCGACCTGCATATTTTCCGCGGCCTTCGTGAGAGCTCTCCAACGGTTTCTTTCAAAGTTCATCTGCTGCCAGCTACTTTCTTATATGCCAGTGAGAGCAAAATGGTGCCTGAGATGATCTTTATAGCGCTTATGGGGGGGGGGTACCTCTGTTATGCCGTCCACCTTTAGGCTCGCCAAAGAAGATCGCCTTTGTCACGTGGGCTAAGTGACCCTGCACAACTATCGAATGGAAAGAAGTGCTTCTATACTGTCCACACCATCCTCAGCAGAACATGGTTATTTGTAAGGTAGTCCAGCCAGCATGTGACTTTTAGTACTTTTGGTTTAGAGATTATCTGCGATATTTTTGTGGAGCGATGTGTTAACGTCATAATATTCTATGACGTATTTTTGTTCTTTCTGGTTTCGCATTTGTCATCTTCATTGCTACTGGAGTCATTTTACTTAGATCGTCACGTCAACATTTATCATACAATATGAATAGGAAGCAACTCAAACTCAATTTATCCTATACAAAGTTTTAAAGAAACAATCCAATAATGTAAGAACTAACTGTTTCTAATACAATACTTCCTAATATATTTCATTTCATTTTTTTTAATTTTCCGAGTAATGTCGGGTGCCGCATATGTTCCACATCCCTGCTCTACTCTGTTGGTCCTGGAATATTTTCTGTAGATCTATATTTAGATTTCTATCCAAGAGACACTACCAGTGTTATGCAAAGCAACTATTGTATAGACCTGCAGAGTTGTTGTTCTTGCTAATATCTCTCAGGGGTGAAGGGGCTTATTTTAAACACGATAAATGAAAAATAAAGATGCGATAAACAATGGATGAAAATAACGAATCCGTCAACGTGACATTCGGTTCAAAAACTGCAAACCCCTTACCCCCCCCCCCATTACCCCCCAAAAAACATACTTGGTCATAACAAAATTCTAAGGAGAACTTGCTGGCAAATGTCCAGTCCATCACTGTTAAAAGACTCCGTAATTGACCCCCCCCCCTCTGTTTCCCTACACGCACACACACCACGCCATACATTTTGATGTTTCAGCTGCGACTGAGAAAGATTAAGAATAAACTTTGGGAAAACCCGGTTAGACTTTTGAAATGAACGATCTTAAACAGACAGTAAAAACACAAAATTCAATTGCATTCTAGAGTGGAACTCTTTCAACCAAAAACTAGTAGAGGCCTACATCTAATGATCACATGATGATTGCAACAACTTAGATGTCAGAAGACGACGTCTCTCTTTTTCTCTGTCAGAACATTGAGACCCGCTCCTTTGCTATTGACCTCCGTCAGTCGTGGGACGACTTTTGGTTTATCTCCTGGGAATAAGTTATAGTTAGAACGATGCTGTCCATACAGCTGTCCACCACCTTTCTCCACACAGTTGTCCACCGCATTTCTCCTCGCAGCTGTCCAACGCCTTTCTCCACACAGCTGTCCACCGCCTTTTTCCACACAGCTGTCCACCGCCTTTTTCCACGCTGCTGTCCACCGCCTTTCTCCACACAGCTGTCCACCGCCTTTTTCCACGCTGCTGTCCACCGCATTTCTCCTCGCAGCTGTCCACCGCCTTTCTCCACACAGCTGTCCACCGCCTTTTTCCACGCAGCTGTCCACCACCTTTCTCCACACAGTTATCCACCGCATTTCTCCTCGCAGCTGTCCAACGCCTTTCTCCACACAGCTGTCCACCGCATTTCTCCTCGCAGCTGTCCACCGCCTTTTTCCACACAGCTGTCCACCGCCTTTTTCCACGCAGCTGTCCACCGCCTTTCTCCACACAGCTGTCCACCGCCTTTCTCCACACAGTTGTCCACCGCATTTCTCCTCGTAGCTGTCCAACGCCTTTCTCCACACAGCTGTCCACCGCCTTTTTCCACACAGCTGTCCACCGCCTTTTTCCACGCTGCTGTCCACCGCATTTCTCCACACAGCTGTCCACCGCCTTTTTCCACGCAGCTGTCGACCACCTTTCTCCACACAGTTGTCCACCGCATTTCTCCTCGCAGCTGTCCACCGCCTTTTTCCATGCAGCTGTCCACCGCCTTTCTCCACACAGCTGTCCACCGCCTTTTTCCACGCAGCTGTCCGCCGCCTTTCTCCACACAGCTGTCCACCGCCTTTTTCCACGCTGCTGTCCACCGCATTTCTCCTCGCAGCTGTCCACCGCCTTTCTCCACACAGCTGTCCACGCCTTTTTCCACGCAGCTGTCCACCACTTTTCTCCACACAGTTGTCCACCGCATTTCTCCTCGCAGCTGTCCAACGCCTTTCTCCACACAGCTGTCCACCGCATTTCTCCTCGCAGCTGTCCACCGCCTTTTTCCACACAGCTGTCCACCGCCTTTTTCCACGCAGCTGTCCACCGCCTTTCTCCACACAGCTGTCCACCGCCCTTTTCCACGCAGCTGTCCACCGCCTTTCTCCACACAGCTGTCCACCGCCTTTCTCCACACAGTTGTCCACCGCATTTCTCCTCGTAGCTGTCCAACGCCTTTCTCCACACAGCTGTCCACCGCCTTTCTCCACACAGTTGTCCACCGCATTTCTCCTCGTAGCTGTCCAACGCCTTTCTCCACACAGCTGTCCACCGCATTTCTCCTCGCAGCTGTCCACCGCCTTTTTCCACACAGCTGTCCACCGCCTTTTTCCACGCAGCTGTCCACCGCCTTTCTCCACACAGCTGTCCACCGCCTTTTTCCACGCAGCTGTCCACCGCCTTTCTCCACACAGCTGTCCACCGCCTTTCTCCACACAGTTGTCCACCGCATTTCACCTCGTAGCTGTCCAACGCCTTTCTCCACACAGCTGTCCACCGCCTTTTTCCACGCTGCTGTCCACCGCCTTTCTCCACACAGCTGTCCACCGCCTTTTTCCACGCTGCTGTCCACCGCATTTCTCCTCGCAGCTGTCCACCGCCTTTCTCCACACAGCTGTCCACCGCCTTTTTCCACGCAGCTGTCCACCACCTTTCTCCACACAGTTGTCCACCGCATTTCTCCTCGTAGCTGTCCAACGCCTTTCTCCACACAGCTGTCCACCGCCTTTCTCCACACAGCTGTCCATCACCTTTGTCCACACAGCTGTCCACCGCCTTTCTACACGCAGCTGTCCACCGCCTTTCTCCACACAGCTGTCCACCACCTTTGTCCACACAGCTGTCCACCGCCTTTCTACACGCAGCTGTCCACCGCCTTTCTACACACAGCTGTCCACCGCCTTTCTTCACGCAGCTGTCCATCGCCTTTCTCCACACAGCTGTCCACCGTCTTTCTCCACACAGCTGATGGGAAGGAACGGCAGGTGCCAATACAGCTAGGGATCAGAAGCGTCGCATATTCTGCCAGGATGTAGCACTGTGTGCTGCAAGCAGAGTAAGGGTCGTCAGCTCCCGTAGTTTCCTCAGGGTTGACTATCAAAGCCTTTCCCATTTTCGGGTTCTGCCGCAAGTCATCAGAGGTTTGGATTCAGAGTTTTCCTTCTCCTAGGTGGGTAGCCAGCCAAAGCTATCGAGTCGCACCTGCCCGAAGCTTACTGGTTTAAGTACCGTGAAATGGGATGACTTTGCTTTAAGGCGTGACTTTGCCTACTCAATACTAAAAAATGTGAAAGGCTTTAAAAACGTTTTTCCTAAGTTGTTTCACGTGAATTTTCATTTAATCATATAAGAATATAGGTTAGTGTTTAGAAATGATACTTCCTTTCTTCTGTAAGTAGCAAAATATGGCAGATACACGTTTTTGAATCTGGACCTTCAATTTCAGCTGTACCAGTTGCTGGGCCTTGCACAGTGTTCTGTCGGTGATAAAGAGTTTAGAAAGGACCCAACAGCTGAGCCACACGTGAAGGCCAGGAGTTGGAATGATTGTCAAAAGCTATGAGAATGTGAAACAATTAGTATTATTAGTTTGCATAGAGATGCACCATAGTTGACAGACTTTGAACACGACATTTAGTGACGTCACGACTTAGTTGTGTTATAGGTTATTTTATGTAAATATAGGCAGTTGGTGTTAGGACTTCAGAGGGATAACTTAATATTACAGACAGAGACTCCACTGTGGCCTTTTCAATATTAAACGTCACCTGAGTTTAATAATAATAATAATAATAATAATAATAATCTTTATTGTCGGTATGAAAATTTGTCTTACAATTTGTGCATTACACCAAACAAAAAACATTATAACTATAAGAACCAAAGTGTACATTCACACCAGACTCACTCATAATTTACATGTGACAAAGTTTATATAACGGTTTGGACTTAGTCTTTCTAGTTATGACATGCGTAGGTCTTGTTACTTTTTAGTTAAGTACATCGAATACACCCGTACAAGAGACCCAGACATCTTCTGAGTAATCTGTCGAAGTCAGACATCCACCAACAACTACAAGGGCGAGGCCAATCACAAGAAACATGCATTTGGAAGCATCTTATAGGTAATGCAGTGTTTATATCCATCACCACTTCCCGCATTATCATGGAGCCAGATCACTTCAGACCACTCCATACTGAGTCCCTACAGAATCACCAAGAAAATTATTTTTTTTAATTCGAAGAGCTGGAGGGAAAAACCCATGCAACCTTTCACAGCTTTAATGACGATTTGTTCTTCAATAATATTTTTTAAACAATGGAAGTATTGATTACTATAAACAGCACAGTTTAGTTTTCTTCTGGAAGATATTAAAATTCGGTCAGAAATGGACATTGATTGGTCTAATTGAGAGAGCTAATATATCTTATTATCTATCTGATTATCTTGCAGGTAATAACATGTCTGCACGACTTCAGCGTTTCTCAATCAATGACGAAGAACGAACCTACTAAAAGTACTATTTCAGTGGCATTGAACCTTATTATTTCGCAGATTGCCACCTATAAGCTCGTTAGGACACGCTGAGGCAGTGTTTCTCAAAATTGTGCCAGCTGGGGATCTGGTTTGGCATTGTAAGCGTTTTCCTGCGTTCCGAGCTTCATAATTTCATTCTCATTTCATTCAGTCTATATTTTGTTGGAGTAAGAAGAGCGCATGTCAACAAAACAAAAGTGTAAGTAACAATGGATACAACGGCTAGACATTGAAGTGTTTTCTTGAAATCAGAATGGAGAAATGCATTTCCCTGGCGTCTAGAGTACTCAAGTCATCCTAGTCAATACATAATTTTTTAAAAAGAAATACTTTTAAAAAAAGCAAAGCTTATTTGTATCAGTTAATTTGAATTAAATGTGTAATAGATCTAGACTAACAATTTTGGTTTTGTCATTTTGTCAATTACTGAATTCTATTGCGTTTTTTTTTAAATGCCTTTTAAGCAAACATTTAGATCTACAGGAAAGTATATTTAAATTTAAACTAAACAGAAAAAACAACAGCTATAGACTCGGTTTCATTCGAGAACCCTTCGCTGCGTGCATTCAGTAAATCATTGCTAGGCTAGATTGATTTTAAATTATTTATTTATACTACAATCTTAAAAAACAACAACACAAAAATATTGAAAAAAAATTTAATATTTTTCTAAGAAGACCTCCAATGGTATAAAAAATTTTGCTTAGATTTGTTTGAGATCAGATAGACATTATTAACAAGAGTGAAAAGAATAGTGTACATTTACTGAACAGTTCTGAACTACTGACCTCCTTCAAGGTAGATCTAATATGTCGACTTTAGAACATAGAATTATGAGGGTAGCATGTTTCACTTTCCACTAATGTCATGAGTATTAAAATCTGCCCTGGCAAATGTTGGGACTATATATTATGTAAAAAAATTAATGTTATTACAACCATCTATTATATGTATGTATAATACTATATAGCAGGGGTGGGCAAATTACGGCCCGCGGGCCACATGCCAGAATGTTTTAAGCGGCCCGCGAACACCTACAGAATTCAGGTGTGCCCACAGATTAAACAGATAATAAAGGGGAAAAAATAATTAAATAATTTTAATTATCTCTTATCTCTCATGATAAAGAGGCTAAAGAAATATTGTCTCTGCATGTCATTCTAAAGATTATGCTTGTTTGAAATATTTTCAAACATTTAGTCAAAGACATAAACTCAGGCCAGTATTTATTCAATGTTATGAAGAACTATGTTGAAAGTGTTGGGTTAGCTTGGAACAAGATGGCAAGTATAAGAACTGATGGAGCCCGTGCTTTGACTTGGTAAAACAGTTTTTTAAAATATAAATTAAAAACATTATCCAAACTATAAACACTACACGGGAAAGTTTGTACAAAACTGCATTGAATATCAGAAACGTTATTGACATAATTATCTCAGCAATCAAACCTATCAGAGATAAGGGACTTAACCACAGGCAGTTCCGAGAAGTACTTGAAGATGTGGAAACAAAACATTACGATGTACCACAGCAGTGTCCGCTGGCTTAGCATGGGCAAGGTATTGAGAAGAACATGGGATCTCAAGGAAGACATTGTCATGCTCTTTGATGGACATCGACTTTGACTTTGTTACTACTATTTCTAAAGAAGAGTCAAGACAGACTTCATGTTTTTCAACCGCACATTACGAAGGAGTTGCTTGCGCCTGATATGTATTTTTCCAAACAAAACATTTCCATTTCTCCAGGCAAGCAAATGAAAACAGGGTTAATCATTTTCCTTTGCTGACAAGTTTCTAGTAAAATGGTTCAAAAATACAAGACTTGCTGAATTTGAAATGCAAATTTTAAGACATCAAAATCTTGAGTCCAGTTTTCAGTATCCTCACTTCACCATTTAGTACAGAAGCTGATTCAACTCCAGACGAAATACCTCCAAGCAAATTACGACCATCCACGGGAGTCTTATGGGTGCCAAAACTTAATGCTAAATTCTTACATTATTTGGGTCTCACATAAATCGTGAACTTTTTTATTTGTTTGAAAACAAACAGGAGTAAGAACATCTCGATGCTGATAGACTGTAATTTGACAGCAGTCATAAGGATAACAACTAGTTCGCTAGTTCCACCACAGTTTCGGAACATTATGCACGAGTGTAAAATTAAATATTTTACATTAAATGCAAAAAAACAACTGAATTGTTGTGCAATTCAACCGAATTGTTGTGTAATTCAACCGAATTGTTGTGATGAATTGTTGAAATGAAAAAAGGCATTAACAAAATTTTGACAAATATTCGTAAAATTAGTTTTAGAAATCGCCAAATCTTCTTGTAATTCCTCAATTGGTAGTGTACAAAAAGACGTACATGTTTAATAAACTATCCATGTATATTTTCAAAGTTGTAAATACATATTATATAATAGCGGCCCCCCATTCCTAATTTTTTTAACGCGGCCCTCGAAAGAAAAATGTTGCCCACCCTGCTATAAAGACATCCTATATGCTAAGCTTGCGGAGGGAGTCAGACCTAAGAGTCGCCCAAGACTAACCTACAGAGTTGTCTGCAAGCAAGACATGAGAACCACAGGCATGATGTAATGATGTAAAGGTCATCTGTTTCTGAGGCCAGTATAACGAACAACTGCCTTTACTTTTCCCCAACTAATGTCAGGTAGCCATTAGAGCTGGGTCTACTCAGAGGCAAAATTAAAAATCCCAGTCTTCACGCTTAAAGATCCCGAAATAAAAAAGCCCAGTCTTCACCAGTATTCGCACCAGGGACCCACGTTTCGGAAGCCAAGCGCTTTACAGCTCAGCCACCGCGTCTCCAACTAGAGATGCATAAACATGCCAGAACTTTAGCAAACTCAGCATCTATAGAATTGGCTTGATTAGTCACTCCAGACTTTTCCTCGTCTCAGGACAAGACCAAAGCCAGTGACTCACCTTGGCGCATTTATTGTCTTCCGAGACAGAAGGAGCCATATATCTAATATATATATATATTGTAATGTAATTATACATTTATACATTACAAAATCTATAACCTGGCAGAACCTGCGACGCCGCTGACCTCAAACTGTATCGGCACTGCCGTTTCTTTGGATACATCAGCTGCGTGGAAAGGGGGAACTGATGTGTGGGCGACATCGTTCCAACCAGAGCTAATGCATTCATCTCATTTACATGAAAAAAAGACAACAAAAAAACGGGGTTCTTTGAGATTTTGTTTTTAGGTTAGGCATACGTCACTTCCCTCAACAAATACCGAAAGAGAAACTTCATTTAACCAATCGTATCGCTTCATTCTTACAGTAGCTGTTAGGCTGTTAGGCTTAATGACGGCCCAGTCCAGAGCTACGTACAGTTATATAAATAGAGAGAGATCTAAAAGCATTAAATTTTAAAAAAGTAACATCTAAGCCCCTCCCCTCCCCTGTCCTAAATAGTAAATAGATCGTATGTCTCACTGATTCTAACAAACTGGTCAGTGTAAGCGTGACCTCCGTGTATGTCGAAGGCGCCGGTGTAAGGCTAGTCTAGACTACGTGTAGTCGGTCATGACAAGACAACCAAGCGATAGTGTTCGTTGTGTGTTGAGTGCCGTGGTTAGTTAAGCATGTAAATCTACTTTCAATACGCTTTTTTTTTGCTTATAAAAAATTGCATAAACGAAGATATATTTGTCTTATGGAAATGTAAACTTTACTGTATGGTCTCCCGTTATACAATAAGTCAATATATTAAATTAATAGGTTAGTGTGACGTCGCATAGAAACCCGGTAAAAAATGATCATTTTGGATGCGTTGAAAAAATATGTCAGAAAAACATCAATTACTAAGTTATTATTGCAAATTAAAAAAAAAAGAATAATATATTCATTATCTGTAATTCAAAACACATATATCAAAAATTTCAAAACCATCTGAGTTTCCCTTAAAACGTTTTTATAAGGATTCTAGTCATATATAGTAATGGCAAAGATGTTAGAGTTTTGTTGTTAATTTTATAGAGGTTACCTTCAGAGCCGGCCTTAGGCCGATTTGACCGATCGCTCCTAATTGGGCCCCTCGCCTGGCAGCGGCCTCGCAATATACATTTAGCACACTATCAGTCATAGCTCATGTCACAGGCTTTTAAAGATGTAGAACTTAAAGGGTTAACCTATTTAGTATATCGTACGATTAATGTAACTTAAATAATGCCACACTGGTGCCTATTGAGCAGAGCAAGTAATGGGTCACTGAGCTTGACCCATGACCCATCAAGTTCTCGACCCAGACCCATCATGACCCATTGAAACACATTTTGGCGAAATAAAATATATCAAATGAAATCCAAAATGGGACATATTAAAATTGTTTAAAAGTAAAACTATGCTTCAACAAACTACGAAATTTAAAGCACAAAAAGTAAAATGTAAAAAGATGTCAGTTTTTTATTGAACAAAATCTCATCTTATTGCAACAGTTTTCCTCTGTAACCATGCCATATGACAGACAAAGCTTCAACTGTTTCAGGATGCATGCAGTTACGTTGTGCTGTAATTATGTGCCGTGCATTAAATGAACTAAAATGTCTTTCACATTCACATTGACGAAGCTGGTATGACAAATATCCTACGTGCGAAACAATTCTTAGCATGATCTGCCATCTTTTTAGTTCCATAAAGTTTCACTGAACCATCTTTACTTTTTGCCTTATACATTATGCAGCAAAAACAATCCGCACACGCGGTCCAGCCAAAGATTGGGGAGCCGTCACATGTCTCAAGTATACGACATTTGTTCCATGATTCTGATTTACCATCATTATTTTGGTTTCATAACAATCTGACCTTTCATGATTGCTTCCTTCAGCCAATCTGCTGAGTAAGAGACATTATCGACGTCGTTACATGATGATGTACTCGCCGACATTTTAGAATTAAGTTTAGTTTAGATTAATTAAGATTGAATTAAGCACATTCACTGCAAAACAAAATGTCAACAGGAACAGGAAAGAGAAATCTAAATACACGGGTCATGAAATAGTCGATAAGGGACAAAAATATCGATTTTTTAAAAACTGCATATTTTGATAGCAAAATATGTCTAGAATCACTTGGTATACTTCAAATTATTAAAATATTATTATATTATTATTATAATTATTAAAATATTGCATTTTAATACTTTAAAAAATGTTTTAATATCAGGGGGGCATCTAAATTTGTTGAAAAAAATGAAAAATTCAACTAATTTCAACACACGTAATGCATAAGTCTTAACTACGATCGTATCCTACTTGGTATCGATTTAAAGAGGACGCTGTGTACTACGTCATTTTCTTGATTGTTTTCCGAGCTAAAACTAATTATAGAAACTAAAACACGAGAAATGACGTAGATCTCAAGGTTTTTGGTAACATTTGATTGGCTAAAAGGTAGTCAACTACATAGAGGTTTATTTTGATTGGTCTCAAGGCGGCCATCTTGGAAACCGGAGGGTAACTTTAGACCACAATGCACAGCGTGTGTATCAACATCTCTGTAAACATTAAATCCCATTTTTCTCAAAATAAATTTTTCATGACACACACAATCTTGTTTTTTATTTTTCTAGAAATCTAGTTGTCCAATTGTTTTGTTATTGCATATATGTGTTCAAATATATATATATACTACATAGTAACAGAGCGAAATTTTAAAATTAAGTCAAGAAATGGAGATATTAGCAGATTATGAACAAATTTAACTTTAATTTTCTATACAAATGTATGGAAGGGCACGTATTTTTTTTGTCGCAAATAAAAAAAATCGCACAACGACGGGTTTTTTTGAAAGTCAGGCGGAAACTAAGGATGGGTCGTGGGTCAGGGAGCATTGACCCATGACCCATTTGACCCATCCAATTTTGCGAACCATTTGACCCATTGACCCATGACCCATTGACCCATTACTTGCTCTGATAGGATCTGAGACTTGGGTATTATACAGAAAGCAACTAAGACTACTTGAACGCTTTCACCAAAGATGCTTGCGCTCCATCATGGACATACGTTGCTTAGATAGCACTACAGACAGCGATGTCCTAGCGAACGCCGGCATGGACAGAATAGAGGGACTTCTTATGGTCAGACAGGTACACTGGATAATGCACGCATCCCGTTTTGCGAGCTAAAAGGTGGTCGACGAAACAGAAGTGCCCTACGGAAACGCTTTAAAGACCAGCTTAGGCACCAACTTGCCTGACATAGAAGAGAGCACTTGGTTGCACGCGGCCTCAGAACGAGACAGCTGGAGGTCACTTACAAAGGCCGAGGGATGAAATTTTGAGACTAAAAGAAAATCCGCTGTCTTGGACAGACGCAGACGTCGAAAAGAAAATCTTAATTGACCACCGGCAGACAACGGCTATGGATGTGGCAAAATATGTAGGTCACAGCTGGGGCTGCGTATCCACGGGAAATACTGCATTTCTCATTAATCTTCGAACTCGAAGACAAGCCTTATTATAGGCGGCATGAGGTTGGAGTATGTTAATTCAAGTTTCTGGCTTTACTAATCAATCAGTTCCAGTTGCAACTCTTCTGAGACTTTTGAGACTTTTGACATTTTTTGCCGTAAATGAGTTCATAAAGAAAGCTATTTCATTCATAAAACGGGAAAATTATGTTAAGATTCTGATCATGTTATTAAGCAGTACAGGCTTGGACGTGGACAAGCTGACACCCCTTTCTTCTTGCTAAATGGAAGAGTCGCAATTCCTTTGAAATAGTCTGTCCGCGTACAACACATGCGAAATCAATCTGTTTTTTTTTTATACAAAGCTTATATTTTATTGTCTGACCGTCTGTCTGGTAAAAAGTTTGAAATCATTATTTCACCCACACCCATTATCGGCTCGAATTGAAACTTTACACAATTATTGTTTATTGGCAGTGGCAGCTGTATTATGAATCAATGAAAATAAACAAGGTTACAAAGACAGTTTATGTGAAAACACAAGTTATATATATATACATACGGCTATGGATGTGGCAAAATATGTAGGTCACAGCTGGGGCTGCGTATCCACGGGAAATACTGCATTTCTCATTAATCTTCGAACTCGAAGACAAGCCTTAAAGGTTATATATACTAGACATATGTTAACCGCGACCCGCGGGTCTTTATTTGCGCATTACTGTCGATATAGTCACAATTAAACGAAATAATAATGTAACAAGTAAAGCGAATGTGTCAATGTAAAAATAGTGTGAATGAAGCTATCAAATAAAAATAGCTAATAGGCTTAAATCCATTTTTTCAAATTAAAACATTTGCTTACATACATATATTAAACATAAATGAATAACAGCACAAGGGACCAAGTTTTTAAGAGATAGTAGTGAATTAAAATGCAACGAAAATAAGGGCATGCGCCGACCGAGGCTCGAACCAGTGACTCTGGATTCGACACCACCGCCTAGCGATAACGCACCAAGCGAAACTAAACTCTAAACCATCGGAATTGGACATTGATCTAGAGGTAGACATAGATCTAAATCTACTACACTAATCTAGAGTTAAAAATTGGCTTTTATAGAGTTCATTCTGCGTTGCGCATGCGTGACCTTTTTTCATGAAAGAATATAGGCCTATCTCAACACGGCTACGCAACTTAAGCGAACAGCGAACGAATGTATTAAAAATGCTTTAGAAAAACAAATTTGAATGTTAAATTGATTAAAATATCAAATGAATGGACAATAATTAGTATGTTTATGTGTTAAAGCATAAACTATCTTTGCGAAAAGAAGTTTTATCATCTTAGAGTTCAATAAGAGTTTTAGACCTAGACCTAGGAATAGACTCAGTAGAGAGATGTGTTAATGTGTAACCAATTGGTAATGTCTAATAAAAGAATGTTCGCCAGGAAATCTGTAGTCACAGATATCAGGAACTAATTTATGTAAAAAATGCTTTTGAAACACAAAATTGAAGGTTAATTTTATTACATAATGAAATCAATGGATCTTCTTTTGTATTTTCATGTGTCAAAGTAAAAAACTATGCGCGCAAAGTGTATTTCTTAAAATTAGATCTAGGTCTAAATCCTTTCGATCTTTTCTCATGTCAACATTGTTAACCATGGCCTAGATCCATAAAATACTATAGCTGTAATAGAGTCGGACAACTTTATTTTATTTTTGAGGGTCTTAAGTTTGTTTTAGGGCTACAATACATACACTACGGTCTAAGTTAATACCCAAGGAACATTCCTGAGCATATGCCCAACCTGCGACCGCAACTGTGTATCGAGAATTGGCCTCTTTAGTCACACAAGAAGTTGCAAAGGGAAAAGATCTTCTCTTGAGACGTAAAATGCCACAGACATAATTATATATATATATATATATATAGATATTCTGAACAAAATCTAATTCACTATAAAACACATCTTTTCACTTTGGCGTTCAGGAGTTGTTTGTCATACCTAAAACCTCTGACGACAATGCCGCTTATCTTGCATCATTCACAAGCAATCGCTAACCTCTTCCCAATGTCACAATACAAAACGCACACACTCGGACTTTATCCCAGATACTGGTGAGTACTTTCTGTTATGATCTATTTATAGAAGACAACCCCCCCCCCATATAAAATCTTCTGTTGGATGAACACAAGGGGAAATAATACGGGCAATAATGTCAGCCTTATCAACAATTGATTTTACGCCTGACTACATTTTCAGACGTCCGCGGAATCGAAATCTTTCTCTTGTGGGAATAGAATCATTTTATTTTGGGCCAGACTCCCTTTTCCTTGCCTGAGGTAAGGTCTGGGGAATATATTAATTCCGTCTTGAGTCCTTGTCACCATACTGGGCATCTCTTAGAGACTTTAGTACCAGTAAGAATGGGGGAGGGTAGTTCTTTCGTAATCATATACTTACATATCTTTTCAGCCTATTCTAACCTAAATGCTTACCTAAACACAAATTATAACTTCAATGGTAACTCTAAACATAACTTTAGCCAATTGTTGAAATACAGAATGTTAAAAAGACAATGCCATTTGTATGTATGGCTGGTCTAATGGCATTGGCTCTGGACTCAATGTTCCAGGTTCGAATCCTGCTTACCACCATCCCACGTCGTTTTGCCAGGATGTAATTACATTTTGAAAAGAAAAATAAAAGTGTAAAAGAACATAAAACAGTCAATAACATAAAACAGTCAATATGTTCGAACTTATTCCATTCGTTTGATTATCTTTAGCTATTGCCACGATAGGGGAAGAGCATTTTTTTTATTCAGTTTCTTATCAAGTTAAAAGTAAACTCAAATGATTCTTTGAAAATCTTATAACTTTAGATAATTTAAATCAGCAAGAACATAAAACACTCCTTTCCAATTTACGGATCCTATGGGGGACGCACTTGAGTTTGTGTGATAACAAAAACTCTCTTTGTAATCATGTTATTTTTTTTATTTAGTTAACCATACTCGTAGTTTATAGTTAGATTTAATTAAGATCCGTTTACATTTAAATAACATCGTCTTCAGCAATAAAATACAGTAACAGATAGGGGGGAAAAAGAGAAATAGAGAAATGTTGGGGAAAGGTTATGGAACAGGACCTGAAAATGTAAAACGAGATGAGATTAAGAATACGTAGGCAAGGAAAACACAAGAAACAAAAATACTTAAATTAAAACAAAAAACGTATATTAAGAGTAGTTGTATCAGTTAGTTTTGAATTGGATCATTTGTGTATTTAAATTTGTAAATAGATCTAGACTAACAACAACAAATGTGTGCGATTTAAAATATTTTTACCAATTGTTTTTGTTTAGTGCAATGTCATGTTTTTAGTTTTCTCAATACGCTATGATTCTATTGAGAAAATCTGAATGGACCGCCTGCGGACAATGGTTATGCTTGCCCTTGGTGTTGCAAAATATGTAGGTCACAGCTGGGCCTGCGCAGCCACGGGAAATACTGCATTCCTAAATAATCTTCGGACTCGAAGACAAGCCTTATTATGATCCTATTACTTGTTGGAACAGTTGGGAAAAAAAAAGGGAAGGGGGGAGAAGGGCGTATCAGGGTGATCGCTTTTTAAATGTATGAAAAAAAAAGTGAACGACCTGAATTTGAACTCGAAGGCTAAAACCACTTCAGTCTCCTCAAGCCAATACACTAACCACTATGTCATGAAAGTGCTTATGAAAATATAAGGTGTTATAGTTATCTTTTCTTAGTTTTCTCTCTACAAAGTATAAAGGGGAGTAATTCATCTTTTACCACCATATCAGTCAAGTACAATCTTTCTTGTTCGAGATATCAAACAAAATAACTAATTACCTATTGTTAATTAACTAATTGGTTGATGTTTTTTTTTATTGATTCTTGTTTTGTCAGGTACACGTAACGATTGTGCAAATTTTCAGCTTAATCCGAGATGGGGTGTGGGAGAAATAACGTGTACAAACTTTTTACCAAAAGACGGACAGAGTGAGTTTTTGTAAAAAAAAAAATAACAACAAAAAATAATAATAATAATTGGGATTAGCTAATTAATAATAATAATAAAAAAACACTTCGTGTTAAAAGCAGAATTCATTATAACTTTGATTCTGCAATACTTACAAAATATCATTTCAAAAACAATATATGTAAATATCAATACATATGTACACTTACGCTACGCACTGTAACGATGGAAATAATTGGTTAGTTTATCTTGGCATTTTGAGAAGATCAATCTGATGACTCTTTGTCCAAAGTAAACCGGAAATAGTTCGTTTTTC
The DNA here is from genome assembly GCA_036873155.1 of Biomphalaria sudanica. Taxonomy (NCBI): domain Eukaryota; kingdom Metazoa; phylum Mollusca; class Gastropoda; family Planorbidae; genus Biomphalaria; species Biomphalaria sudanica. Next base: position 165,675 of record JAZGLO010005366.1, read on the forward strand.
TAAATTAAACATTTTTATTCTTGAAGTTGAAATCATAAAAAGATTAAACACACTATTAACACAATATAGGCCTAACTTAATTTTAACTTGACATGAAGCTTGAAACTGTTTGACCGATCCCTCTAATTATCTTTCCCTTGTATAAATATATATATATTGAATAAATATGATATATTATTTAAATTAAGCTTCTGCAGCATAGAAGAAAAGGAATTGTTGTAAGCACTATTTGAAAAGTACTGTCAGAGATTTCTTCCATGTAAGTAAATCCTTCATGGTCTCCATACATCGATTTTTGGAAGTCCAAGTGTTCGTTTAGTTAGAGCCAAAGTCGAGGAACACTTCAACACGAAATATTCACACTTGTATCATATTTTCACACCTTACATCTGGCTGACACTTCTACCTTTCTGCGACATCTCCCCAACAGCAGAGAGAGGATTTTAAAAAGTCCATTTATTAACAGTTCTCCATGAAGTTGACTCCCCTTGTTGGCGGGAGAACTGCAGACGAGAGAAGGAAAAACAATAATTATCCTTGGTCATTATGCAGTGACAGTTTGGAAAAGGTCGCCCTGAACTTATACAGTCTGGGGGGATAACCAAACTCAGCCGTCCCATCTGGGAGGCGGCACAACGAGAAGGCGCCCCCCGGCTATTATCTGCTTGTCACGTGGTCCCTACTGGCGTGAGTGATCTTTCCTTTGTCGTAATGTGGCGCTCGGGAGGCCGTTAAGAAGGAGAGAATGGACGCCGAGGTCCTGAAGAGTCGTGGCCACGAGGAGGTTTTAGAGGGCGAGGTGATTAACTAATGAGTGCTGGGAAAATGGGAATACGATGTTTGTTGGAGTCTTAGAGAAAGAGATTTAAAGTTTACCGTCTAATGGCGCGCGCCATGTTTGTTTCCGACACATCGTCTTATGCAGGTAGAGTGCTGCTCCGAACGGGTCTAACCCCCCCCCCCCTTTTTTTTAGAGTTTTATGGAAGAAACAAAGGGGGTACGGGAGGTAGTTTAATGTATAAGACCAATTTAACGGATCAGCTTTGTAAATGTTACGCGTGGAAATGTGTTGTCTACTTCTAATATCAGATATCTGTACACCAGGTCCGGCTTAGACATAGGCAAAGTGAGCAGACGTCTAGGGCCTCGGATCGGTGGCTGCCTCGCACAGGACTTCGTACAATTTTTTTAAAGAGAAAAAAAAGCGAAACTTCAATGCTATGTAGTTTTTTTTAAAATAAATTGTGTAATTTCATTTTATTCCATGTTTTTTTTTTGGAGACACCGAATTCATTTCGCCTAACGGGACCGGATCTACATTTGTAAGGGCCCAGGGCAGATTTTTTTAATGAGCGCATTTTAGTAACAAATATGTAAATTTGTATGGGTTAGTTCGTTTAGTAAATCCAGAGTATGTTACAAGCACTTTATAGGCGGACACATTCCATCATATACGAAACGGTGTTGCCATCTGTACGTTTTAAAGTACTGTATGTAACAACTGCACAAAAAATGAAAAGAAATTGTAATACTGCTTACCCAGCACACAGCTACCCTCCCTTAAATCCGACATTGTCTGTACCAATGTCTGGGTGTGTATGTTTGCATCTCTGTATGGAAACATACGCTGTATTGTGTAGATTATCTATGCACCGTAATGTGTTTTATATAGAGTTTATCTAATATGCATAAGCTTTTTCATTTGTGCATAAATGTGTATTACACGAAGGGGAAAAGAAATAAACTAAATTTAATTACTCGATGTAGGTTTAAGATAAATTGATATTTGAAAAACATACTTTGTAAGCGTAGCAAGTGCAATCTCCTACATCAAGGGTTATAATTTGACATTTAGAGCTTAGATAATAATTTTAGCTTGTGAAAAAAAAATTATGTCTGAATCGAAGAATAAACATAGTTTGTGTGGGTGCCTTAATTGTTTTTAATTTTCTTTTATACACTATATGGCCGAAGAGTTACAGGGGTTAAACTTAAAAGTATTGGATATGTTCAAGATAAACTAAACACTAAACAAAATGGCGAACGCTAAATTTAACTTTACTGCTGCCAACCAATAGGGTAGCACCACAACGTTTAAAAATGTAGATATATGATTGACTATAAAATCTCCAATGTAGCATCTTGTTACTTGTTCCTGTGTTCTATGAGTAAGTTTTAAGACAAAGAATGAAAGCTCAATACTTCCTATGTATTGAAATTATTTTGGGTTACATACTGAAGAACATAGTGCATTTGATTCTGCAGTGTTAAAAAGTAAAAAAAAAATTATCATATACCTTTAAAAAAACATAGCTTAACAATATATTTAATCTGTACACCGCATACGCCAAAAAAAGCTGGCTATTTATAGTTTTTCCGTGAATAAATGAAAACCTCTAACAGTAATTTTCGTTCTGTGTTTGGATTATTTAATTTCGAATTCACGCAAGCAACTTGATACTCTCTAGGCACAAAAGCGTTTCAGTTAGCTGGTATCCTATCACTCACAGGTTGCGTGACGTCATTTGTGGATGGCCCTTTAAGACGAGTGTCTCTGGAGAACGAACCTGGCGTGTGAAGTGACGGCGATGTAGTCAAGAGACGCAAAGTTGGATGGATGAAAACTTTATACCTTCCATCTCCGTTCTCTCTTTCATTCTCCCTCTGTATCTCGCTCTCTTTCTCTCTCTTCTTTCTCTCTCTCTCTTTCTATCATTCTTCCTCTCTATCTCGCTCTCTCTTGCGCGCGCTCTCTCTCTCTCTCTCTGGCTTTTCTCTCACACTCTTTCTTTCATTCTCCCTCTCTCTCTCTCTCTTGCTCTGTTATTCTCCCTTATCTTCTCTATCTCTCTCTTTCTTCTCTCTCTCTCTCTCCCTCTTTATTGGCCTTACTTCTCCATACATCGTTTCCTCTAGTTTCGTCTATTATTTCCACCGAAAACGCCGTTCGATTGTTTGCTTCGGTCACGTGAACATAATGGCTGCCTAGTTCTTCTAGTCTCTGTCAATATCTTACTACGTTTTCTGTTTCCTTTATTATGTGTGTTTATGTGTGTGTTTATGTGTGTGCCCACATGCGTCTAGATTAATGTGAATGTTTTTGCATGTGTGTAACAGTGCAAGTACATGTGTGTCAATGATTGCGTCTATCTATATAACTGTGTATATGTGTTTATATGTGTCAATGTGTCTGTATATATGTGTAAGGAAGTCTATGTATGCGTTTATTTGTGGCTGTTTGTGTATATGTGTCTAATACCAAGAGACGCAAAGTTGGATGGATGAAAACTTTATACCTTCCATCTCCGTTCTCCCTTACCCTCCCCAATCTCAAAAATATACATTTTTAAAAAACTAAACTATGAATATTAAATATTTTTGAAAGGGGGAAAATGAGATTACATTTACAGCCAATTTTTTTAAAATTAAAATATGGCATGATTTTAGATATAGGTGTTATTTATTAGTAAGTAAATTTTTATTAAAGCTTTCGAAAAAGTGTAGAGGCTTCCAAAATAACCCACTTACTTTAATCTGGTCCTGGTGTCTAAAATGTTTTACATATTTCGGATGTTCCTTCAGAGTTGAAGATAGTTTACTTCCTAGTCCAAACCTCCCGCACGACGACGGGGGATGGGAGCGGGCAGGGTTTGAACCCTCGACCGTCGATAAATCCGAACGACAGTCCAGCGCGCAAACCCGCACGACCAGGCAGCCATCCTACATATGTATATGTGTGTGTTTATATGTCTGTGTGTTCGTATGTGTATATGTGTGTGTTTATACAAATGTTTATATTCGGTTGTGGCCTTGTTATGATGCGTGAGTATTAGTGCATATAAAGATCGTTTTTGTAACATAAATTAAGGCTGGTGTCAGTAGAAAGAAAGTCTAGGTGCACTTGTTGTCACACCAGTGGTACCGATGTCAGTAGAAAGAAAGTCTAGGTGCACTTGTTGTCACACCAGTGGTACCGATGTCAGTAGAAAGAAAGTCTAGGTGCACTTGTTGTCACACCAGTGGTACCGATGTCAGTAGAAAGAAAGTCTAGGTGCACTTATTGTCACACCAGTGGTACCGATGTCAGTAGAAAGAAAGTCTAGGTGCACTTATTGTCACACCAGTGGTACCGATGTCAGTAGAAAGAAAGTCTAGGTGCACTTATTGTCACACCAGTGGTACCGATGTCAGTAGAAAGAAAGTCTAGGTGCACTTGTTGTCACACCAGTGGTGCCGAATCTTATTTCGACCTGAGATTCATAGACATTTCTGTCACTTTTGTCGCAGGCCGTTTACCTTCACTTTCACCTATGCCTTAGTCTGTTGAACCGAGTCACAGGTCTGTACGACGTGGCAACGGCTATCCACTGCCCACTGGTCGAGACGTTGCAGGTCAGTGTTCAGGCCATCTATGAAAATTGATGTCATTTGAACCTTTGGGGCACCTCACGATACTTCGACCGTTTTTTTTCCCCATTCCTCTGAGTTTTGCTTTGAACAGAATCTCTTTGAATCAAGTCATCGTGGGGCCTTATTGCCGTTGTGATCCTGTTTCTGCGTTCTTCGTTTGTGATGTGGACTTGGAATGTGATGTCTAGAATCCTTCTATAGCATCTACATTTCACTGGCCGTAGGCATCAATAAAAAAGTAACTAATTATTAATTAACTATTGGAAATTAATTATTTTGTTTAGAATGTAACAAAGGAAAGAAATTGAACTTGAATGATGTGGTGGTTTAAGTTGAATTAGACCCTTTATACTTTGTAGAGAGAAAAAAAATTCAACTTACATTAAATAGCTATAAAATAATATAAATTATAATTATATATTTTATAAATTGTTTCTTGTGCTGTCAGGTAAAAGAAATAATGGTGTGGAAACACAAACTCAAAATCGGCCCACGAAGTGGTCCACCGAGGCAGGTAATAAGACAGGTATCAATATTTTCAGAAAGAAAAATAAGAATTAAATTCTATCAAAGAGAAATGACAGAGAAGAATGGAGAAAGAAGGTTGACAGATCTTATGTGGTGCCCCAGAGGTCCATCAGACCAAAGGATGGGTGAAAGTGAATGTGAAGTTAAATGCGAACCTGGCCTAACTGATGTCTTATAATGAATATCAAATGGATCTAATTGTTTTGTAAAGGGTCAATCTCTTATTCAAATTTCAAAAAAAAAAAAAAAAAACATTTCCTTAAAAAAATAAATTCTTTTAAATTATGATGTCGGAATTTCACTATCTTTTCTAGTTTACGAGACCTAAACGGGACGGACGGACGGACGGACATTTCACACAAAACTAATAGGGTCTTTCCCCTTTCGAGGGCCGCTAAAAAAGTGCTGGATCGGCCCGGTTTACGCAATCTGAAATATATATCCCTCACCCCGATCCCGGCCGACGACAGGCTGAGCATCACAGTCCTATATACAAACGAGACCGTCTTTCCAGCATTCTAGTTCCTTCTCTAACGATAACTAACTAAGTGGAACAGCAGCCAATCAGAAGCAATGTAAGTGGCAGACATAGAAGTACATTTCTCACCATTCTCTTAATGAAAGTAGGTTAAATAGGTTAAGCAAGAAAGGTCGATAAAAATCAAGAAACAAAAGTGGTTTTTCTTTTCAGAGATGTGATTTGTTTGAGATAACTAAAAAGTTGTATACTAATTAAATACGAAATAAGTTTTGAATTAAACTTGGTTTATTTAATAGTAGAAATAAAGGAAAAAATTATTTAGGCCAATTTAGGGTGTCCGTGTTTCGGAGGAGAGAAGACTCCAAAATATCTAATGTTCTCCACAACGATTCTAAGGAACATTCATGCCCATTTTCAAGAAGCTTGATCTCATTTTTATTTAATGAAAAAAAAACAAATGACATACAGTCTATATTTATAAGGCAAAAAGTGTAAATACTCGGCCGGACGTACCAATTGGCTACACCAGCTATAGTTTAGGGCATTCAAGAATTATTAGCACTGACATAAAATATATGGACCAATAAAAGGCCTAAAGAGGCCCTCATATCTCAAATAGCTGAAATCATTTTTTGTATCATTCCTACTATCAGTCATGTAAAAAAAAAATGGATTCATTTATTTTGACAACTTTTCATTACGTAACTGAGCCGAAATGTCTTTCAGACCATGTGATCTATGGGGCAGATGATGTAAAGGTCATCTGTTTCTGTGGCCCAATGTTCACGAGGCTGCCATGTGGCCAGCGCAACGACCAACTGCCTTTACTTTTACTTTACTTTACTAATGTCAGGTGCCCGTTGGAGATGGGAGGACTCAGAGACGCCCAAGCATCCCGAAATTAAAATCCCAGTCATCACCATGAATCGAACGCAAGCGGTTCGGAAGCCAAGTGCTTTACCGTTCAGCCACCAAGCCTCCTGGTCTTTTTAGACACATGAGAATTTTTTGTGTACAATCTGAATTATTTGTACGATCCCGGATATATACCACAAGAATGTAGGAATTAATTCCACTTATCTTATTCATGGTAAACCAGTAACACAGACTACAAACGCAAAATACCTAGGTGTTATAATAAATGAAAAACTGTCATGGAATCAACATATTGATGAAACTATGAAAAAATCCAACAAAGCATTAGGATTTATTAAAAGAAATTTCTATAAATCAAATAAGAACATAAAACTAAAATGTTATTTAACCTTGGTTAGGCCAATAATAGAATATGCATCCTCCGTTTGGGACCCCTCAACTCAAGATTACATTAAGAAACTGGAACAGACACAAAATAGAGCAGTGAGATTCATAACAAACTAATATTCGCACTTAACCAGAGTAACACCTTTAGTAAAATCACTACATTTAGAAAGCCTTCCGGACAGAAGACTCAAAAGTAAAGTAGCAAGTGATACAAAGATAAAGGTACATTCCTCGTCCCATATGCTAGGACAAATTTGTACAAATCCTCCTTCTTCCCTAGTGCTATTAGAGCATGGAATGAGTTGCCCGAGCTAGCCAGGAAAACCAGTGACTTGGCAGAATTTAAGTCATTGGTTAATATGCATGACTAATTGCATGACGCGTAGGATGTAATCATCCACTATTAGAAGTAACGTCTGTATTATATAAGATAAGATAATTTATAAAGTGTAGCGACAACGGTAGAGCGGTACAGATTTTTAATTTGTTATCAAACATTGTACAATATCGATAGACGTATTTGTTTTTAAGTGACAGGAGATTGAAAATAACATACATGTACTATCAAATATATTTCTTCATTCCAGTCTGTTTCTACTCGCAAGTAGCCTAATTTCAAATATGCCCCTTCTATTTCTTGTCTCCCTTGTTAGCTGCTACCCCCCCCCCCCCCTTACACCAGCGAAATCCTCGTTACCGTATCATTTCGGCCTGGTTCTGCTATTAGTTCCAATTTCCAGCCGCCACCGGCTAAGATTGGTCCATGACAGACTACGCTGAGACATTGTTGCGAACGGCTTAGATTCATTCTTTCAATTTATTTTGGTTTAAGGAGGAATCATTTATGTAGGCCTCTAATGTTACATTTCTGTTCTTGTTTCGTCGAAACTGTCAATTATAAGGTGTCAATAAATGAAGTCATTATGTTTCGCAAAATGAAAATAAATTTTAAAAAATATTTAAAAACAAGTAAACAAAGTTTTATATTTGGTTAAATTGCATCTAGGCTAACAATATAACATTTGTGCGATGTTTATAGCATTTTCAGTACGCTATGGTCCAATCACTTGTGTGGACAAGTGGGGGGGGGGGGGGGGGGGAGAGGGGAGATCTTGTTAAAGGTTTCCGTGCTGCCTTTTCAAAAGCTATTTAAAAAAAAAAATAATTGCTCGAGTATTTTGTTAGTTTAAAGTTTGTAGCGAACTACCAAGATTATTTCCCTTTAGCTTTGTGTTTTCATCGACACTGAAGAGTTATGCAAAGTTTTCGCTTGATGCAAGGATGAAAAGTGGGAGAACTATTGTGCCAAAGACTCCTACCCGGACCTACCCAGACCTACCCTGACCTACCCAGACCTACCCAGACCTACCCGGACCTACCCAGACCTACCCAGACCTACCCGGACCTACCCAGACCTACCCGGACCTACCCAGACCTACCCAGACCTACCCGGACCTACCCTGACCTACCCGGACCTAACCAGACCTACCCAGACCTACCCGGACCTACCCAGACCTACCCAGACCTACCCGGACCTACCCAGACCTACCCAGACCTACCCGGACCTACCCAGACCTACCCAGACCTACCCGGACCTACCCAGACCTACCCAGACCTACCCATTCGGACAGAGTAGTTAAATATAAGCTTTGTAATAAAAAAAAGTGTAATGACCAATATAGAGGGTACCGATACTTTTTAGAAAATGTCTTATCTTATCTTATCTTATAATTACAAAAGAGAAGTTTCAAAGGTCATCTGCTACCAGCTACTTTTTTTCTATGCCAGTGAGGGCGAAATGTTGCCGGAGTTTACCTTTATAACGCTCAAAGAGAGGAGGGGGCACCTCTGTTACGCCATCCTCCTTTGAGACAATAAACTTGGCATGTGGAATAAATGTCCGACTCGTCGCGGCTGTCGAATGGTAATTACTGCTTCTATACTGTTTTAAAAGAGAAACAAGGTTACAAAGACAGTTTGTGTGAAAACACAAACTCAAAATCGGCCCCCAAAGTGGTCCACCCAGGCAGGTAAAAAGGCAGGTTTCAATATTTTCAGAAAGATGATCAGAATGAAATTCTATCAAATGCAAATGACAGAAAAGAATGGAGAAAGAATGATGATAGATCTTGTGTGGTGCCCCAACAATCCAGCAAACCAAGTGACAGGTGTAAGTGAATGTGAAGTTTGATATGAACCTGGCCTAACTGATGTCTTAAAATGAGTATCTAATTGATATAATTGTTTTGTAAAGGGTCACATTCTTATTCAAAGCATCAAGAAAAAAATTCCGTAAAAAAAAAAATGCCTTTAATTAAATGTTCCTTACCCATAGTGCAGCACTGCAGCTCACGCGATAATATGAAAAACTACTTATTAATTATTGTTTTAAATTATATTCCACTTATATGCATATTAAATAGTTTTTTTTTCTCTTAAAATAAAATTTTTTGGGGGGCAGATAGCCTACTCTGCGCTTTTTTTTTATTCTTCCATTTTCATCTAAAAGCGGATATAATTTTTGAAATCATATAATTTCAGAAGTCGTGCATCATAAAATAGCCTTTGGAAATGCAGCATTCCTTATGGATAGACCTTAATCTACTTCCGCCCATGCTTATGGCATTGAGATCTATGTGCGCCTCTTACAGTCTATAGACACAAATCCCCCATTCTTTGTGTCCTCTTCGCGTCCTACATCTGTATACATCACATCCAGTCCGTAGTTCTCGATTGTCACTTCTGCTTTCCTCTCATTTCCTTACCGCCCCATGCGGTCCAATCACAGTGTGGATCACTCGCACATCTAAACGTAGTCCATCCAATCAGAAATGCCGTTAGGCGAAAATAAATATAAAAAAAAAACCGGGAAGAAAAAAAAAATGGCAGGATGAAAATGAGAGAGAGGGAGAAAGAGAGGCTTATGGTGCCAAAGCAAGGATTCTGGCATTCGGGAGGTGTTTCAACTGTGCCAGATAAGCTGATAAAATTCATGCCCCCCCCCCCCCTTTTTTTTTCTTGTTTGATTATTTCCTCTAAGATAAACTTTTTTCCCATGTTTTCCACGAGTCTATTGTCTGCCCCTGATTCTATGGAAACTAAACATCGTCTGCTAGCTATTTCTTGATTTGGATGTAAAGATTTGATTGAAAGGTAATTTTTTATTACATATTTGTAAGATATACGTTAATCAGACATACTGCATGGACGTGTTTATGAATTAATTGAATTGTTTTTTTCATCTGATAACATCCACGTGTGCCAAAAGGTAAAATTGACACACACGTGTAAACGATATAAGGTTCAATCACAAACACTCACATTTATTCAAAAGTAGTAATCAAAGATTTTAATGTTAATGCAATGACTGTTGACTGGGTCATGTTTGGGTTTTGGGTGATCCTTTATGCGTCTTGTGTGATATTCATTATGTTGTTTTGTGTGTAGTGGCGTAGCTAGGGATTTGGGGGCCTGGGGAGCTTGATCCTCTTTAGGGCCCTTGGATTTTTATATTCGACATCGTGAAATGAGATACACCCTAGCTATGTCACTGCTTGTGTGGTCCTTTATGCTGTTTTTTGTGGTCCTTTATGTTGTCTTCTGTGGTCCTTTATGTTGTCTTTTGTGGTCATATATGCTATCTTTTGTGGTCCTTTATGTTGTCTTTTGTGATTTTTTTATGTTGTCTTTTGTGGTCCTTTATGTTGTCTTTTGTGATTTTTTTATGTTGTCTTTTGTGGTCCTTTATGTTGTCTTTTGTGGTCCTTTATGTTGTCTTTTGTGGTCATTTATGCTATCTTTTGTGGTCATTTATGCTGTCTTTTGTGGTCCTTTATGTTGTCTTTTGTGGTCATTTATGCTGTCTTGTGTGGTCCTTTATGCTGTCTTGTATGATCTTTATGTTGTCTTGTGTGGTCCTTTTTTTTGTCTTGTGTGGTCCTTTATGATGTCTTGTGTGATCTTTATGTTGTCTTGTGTGGTCCTTTATGCTGTTTTTTTTTTGTGGTCCTATTAGAAATTGGATGGCTGCCTGGTCTTGTGATATGTACATCGAACTATCCCGAGGTTGTACCCTGCCGGCTGCCATCCCCTGACGTCCTGAAGGACGATTAGACTAGGACGTAATATACTTCATGTCGGACCGAACGTCAAGAGTTTGTCAGAAAGAAACAAATGTTTAGAAGTCTATACTGATTTTAAAACATTAATTTTAGATGTAAACAAATTTAGTTTAAATATAATAATAGACAGCAAACAATACCATACATTACTAACCATGGTGTTTAAATTAAAAAGTCATCTTTAATTATGTTTAAATCATTAACACTCTAAAAAAATTTTTTTAACGTTATGATTTATTTTTTTGTGTAAATGATGTAAACATCTAGTGATTTCGCTCAAGGGGGGGGGGGGCGCCTTCCATCCCGAATGATGACACTGATAGCAACGCAACATCGAAGCACTATATACTAATTAAACCTTAATTTTAGTACAAATTCTCATCTGCATCCCACTCCGACCCCTACTGTAAAAGAAATGTCTGCTACTCCATGGATGTAATACGCGCGCATTTATTGAATAACTTGGCCGCTACACAGCATTCAATTATTCATGTATGGAAGTTTGCCCCATTTTCAATTTGCTTCCATTACCGGCTCTTAAGATACGAGCGTTGCATGCTACATTTAGAGACGCTTAGCACGCAGGAAGTCAAGAACGATTACTCTGTTTGAAAACAGATTAAAGCTGTTATAAATCCTAAGAAAGTTGCCGTCCCTGGAACACGACTCCAAGAACACGGTTAAGTCAAAGGTTATTTATGGATTTGCACCAGAAATACTAATTAAAAGCAAAAATTGGTTTTAATTACTGAGACATGAAATGTAAGACCGACCTAATATCGATTGAAAGATGGAACTATCAAATTATATTCAAGTCCAATCCGACACTAGATGGTATCGAGAATGATAGTCTAAGCGATACAGTCTTAAAGCTAAGCGTACTTTCAATGATGAATTTTAGCCATTAGATTTTAGCTATTTTCAATATATGATATACTAATTGATTTGATACACTGCCTGATACACTAATTGATACATTGCATGATACACTACTTTTTACACTGCCTGATATACTGATGGATACACTCCTTGATACACTAATTGATAGATTGCCTGATACACTAATTGATACACTGCCTGATACAATAATAGAATATGCATCCTCTGTTTCGGACCCCTCAACTCAAGAAAATATTAAGAAACTGAAACAGACCCAAAATAGAGCAGTGAGATTCATAACAAACGAATATTCACATTTGACTAGAGTGACACCTTTAGTAAAAATCACTAAATTTAGAAAGCCTTCAGGACAGAAGACTCAAAAGTAAAGTAGCAATTATACATAAAACACTGAACCATAATCTTCAAATACAAAAACAAAATTTAATAAAATACTCTGAAAGACACAAAGATAAAGGCACATTCCTCGTTCCATTTGCTAGGACAAATTTGTGCAAATGCTCCTTCTTCCATAGTGCTATTAGAGCATGAAATGGGTTGCCTGAGCTAGCCAGGAAAACCAGTGGCATGGCAGAATTTAGGTCATTGGTTAATATGCATGACTAAATGCATGACGCGTATGACGTAATCATCTTCTTTTTTGAAGTAACTTCCATATCATATAAGATAATATAAGATACACTGCTTGATACACTAATTGATACACTCCTTGATACACTGCTTGATACACTAATCGATACACTGATTGAAACACTTATTGATACACCCCTTGATACACTAATTTCTACATTGCCTGAAACAATTGATACTCTGCCAGATACATCCCTTGATACACTAATTGATACTTTTTCTGATACAATTATTGATACACTTGTTGATAAACTGCTTGATACACTGCCTGATACAATGGATACTCTGCCTGATACACTCCTTGATACTCTGCCTGATACGCTTATTGATAAACTCCTAATTTCTACATTGCCTGTAACAATTGATACTCTGCCAGATACACTCCTTGATACACTAATTGATACTATCTCTGATACACTAACTGATACACTCGTTGATACTCTGCCTGATAAACAGCCTGATACAATGAGTGATACACTGCCGGAAAATCTAATTGATACTCTGCCTGATACTCTACTTTATACTTTGCTAATTTTGCTTTCATCATCATCATCTCCTGTCCTTTGACTTGCGTTCGTGCATTCAAATCTCTACACTTTTCACGTTCAGCAGCTGTTCTTAGCAGAGGATCAAGAGAGAGGCCTGCCCATGCATTCACGATGCCAAGCCAACTTTTCTTTGGACGACCCTTTCTTCATGCTCCCTCCACTGGACCTTGAAGAATGACTTTTGATAGTGAATCATGTCTGACAGTGTAACCGAACTAGTTCAGCTTTTGTTTCTTCACAGTACGGAAGAGTTCTTCCTTTTTGTCAGCCTTTTTCCTTTCCCTGGTATCTGATACCCAGTATTGAATCTCAAAAGCTTAAATTCTTTTTCCCACTTCTGCGTTCAGCGTCAGCCTCCAACAGTAAGTTAAATCAAACATTTCAAATAGTTATCTAACAAGCTACTTCCTCAACCCCTGCCACAAGCTACTAGGTGTTGTTATATTTCGTTCACTCTACTTGTCACTATGGTAACCATGTTCTAGTCCTGATCAGGTCTGCGTTTTTTTTTAAATTTTAAGACATCCCATGATTCCGCGCAACTCTAACGGGTTTGGTTTTGTATGCATCTGGATAGTTGATCTATAGGTAATAGGTCATCTGTTTGTCAACTAACCGCCTTTACTTTTCCATAACTAATGTTAGGTAGCCATCGGAGCTGGGGGGGGGGGGGACTCGGTGCGCCCTCAAGATGCCAAAATAAGAAAAAAAAAATTGTTTTAACCGGGATTCAAAACCTGGGACGCTCGTTTCGTTAGCCAAGAGCTTTACCACTTGGCCACCCTGCTGCCATGTGGCTAGAGGTGTCTCGTAATGAGAGAAAAAAAAGAAAGAGAGAGAGAGAGAGCAGAAAGAAAGAGAGAGAGAGAGAGCAGAAAGAAAGAGAGAGAGAGAGAGAGAGCAGAAAGTAAGAGAGCAGAGAGAGAGAGAGAGCAGAAAAAGAGAGAGAGAGAGAGTGAGCAGAAAAAGAGAGAGAGAGAGAGAGTGAGCAGAAAGTAAGAGAGCAGAGAGAGAGAGAGAGATTGATAGGAAATAAGATAAAAAATGACAGAGAGACTGACTTTATCTGTATGTCCAAAAACTTACAACCTGATACAAACTTTCATCTAAAGCTACAGTTCACTACAAAAAACTTCTTCTTTTGTAGATCTACACCAGTTTTTCTCAAAATGGCCTATATAGACTCCCAGAGGTCAAAGACGACTGCAGGGGGTCTATGTAATTGGAAAAAATCAAATTAGGGGTCTAATAGATGCCAACTGGGGGTCCACGATAGTGGATCTCTAAGCGAGACGTGTCTATGATTTCCCATTCATACACACTTGGTAGATAATTCTTTGAATTTTAATCTTGCTATTCGAATATTTTTATATATATATTTTTAATAACTTATTTGAATAAGTTTTTTTTTGTGTGTAGAGGCAACTGATATTAAACATGCCCGAATCTAAAAAAGATATGTAGACATCACAGTGTTTTATTATTTAAAATTTGTCTTCATTCCTTCCTTGTCAAACAAACAATTACCTATGTGCTTTTCATGCCCAACGTATAAGCAATGCCGCTATGAAACCATCTCAGCTGGTGGATTAGTAGAGACAATGCCACTCTAATAAATAAAGATTTGAAACTCTTTCTCGACAAATTGACTTTGCGCGCTGTTGAATAAGTTTTAAAAGTTGTTTATACACATATGTATTACATATTAAATGTTAGTTTCCTTCGTTTTCCTTTGAATTTTATTAACTCTTTCTCTCCTAATTGACGATGCCAACGTCGATTTGACCCCCATTAAACTAAAATGATTCTTGGGTTTATAAACTTTAATTTGTGTTGTGTATAAAGAGCATGCTTTTCTCCTACAATTTGATATCAAATATAACATTTTCTGATAACAAACAAAAAAGTGATTGAAGTGTAATGAGAACAGGATCGTGAAATACAAATAAGCAAAATGAATACTACTATCCGAAGGAGAAGAATAATTACGGAGAGAAAGAGTTAATAAATATATATACACATGGAGCTATTAATTATTTTGTCACTCTTCGATTTATTACAGTTAGAAATAATTTTAAATTAAACACGTGAAGTTGATGAGGTTGTAGAAATACACCATTGGCCAAGCAGAGAGTCTACAGAAAACAGGAAAACATGGCAATGGGTCTACGTGACAAAAAGTTTGGGAACCACTGAGCTACACTCTACAGGTTTCTTGTTTCAACAAGCCTTTCACGTGCACAGCTTCAACATGTACAAATACATTAAACGAATGTGGAAATTAAATTATTCACACAATAGTTTTGTGTGTGTGTGTGTGTGAGACAAACCAATGCATCCGCCTATCCTCACATTTATTGTGTTATAGTGCCCATTCTGAACGTTAGCGCGGAATAGAAATCGATAAAATAATTAAACACACAATTGAGCGAGCGAAATAAAAATACAACAAAAACAGCCGGCCCCATCATCATAATCATCATCGTCATGGTTCTCAAACGACAGAATGTCAAGCAGCAATCCTTCCAATATTATTCGTTTTGCCGCTGTCTCCTGCTGTGCTGTATTCAAAACTAAGTTTTATTCATGGCAGGTTTAGTAGTAACGAGGGCAAAAAACAAACCAAAACAAACCAAAACAAAAAAACAACAACTCTGCACGTGGAAACAACCAACTGGAAGCATATCAAGGAAAAGACTACACAGACTATTGAGAGAAAGGTATTTGAAATAGCGAGTGTCTTCTCAGCTCAATACCTCAATATCACTCAGACTTTATGTCATCTGTATATATAATTCTCAACGTTGCCCAACCATGCTGGACACCACGCGCGCACGCTGACTCTCTAATCCTCGATTGAAAAAGTCATGGAAAGATAATTATTTTATTTCTTTAAGTCGGACTAGAGTTAACCCACGTAACTTTCGCGGCGACAGAGAGCGCGGCTCAGAAAAAAAAAGAGGTGTGGGGGAAGCAGGTAATAGCGGCGTATACTATGCCGCGGGTCGGCTAGTTAAATATATTTTAGATAAGACTTGATAAGATAGTTTTTATTGGTCCAAACAAAAAGTAATTCAGCAATGCTATTATAACAATATGGATACGAATACATATATAAACAACATCTATATAAGGGACATACTTCTACACACACACACACACTCGCACACACTCACACACACAACCAACTCTTGGTGAATTGGGTTCCTCTTAGTTACGACCTGGAAACACCCTGCCTGAAGAATAAAGTTGTTGTTTTTTTCACTCTCTATTCTAGCCGCACCTGATGTATATTAAAAAAAAAAGTCCTCTTTCAGACCTTGTGGTCTGTCGGGCAGATGATGTACAGGTCATCTGTTTCTGTGGCCTACGGTCAACGAGGGTGTCATGTGGCCAGAACAACGAGCAACCGTCTTTACTTTTCTCCAACTAATGTCAGGTACCCAATAGAGCTGGGTGGACTCAGAGGCGCCCATAGATCCCGAAATTTAAAAATCCCAGTCCTCACCAGGATTCGAACTAAAGACCCCCGGTTTGGAAGCCAAGCACTGTACCGCTCAGCCACCGTGCCTCCTCTGATGTATGTGTTGTAAGTAAAAATTAAAGTACCTTTCAGACCGTACGATTTTAGAGCAATTGATGTAAAGGTCATCTGTTTACATGGCCGACGGTTAGGGTGTCATGTGGCCAGCACAACAACCAACAGCCTTTATTTTCCCCAAAATAGCATCAGGTAGCCATTAGAGAAGGGTAAACTGTGTTGTAATGGGTGCAAATGGTCTTTAAGGATTTTAGAAAGGCATCTTTCATGAAATAGAAAATAGAAAACACCAAACTGTGGGAGATGACTGGACAGAGAAATATAAGAGTTGCAGATCTTAGAGAGAAAGAGAAGATGGATTGGTCATACCCTATGAAAAGATACCAACAACAGAGCTAGACAGACCTTAGAGTGGAATCCCCTAGGCACAAGACGTAGAGGAAGACCAAAAAGAACAAGGCGACGCAACGTACCAAATAAAGCTGAGACGACAGGAAAGAGCTGGGGAGTCATAAGAAACAAACTTGAGACCTTGGAGAGTGGCGTGTTTTTTGTGCTGAGGCCCTATGTTCCACGAGGAACGCAAAGGAAAGATGATGATGATGAAATATTTATTCATTTAGCATTCTATTTGTTATCATCATCATCATCTGTCCATTGGCTTTCGTCGTAGAGGTGCTGTGACAGTTCGTGTAACCAAATCACTTCACTTTTCCCGGTCAGCAGCTGTACTTAGTAGAATATCAAGAGAGGGTGGTTCATTCTTTCATGTTGTTCAACCTCTTTTCTCTGGACGACCCTTTCTTCGTTGTCCATCCGCTGTACCCTGAAGAATGACTTTTGATATTGATTCATGTCATACAATACGCGGCTCAGCTTTCGTCTCTTTAGAGTATTAACATATCTGCTAGGCATGGACAAAAACAACAACAACAACACAGACATGAGAACTTAGAATGATAGAAGACAGTCGTCAAGGTAATGTCTCACTATGTCTCTTAAACTAACTAAAACATGGAGTTATCGATTCTTTAGAAAAAAAAAACTGGAGAAAGATTAATATACATTGCTCTGACCGGTGACATATTTGTAGGTCGTGTGGAAATGTTATAAAGATCCCATTGCTACTTGTGGTAAAGCAGGTCTGTAACAGGTATAGACACAACAACACTTCTGGTGACATGTGGCTAAATATGTCATAGACATAGAACCACTTGTGGTAAAATGAGCCTTTTTTTAGGCATAGACACAAGACCTCGCGTGCTGATATGTGGATGAATAAGCCACTTGCTAATGATACGGGGCTCTATGTGGCATAGACCCAGAACCACTTGCAAACGATACAGGCTCTATGCAGGATAGACCTAGAACCACTTGCTAATGATACGGGCTCTATGCAGAATAGACCCAGAACCACTTGCTAATGATACGGGCTCTATTGGGGATAGACCCAGAACCACTTACTAATGATACGGGGCTCTATGCAGCATAGACCCAGAACCACTTGCTAGAGATACGGGCTCTATGCAGCATAGACCCAGAACCACTTGCTAATGATACGGGGCTCTAATAGGCATAGCCCCAGGACCACTCTCTAACACTGCAGTTTTGTCTATCCTAAGCACTGTATTGATGTTTTCTGGGCATAAAGCCGAAGCCAGTCCTTTCAATTAACTGACTCTCCCTCATCAGCTCCTTAATATCCCAGTGTCCTCATGAGCAAACACGGCGGAATTTATTGCTCGTTAAGAGTCTCACTCACTCACGTATCCAAGCACACACACACATTCAGGTAGAGACACACACACATTCATGTAGACACACGCATACACACATTCCCCAACACGCATACTAAGATTACCTCTTTCATAATAAACTTTATGATGAACTTTTCTTCTTTGGAGTTTAAAAAAAAAGTGGGTGTGTCATCTAGGAATAAGAGATAATAATAAGAGATGCGTCTGAAAATGGGCGAATTAGAGACAGACCTAGAAAGTTAGTCGCAGCGGAGATCAAGGGGCCAAAACAAAGACTGAACTAGAAGGGCCAGGGAGAATCAGAAAACAAATAATGAGTCCGAAAAACATAGAAATAGAAAGGAAGTCAACGAAAGAATAAGAGAGAGAGAGAGAGGGAAAAGAAAAAGAGAAAAGAGAAACAGATAATAGAGAGATGAAAAGAGAAA
The DNA here is from genome assembly GCA_036873155.1 of Biomphalaria sudanica. Lineage (NCBI taxonomy): Eukaryota > Metazoa > Mollusca > Gastropoda > Planorbidae > Biomphalaria > Biomphalaria sudanica. The sequence continues at coordinate 184,283 of JAZGLO010005366.1, forward strand.
CAGACAAGAAAGAAACATAATTGATTAGAGAGAAAAAGAGAAACGGACGAGAAGAGAACAGAATGAAAGATTTAAAAGAGGAACTAAAAATACAGGCGAAAGAGAATGAAAGTAACTGAGGACAGAGAATGGAGAAACAGACGAAAAGTTGACATCAATTTTTGCGCCTCACTTAGTACTGTAAAATCACATTTTGAAGCGCTTTTAATTATTTAGTTTTCAACAGCGATCTTTCAAAATGACAATTTAGTAAGGGAGATAACTATAGACTTGAACCACAACATACACAATGGAAAGTATTTCGCGCACAGTAAACTAAAGGTTGTTTTTTTTTTCTTGTTTGTTTGTGGTTTTGAGGCTTTGAATGAGTGATCGGGCCTTTACAAAACAATTAGATCAATTAGATAATAATAATAAGGCGTGTCTTTGAGTCCGAAGATTAATGGGGAATGCAGTATTTCCCGTGGCTACGTAGCCCCAGATGTGACCTACATATTTTGCAACATCTAGGGCAAGCATAACCATTGTCCGCCGGTACTCGATTTAGATTTTCTTTTCGCCGTCTGCGTCTGTCCTTGGCACCGGATTTTGGTCTCAAATGTGTATCAATTAGATAATCCTTCAATAACATCAGTTAAGCCATGTTCACATTAACATCATCTTCACCTATCCCTTCATCTGTTGGACCATTGGGGCATCACCCAAGATCTGTCTACCGTCTTTCGCCATTCCTCTCTGTCCTTTGCTTTTGATAGAATTTCTTGCACTGACAGGCCTGTCCATTCTTTGATGTTGTCTTCCCATCGCTTTCTCTGTCGTCCTCTTCATCTTCTTCCTGGTACTGTTCTCTGCAGAAAGGTCTTTTTGAACCCTGGGGGCCTTGTGATGTGGCCATAAGAGTTTGAGTTAACGTTTTTTGACAGTGGTAAGCAGGTCATCGTAGGGTCCAATGGCTGTATTAATCCTGGTTCTAATCTCTTCAGTCGTGATGCGTTTTTTGTGACACCTAGGATTTAACTATTTAATCATAACTATCAGCTCATCGAATACATATAAATATTAACTATGTAATAGTAATAACATTAATAAATCTCCGTATCCTGTGGTATAAAGTCGAACTAATAATACAACAGTATCGACGGAGATAGGGTTGTAGTTGTTGATAGGGTTGTAGTTGTTGATAGGGTTGTAGTTGTTGATAGGGTTGTAGTTGTTCATAGTTCTGATCATCTTTCTAAAAATATTGAAACCTGCATTTCTATGTGCATGAGCGGACCACTTCGGGGGCTGATTTTGAGTTTGTGTTTCCACACAACCTGTCTTTGTATCCTTGTTTTAATTGACGGATTGTTCTCACTAATGAATAATTGTGCACCTTGATCCGAGCACATTTCTTTTACCTGACAACACAAGAGTCAATAAAAAAAAAATAAAAAATAGGGCCTTACCCTCCATAAACTCAAACATACACTTTTAAAAACTAAAATGTGCATATAAAATATTTTTTAAAAAAAGGAAAGCGATATTAAATCCAAAAGTAGACCTACTCTGTTTCTTTCTTTCTTCTTTTTTTTTTAATATATCCTGTGTTTAGATATAAGTATTTTCATTCATAGGTGGATCTTTATTCAAGCTTTTGAAAGAGTGTAGGGGCATCCACAAAATCTTGCCCCGGGGCCTCCAGATACGTAAATCCTGCCCTGTGAGTGCATCACACGCAACAAAACATTCAACATCCTCTCATCTGTCCTTGACTTTTATCGTATGGGTGATGGGAAGGTTCGCGTAGCCAAATCCCCCCAATCTAACCGGTCAACAGAATTTTAAGAGAGAGGCCTACCCATTCTTTCACGTTGTCCATCAAGTTTTTCTTTAAAGTAAAAAAACGTCAAGTTCCCCTTGAAGGACCTTTGACATTTATAGGTTAGATGATATAAAGGTCATCTGCAAACGGCTAACGAGGGTATCATAAGGCCACCACAAATACCAACCCCCTTTACTTTTCCCCAGCTAATGTTTAGGTACCCGTTAGAGTTGGAAAGACTTAAAATCCCGAAATTAAAAATCACAGTCTTCGCCAGGATTCGAACCCGGGTGCCTAGTTCTGAAGCCAACCGCTTTACCACTCGGCCACTAGGACCCTTTTCTTCGTGCTCTCCTAACCCACCCCCTGTACCTTGAAAGATGACCCGTGAAAGCGAAACATTAAACTATGATGCAAACGAAATAGATAGAAAAACTGGTGACCTACATATATATGCAGGTGGTTGTGTTGTCTGTTCAAAGTACCAGTCTCCGTTATCCCATCACATAGGAAGTACTTTGAGTAATAAGAACTGAAACCCATGCCTTAGATTCAGTTAGTTGACGCTCTATCATGCTAACCACAACATTAAGATTAGGTTTTTAAAAAATTCTGAACTATAAATAATTTTTTTTTAAATTTTACCTTAAAATTTGACATTGAGGTCCCGCAAAAAATATTTTTTAAAAAGTTTAAATCTTCTCTTTCGCTCTCCGATTGTAAAAGAGACAGTCGAAAAAGAGATATTGAGAGAGAAAGAGTTAGAAAAAGATAGAAATAAGAAAGGTACGAAAAGAAAAAGAGAAAAACAAGAAAAGACAAAACGTAATGGAAAGAGAAAGAGAGAGAAAGTAAAAAAGAAAATATAAATGTACGAGAGAGAGAGAGAGAGAGAGAGAGAGAGCACATTAAAGGCTTTTTGTTTTTCGATGTATGCTCCCGGCTATAATTCTGTCAAGTGCAAACGACTTTTAGAAAAAAAAAATGCAAAACGATTGTCGCTGTGGGCTAAAACACAGATGACGTCACATAAACGTGTGTACTTCCGGGGGGAAAAATAACAACACGCCACAACAGTTTACTTTAAAAATCGTCTGCCAAGAAAAAAAGTTCCTTTCATCTCTGCATTATCTCCCCTGTCACATTCATGTACAATTAAATAAATAGAATTTACAGCCGAAAGTGTCCACTGAAAGAGAGACAATAATAAAAAGCCTTGAAATAGATGTGTATTTTACGTTTCGGAGATCCTTTCAGATATCAAGATAATCCTGGGCGAATCCTTCCGTAGGGCGACGGGTGGCGGGCAGTTCAAACCCTGGACCATCGAAGGGCAGGGCAGAGCGCATTGTTGCTTCAAAGCGCATGATCACAGCTTTATAAGAAAGAGCATCAGCCAGGAAAACCAGTGACTTCGCAAAGTCTTTAATTAACTTGCGCCACTAGATTTATTGATAGATGTGCTAAGGATGTCATTACCTTCAGTTAACAAGTTTGTTTGTTTTGTAAAATGTTTTACACGTTTATGATTTTCCTGCAGAGTTGAAGATAAAATACTTCCTAGTCCAAACCTTCCACAGGACAACGGGGGATTGAAATGGGCAGGGTTTGAACCCGGGACCATCGAGAAGTCTGAACGACAGTCCAGCGCGCATACCGCACGACCATGCAGCCAGATGGAACGTCTGTACTTTATAAGATTACATTTAGATAAACATGTTTCGTTTTTTTTTTTCTTTTCAATTTGAAAGAGGTCAAATGTCATGCCGGGACAATTTCAAGGCAAAAGGTTACAAAACATTGCAATATTCTAATGACATAGATCTCTAGATAAAAAGGATGTATTTATTGATCGTAGTTTCTTGAAAGACAATGGATTCTTCTTCTTCTAGCCAACTTTTTGCTGCTCTTTTGCAGACTGTGCCAAAGAAAAATAGTGTGCTGTTTTCTTCAGTTGTTCAGCACTGCCGTACAGGGTGTTGGTTATGTTGGGCTGGTGTGGAAGTAGGGTCTGCCTAAGGTGGATAAGGAAGGGGCATTCAAAAAGGATATGGTTTACGGTTTCATAAGGGTGAGCGCAGTGTCTACAAAGGGGGAGTTGTGTGGGATTTATTTTATTGAGAAGGTAATTTAACAGAGGCGTGTGTCCTGTCCTTAGTTGGAAGATTGTAGATTGTTCTTTGCGGGGGAGGATGTTAATACTGTCCAGTTTGTTAGGCATGTTCATTTCTTTGTACATGGCTCTGCCTGTGTTTTCTTTGCCGATTGGTTGAGCCACTCCTCTTTGTGGTTGTTGATTAACATTGACCTTAGGGTGAGGTAGTTAACAGGTCAATGTGGTTGTTCCATAGATGATCCTGCCTTTGAAAGCTTATCGGCCCTTTCATTTCCCATGACACCAATGTGTCCAGGGATCCACTGTAATGTGATGTTGATGTTTAATTGTGTCATCATCTGGTGTATTATCACTATTAGTGTTGTCAACTCTCTTGGGCTTTTTGAGGTGCTGCTGTTAATTGCTTGAAGAGTGGACTGGGAGTCTGTAAAGACAACAATATCTGATATAATATAATTTGTTTTCGACTGTCTGCAAAACTATGGTAATTGTCTCAATTTCGGCTTGGAAGTTTCAGCAGTAGTCGCCACAGGGTGCATTTATTTCAAAGCGTTTATTTTTGGGGAAGACAAGGAAGGCACCAAGACCAGCATTGATGGTGGCTTTGAAGGCTGATCCGTAGGTGTATACCGGTATATGGATGGCTGTTTTTTGGATAGCTTCCTTATTGTTTCGAGCTCCAGTGGATTTAATTCTTTTGTTAGTGTTATTTATTAAATGCAGGGGCGGACTGGCTATATGGGCAAACGGGCAAATGCCCGGTGGGCCGGTACCAAATGGGCCGGTCTGGTGGCGACCAAAGAAAAAAAATTTCAATGCAGACAATTTAAAAAAAAAGTGACAGCAGAGCAAGACACAAAGGCCCGAACACGTTTTCTTGTTGTTGTTTTTTTTTATAATTCTTATTACAATTAATTTTGTTTGAAATTCAACAAGAATATAAAAAAAAAAAACACTATACACTGTACGTATTATCATTTGCACAACGTTAGACCGTACTTTCTGCAATGCACGAGCGGCATGGACTGCTTTGATGTCTTCGAGGTTGTGTTTGGCCTAATCATTTTGCTGGTCGGCATGGGCCTTTGATGGCACTCCCTTTTTTTTATTATTTTGCTCCTTCCCTCCCCCGTCTTTTAATGGTTCCAATGAAATTTAACCAAAAAGAGGGATGAGAGAGGTTAAGTTAGAAAACATTGATATAACGCAGCAAAAAAAAATTAAAAAAGATGGGCGCGACAATGAGCTCTTTAACAATACTTAATAGAAATTAACTTTAACACATACACACAGCCGCGATATTGCAAACCACCCAACTTATTCACAGCTTAATAGAGGTATAAAGCTCTACTTTCTGCGATTTGAAAAGAAAAAGTATGTTTCTTTTTGTTTATTTTTAATAACATAGATCTAAAAAATACTACACTTAAGGCTTAAAAAATATTTAATAAATCTAGATCTAAATCAATTTTTTTACTATTATAATTAATGGCAAACCTATGCTTACTATGAAGTCATTAATGATGAAAGTTATTACAATAATTACAATAATTTATATTTTATAGCGCCGTCACATCCGATATTTAATGAAAGAATATTTATATTTTAAATAATGGGTCATTGTATATTGATATACAAATCGCATTTTTGAGAATGTACTAGGAGGAAGCAATAGCTTTTCACATTAAATAAGTGCCTCTCTAACTGTTCTGTTTTCTCTTATCTTTTAATGGAATGGGTTGCCTGAGTCAGCCAGGAAGACCAATGATTTCGAATATTTTAAGTCACAGATCAACATGCATGACTAGTTTGACATGTGAAAAGAAACGTCTGTAATCTATAAGTAATACAAAAAAGCTTCAAACTCATTAGGCTGCTATTGCATTGTTTATTGTTTTTAGACTACATACATGTATAAATAGAATACATTATGCATACATCCAGTTTTCGATGCGTTATCAAACTTTATATATTTTGTAGAGAATTTGGCTTACACTTATTATATAACACATGGGCGTAGGCCGGGAGGGGAGGGTCTTTAAATCATCACTTGCCTCTGACCTCATTGTCAGAAAGGGAAACTTTACTTACTGCCCCAGTGCAGCCAACTTAAGCAAACTACAGTCACCAAATTTCATGAGCGTAGCCGAAAGGGGTTTTGTGGTTTCCCTTCCCCCGCCAATACAAAAACTAAAGCATTTTACCATTTTCTACCAGTCGCTGGACTCCATTGAATAGCAGATTTGGTTTTTGAATTTTTTTTTAGCGGAAGAGGAGCAGGCTAAATGTACTGTAGATACCTCAAAATATGCATTTTTAAAGCTTAAAATAACGGAAATAATGCTTGGTTTCGGAGCTTCGCCCCGGACCCCACTGGGGGGAGCTCGCAGCGCTCCCCCGGACTTTCTAGCTGCCCTTTGGCAGTGTGTGCTGTCTTTCCACTAATTATAGGAAGAGAGTATTCTAGGGTAGAAAAAACGTTTGAAAGAATGAAAGATCAGAATGTAATGAAGATTAATTACATACACACACACACACACTAATATATATATATATATATATATATATATATATATATATATATATATATATATATATATATATATATATATATTTATATATATAAATTGCGTATTGGATTAACCCCCCCCCCCCCACCGAATATATATGACTTGCCCGGGCCGATTTTGATACCCAGTCCGCCCCTGATTAAATGTGTTTTAATGGTTGGTTGTTTGTAGTTAAGTCCAGGAGTTATGTTTGAAAATCTGGAAATGTTTTCTCTGTTATTGGGTAGGTGGTGTTTTAGGGCTAGTTCGTCAGTAAGTTGGATCAGAGTTCTTGGCTTTTTTTGGTTGTTTTTCCTAATTCTCTGTGTCAGTAGTTTATTTGGATGGTCGTCCTCCAACCTTCTGTATCTCTCAATAGCTTCTATTGCTGCTCTAAGAATGGATACGCCCAGATAAATCCCTAGTGTACATTGCTCGGGCGTTTGAGCCCTTATACGATGTGTCCAGGAAATGCACATTGTGTCAGAAGTTATAGATGTAGACTAGCAGACATTTGGGTCACTTCAATAATGACATTGAAAGGGTCTGAAAAGAACAACATCACCATTTCACTTCAACAAAAATCAAAATTTAAAAAAAGCAAAATAAAAACAAAAACGCAATGACCCAAACAACAACAACAAAAAAACATATACGAACAAATTTAGCAATAACGAATATGCACACATATAGGACAGATAGAATGCTTTCAAAAGTATTTAAACTGAAACATGAGTTCACATTTAGTCGGCGCATACTGACTTTAGTACTGCATTCTGTACAGCTAAGGTTTATTTTAGAGCTTTATATCGTACAAAGAAATGTTCAAATTAACTAGTTTGACAGCATTCATTAAAATGAACCTCCCTAAGTCACGCGACTAAATCATCACTCTATTGATTGGACAGAAAATTGTAGGATTTCTAGTTCTCTCTTCACCACCATTAGTTTACTAGGAACCAGCTTTGCATCCTTCACTTTCATGGTCTTCTTTTCTCTCTGTCTCTCATGGTCTTCTTTTCTCTCTGTCTCTCATGGTCTTCTTTTCTCTCTGTCTCTCATGGTCTTCTTTTCTCTCTGTCTCTCATGGTCTTCTTTTCTCTCTGTCTCTCATGGTCTTCTTTTCTCTCTGTCTCTCATGGTCTTCTTTTCTCTCTGTCTCTCATGGTCTTCTTTTCTCTCTGTCTCTCATGGTCTTCTTTTCTCTCTGTCTCTCATGGTCTTCTTTTCTCTCTGTCTCTCATGGTCTTCTTTTCTCTCTGTCTCTCATAGCCTTCTTTTCTCTCTGTCTCTCATAGCCTTCTTTTCTCTCTGTCTCTCATAGCTTCTTTTCTCTGTCTCTCATGGTCTTCTTTTCTCTTTGTCTCTCATAGCCTTCTTTTCTTTCTGTCTCTCATAGCCTTCTTTTCTTTCTGTCTCTCATAGCCTTCTTTTCTCTCTGTCTCTCATGGTCTTCTTTTCTCTTTGTCTCTCATAGCCTTGTTTTCTTTCTGTCTCTCATAGCCTTCTTTTCTCTCTGTCTCTCATGGTCTTCTTTTCTCTTTGTCTCTCATAGCCTTCTTTTCTTTCTGTCTCTCATAGCCTTCTTTTCTCTCTGTCTCTCATGGTCTTCTTTTCTCTTTGTCTCTCATAGCCTTCTTTTCTCTCTGTCTCTCATGGTCTTTTTTTCTCTCTGTCTCTCATAGCATCTTTTCTCTCTGTCTCTCATAGCCTTCTTTTCTCTCTGTCTCTCATAGCTTCTTTTCTTTCTGTCTCTCATAGCTTCTTTTCTTTCTTTCTCTCATAGCCTTCTCTCTGTCTCTCATAGCCTTCTTTTCTCTCTGTCTCTCATAGCTTCTTTTTTCTCTGTCTCTCATAGCCTTCTTTTCTCTCTGTCTCTTATAGCTTCTTTTCTCTCTGTCTCTCATAGCTTCTTTTTTCTCTTTCTCTCATAGCCTTCTCTCTGTCTCTCATAGCCTTCTTTTCTCTCTGTCTCTCATAGCTTCTTTTCTCTCTGTCTCTCATAGCTTCTTGTCTCTCTGTCTCTCATAGCCTTCTTTTCTCTCTGTCTCTAATAGCCTTCTTTTCTCTCTGTCTCTCATAGCCTTCTTTTCTCTCTGTCTCTCATAGCTTCTTGTCTCTCTGTCTCTCATAGCCTTCTTTTCTCTCTGTCTCTAATAGCCTTCTTTTCTCTGTCTCGCATAGCTTCTTTTCTTTCTGTCTCTCATAGCCTTCTTTTCTTTCTGTCTCTCATAGCTTCTTTTCTTTCTGTCTCTCATAGCTTCTTTTCTCTGTCTCTCATAGCTTCTTTTCTTTCTGTCTCTCATAGCTTCTTTTCTCTCTGTCTCGCATAGCTTCTTTTCTCTCTGTCTCTCATAGCCTTCTTTTCTTTCTGTCTCTCATAGCTTCTTTTCTTTCTGTCTCTCATAGCTTCTTTTCTTTCTGTCTCTCATAGCCTTCTTTTCTCTCTGTCTCTCATAGCCTCTTTTCTCTCTGTCTCTCATAGCCTTCTTTTCTTTTTGTCTCTTATAGCTTCTTTTCTCTCTGTCTCTCATAGCTTCTTTTCTTTCTGTCTCTCATAGCTTCTTTTCTTTCTGTCTCTCATAGCTTCTTTTCTTTCTGTCTCTCATAGCTTCTTTTCTTTCTGTCTCTACTAGCTTCTTTTCTTTCTGTCTCTCATAGCTTCTTTTCTTTCTGTCTCTTATAGCTTCTTTTCTCTCTGTCTCTCATAGCTTCTTTTCTTTCTGTCTCTCATAGCTTCTTTTCTTTCTGTCTCTCATAGCTTCTTTTCTTTCTGTCTCTACTAGCTTCTTTTCTTTCTGTCTCTCATAGCTTCTTTTCTTTTTGTCTCTTATAGCTTCTTTTCTCACTGTCTCTCATAGCCTTCTTTTCTCTCTGTCTCTCATAGCTTCTTTTCTCTCTGTCTCTCATAGCTTCTTTTTTATCTCTGTCTCTCATAGCCTTCTTTTCTCTCTGTCTCTCATAGCCTTCTTTTCTCTCTGTCTCTTATAGCTTCTTTTCTCTTTGTCTCTCATAGCCTTCTTTTCTCTCTGTCTCTCATAGCTTCATTTCTCTATGTCTCTCATAGCCTTCTTTTCTCTCTGTCTCTCATAGCTTCTTTTCTCTCTGTCTCTCATAGCCTTCTTTTCTCTCTGTCTCTCATAGCTTCTTTTCTTTCTGTCTCTCATCGCTTCTTTTCTTTCTGTCTCTCATAGCCTTCTCTCTGTCTCTCATAGCCTTCTTTTCTCTCTGTCTCTCATGGTCTTCTTTTCTCTTTGTCTCTCATAGCCTTCTTTTCTTTCTGTCTCTCATAGCCTTCTTTTCTCTCTGTCTCTCATGGTCTTCTTTTCTCTTTGTCTCTCATAGCCTTCTTTTCTCTCTGTCTCTCATGGTCTTTTTTTCTCTCTGTCTCTCATAGCCTTCTTTTCTCTCTATCTCTCATAGCTTCTTTTCTCTCTGTCTCATAGCTTCTTTTCTCTCTGTCTCTCATAGCTTCTTTTCTCTCTGTCTCTCATAGCATCTTTTCTCTCTGTCTCTCATAGCCTTCTTTTCTCTCTGTCTCTCATAGCTTCTTTTCTTTCTGTCTCTCATAGCTTCTTTTCTTTCTTTCTCTCATAGCCTTCTCTCTGTCTCTCATAGCCTTCTTTTCTCTCTGTCTCTCATAGCTTCTTTTTTCTCTGTCTCTCATAGCCTTCTTTTCTCTCTGTCTCTTATAGCTTCTTTTCTCTCTAACTCTCATAGCCTTCTTTTCTCTCTGTCTCTCATAGCTTCTTTTCTCTCTGTCTCTCATAGCCTTCTTTTCTCTCTGTCTCTCATAGCTTCTTGTCTCTCTGTCTCTCATAGCCTTCTTTTCTCTCTGTCTCTAATAGCCTTCTTTTCTCTGTCTCGCATAGCTTCTTTTCTTTCTGTCTCTCATAGCCTTCTTTTCTTTCTGTCTCTCATAGCTTCTTTTCTTTCTGTCTCTCATAGCTTCTTTTCTCTGTCTCTCATAGCTTCTTTTCTCTCTAACTCTCATAGCCTTCTTTTCTCTGTCTCGCATAGCTTCTTTTCTTTCTGTCTCTCTTAGCTTCTTTTCTGTCTCTCATAGCTTCTTTTCTCTGTGTCTCTCATAGTCTTCTTTTCTTTCTGTCTCTCATAGCTTCTTTTCTCTCTGTCTCTCATAGCCTTCTTTTCTTTCTGTCTCTCATAGCTTCTTTTCTTTCTGTCTCTCATAGCTTCTTTTCTTTCTGTCTCTCATAGCCTTCTTTTCTCTCTGTCTCTCATAGCCTCTTTTCTCTCTGTCTCTCATAGCCTTCTTTTCTTTTTGTCTCTTATAGCTTCTTTTCTCTCTGTCTCTCATAGCTTCTTTTCTCTCTGTCTCTCATAGCCTTCTTTTCTCTCTGTCTCTCATAGCTTCTTTTTTCTCTGTCTCTCATAGCCTTCTTTTCTTTCTGTCTCTACTAGCTTCTTTTCTTTCTGTCTCTCATAGCTTCTTTTCTTTCTGTCTCTTATAGCTTCTTTTCTCTCTGTCTCTCATAGCTTCTTTTCTTTCTGTCTCTCATAGCTTCTTTTCTTTCTGTCTCTCATAGCTTCTTTTCTTTCTGTCTCTACTAGCTTCTTTTCTTTCTGTCTCTCATAGCTTCTATTCTTTTTGTCTCTTATAGCTTCTTTTCTCACTGTCTCTCATAGCCTTCTTTTCTCTCTGTCTCTCATAGCTTCTTTTCTCTCTGTCTCTCATAGCCTTCTTTTCTCTCTGTCTCTCATAGCTTCTTTTCTCTCTGTCTCTCATAGCTTCTTTTTTATCTCTGTCTCTCATAGCCTTCTTTTCTCTCTGTCTCTCATAGCCTTCTTTTCTCTCTGTCTCTTATAGCTTCTTTTCTCTTTGTCTCTCATAGCCTTCTTTTCTCTCTGTCTCTCATAGCTTCATTTCTCTATGTCTCTCATAGCCTTCTTTTCTCTCTGTCTCTCATAGCCTTCTTTTCTCTCTGTCTCTAATAGCTTCATTTCTCTCTGTCTCTCATAGCCTTCTTTTCTCTCTGTCTCTCATAGCTTCATTTCTCTATGTCTCTCATAGCCTTCTTTTCTCTCTGTCTCTAATAGCTTCTTTTCTCTCTGTCTCTCATAGCTTCTTTTCTCTCTGTCTCTCATAGCCTTCTTTTCTCTCTGTCTCTAATAGCTTCATTTCTCTATGTCTCTCATAGCCTTCTTTTCTCTCTGTCTCTCATAGCTTCTTTTCTCTCTGTCTCTCATAGCCTTCTTTTCTCTCTGTCTCTCATAGCTTCTTTTCTTTCTGTCTCTCATAGCTTCTTTTCTTTCTGTCTCTCATAGCCTTCTCTCTGTCTCTCATAGCCTTCTTTTCTCTCTGTCTCTCATAGCTTCTTTTCTCTCTGTCTCTCATAGCTTCTTTTCTCTCTGTCTCTCATAGCTTCTTTTCTCTCTGTCTCTCATAGCCTTCTTTTCTCTCTGTCTCTCATAGCTTCTTTTCTCTCTGTCTCCTATAGCCTTCTTTTCTCTCTGTCTCTCATAGCCTTCTTTTCTCTGTCTCGCATAGCTTCTTTTCTTTCTGTCTTTCATAGCTTCTTTTCTCTCTGTCTCTCATAGCTTCTTTTCTTTCTGTCTCTCATAGCTTCTTTTCTTTCTGTCTCTCATAGCTTCTTTTCTTTCTGTCTCTCATAGCTTCTTTTCTCTCTGTCTCTCATAGCTTCTTTTCTCTCTGTCTCTCATAGCCTTCTTTTCTTTCTGTCTCTCATAGCTTCTTTTCTCTCTGTCTCTCATAGCTTCATTTCTCTATGTCTCTCATAGCCTTCTTTTCTCTCTGTCTCTCATAGCTTCTTTTCTCTCTGTCTCTCATAGCCTTCTTTTCTCTCTGTCTCTCATAGCTTCTTTTCTTTCTGTCTCTCATAGCTTCTTTTCTTTCTGTCTCTCATAGCCTTCTCTCTGTCTCTCATAGCCTTCTTTTCTCTCTGTCTCTCATAGCTTCTTTTCTCTCTGTCTCTCATAGCTTCTTTTCTCTCTGTCTCTCATAGCTTCTTTTCTCTCTGTCTCTCATAGCCTTCTTTTCTCTCTGTCTCTCATAGCTTCTTTTCTCTCTGTCTCCTATAGCCTTCTTTTCTCTCTGTCTCTCATAGCCTTCTTTTCTCTGTCTCGCATAGCTTCTTTTCTTTCTGTCTCTCATAGCTTCTTTTCTCTCTGTCTCTCATAGCTTCTTTTCTTTCTGTCTCTCATAGCTTCTTTTCTTTCTGTCTCTCATAGCTTCTTTTCTTTCTGTCTCTCATAGCTTCTTTTCTCTCTGTCTCTCATAGCTTCTTTTCTCTCTGTCTCTCATAGCCTTCTTTTCTTTCTGTCTCTCATAGCTTCTTTTCTCTCTGTCTCTCATAGCTTCTTTTCTCTCTGTCTCTCATAGCCTTCTTTTCTCTCTGTCTCTCATAGCCTTCTTTTCTTTTTGTCTCTTATAGCTTCTTTTCTCACTGTCTCTCATAGCCTTCTTTTCTCTCTGTCTCTCATAGCTTCTTTTCTCTCTGTCTCTCATAGCCTTCTTTTCTCTCTGTCTCTCATAGCTTCTTTTCTCTCTGTCTCTCATAGCTTCTTTTTTATCTCTGTCTCTCATAGCCTTCTTTTCTCTCTGTCTCTCATAGCCTTCTTTTCTCTCTGTCTCTTATAGCTTCTTTTCTCTTTGTCTCTCATAGCCTTCTTTTCTCTCTGTCTCTCAAAGCTTCATTTCTCTATGTCTCTCATAGCCTTCTTTTCTCTCTGTCTCTCATAGCTTCTTTTCTCTCTGTCTCTCATAGCCTTCTTTTCTCTCTGTCTCTCATAGCTTCTTTTCTTTCTGTCTCTCATAGCTTCTTTTCTTTCTGTCTCTCATAGCCTTCTCTCTGTCTCTCATAGCCTTCTTTTCTCTCTGTCTCTCATAGCTTCTTTTCTCTCTGTCTCTCATAGCTTCTTTTCTCTCTGTCTCTCATAGCTTCTTTTCTCTCTGTCTCTCATAGCCTTCTTTTCTCTCTGTCTCTCATAGCTTCTTTTCTCTCTGTCTCCTATAGCCTTCTTTTCTCTCTGTCTCTCATAGCCTTCTTTTCTCTGTCTCGCATAGCTTCTTTTCTTTCTGTCTCTCATAGCTTCTTTTCTCTCTGTCTCTCATAGCTTCTTTTCTTTCTGTCTCTCATAGCTTCTTTTCTTTCTGTCTCTCATAGCTTCTTTTCTTTCTGTCTCTCATAGCTTCTTTTCTCTCTGTCTCTCATAGCTTCTTTTCTCTCTGTCTCTCATAGCCTTCTTTTCTTTCTGTCTCTCATAGCTTCTTTTCTCTCTGTCTCTCATAGCTTCATTTCTCTATGTCTCTCATAGCCTTCTTTTCTCTCTGTCTCTCATAGCTTCTTTTCTCTCTGTCTCTCATAGCCTTCTTTTCTCTCTGTCTCTCATAGCTTCTTTTCTTTCTGTCTCTCATAGCTTCTTTTCTTTCTGTCTCTCATAGCCTTCTCTCTGTCTCTCATAGCCTTCTTTTCTCTCTGTCTCTCATAGCTTCTTTTCTCTCTGTCTCTCATAGCTTCTTTTCTCTCTGTCTCTCATAGCTTCTTTTCTCTCTGTCTCTCATAGCCTTCTTTTCTCTCTGTCTCTCATAGCTTCTTTTCTCTCTGTCTCCTATAGCCTTCTTTTCTCTCTGTCTCTCATAGCCTTCTTTTCTCTGTCTCGCATAGCTTCTTTTCTTTCTGTCTCTCATAGCTTCTTTTCTCTCTGTCTCTCATAGCTTCTTTTCTTTCTGTCTCTCATAGCTTCTTTTCTTTCTGTCTCTCATAGCTTCTTTTCTTTCTGTCTCTCATAGCTTCTTTTCTCTCTGTCTCTCATAGCTTCTTTTCTCTCTGTCTCTCATAGCCTTCTTTTCTTTCTGTCTCTCATAGCTTCTTTTCTCTCTGTCTCTCATAGCTTCTTTTCTCTCTGTCTCTCATAGCCTTCTTTTCTCTCTGTCTCTCATAGCTTCTTTTTTCTCTGTCTCTCATAGCCTTCTTTTCTTTCTGTCTCTCATAGCTTCTTTTCTCTCTGTCTCTCAAAGCTTCTTTTCTCTCTGTCTCTCATAGCTTCTTTTCTCTGTCTCTCATAGCTTCTTTTCTCTCTGTCTCTCATAGCCTTCTTTTCTTTCTGTCTCTCCTAGCTTCTTTTCTCTCTGTCTCTCAGAGCTTCTTTTCTCTCTGTCTCTCATAGTCTTTTTTTCTCTCTGTCTCTCATAGCCTCTTTTCTCTCTGTCTCTCATAGCCTTCTTTTCTCTCTGTCTCTCATAGCTTCTTTTCTTTCTGTCTCTCATAGCTTCTTTTCTCTCTGTCTCTCATAGCCTTCTTTTCTCTCTGTCTCTCATAGCTTCTTTTCTCTCTGTCTCTCATAGCTTCTTTTCTTTCTGTCTCGCAAAGCTTCTTTTCTCTCTGTCTCTAATAGCTTCTTATCTCTCTGTCTCTCATAGCTTATTTTCTCTCTGTCTCTCATAGCTTCTTTTCTCTCTGTCTCTCATAGCTTCTTTTCTCTCTGTCTCTCAAAGCTTCTTTTCTCTCTGTCTCTCAATGCTTCTTTTCTCTCTGTCTCGCAAAGCTTCTTTTCTCTCTGTCTCTCATAGCTTCTTTTCTTTCTGTCTCTCATCTCTTCTTTTCTTTCTGTCTCTCATAGCCTTCTCTCTGTCTCTCATAGCCTTCTTTTCTCTCTGTCTCTCATGGTCTTCTTTTCTCTTTGTCTCTCATAGCCTTCTTTTCTTTCTGTCTCTCATAGCCTTCTTTTCTCTCTGTCTCTCATGGTCTTCTTTTCTCTTTGTCTCTCATAGCCTTCTTTTCTCACTGTCTCTCATAGCCTTCTTTTCTCTCTGTCTCTCATAGCTTCTTTTCTCTCTGTCTCTCATAGCTTCTTTTTTATCTCTGTCTCTCATAGCCTTCTTTTCTCTCTGTCTCTCATAGCCTTCTTTTCTCTCTGTCTCTTATAGCTTCTTTTCTCTTTGTCTCTCATAGCCTTCTTTTCTCTCTGTCTCTCATAGCTTCATTTCTCTATGTCTCTCATAGCCTTCTTTTCTCTCTGTCTCTCATAGCTTCTTTTCTCTCTGTCTCTCATAGCCTTCTTTTCTCTCTGTCTCTCATAGCTTCTTTTCTTTCTGTCTCTCATCGCTTCTTTTCTTTCTGTCTCTCATAGCCTTCTCTCTGTCTCTCATAGCCTTCTTTTCTCTCTGTCTCTCATGGTCTTCTTTTCTCTTTGTCTCTCATAGCCTTCTTTTCTTTCTGTCTCTCATAGCCTTCTTTTCTCTCTGTCTCTCATGGTCTTCTTTTCTCTTTGTCTCTCATAGCCTTCTTTTCTCTCTGTCTCTCATGGTCTTTTTTTCTCTCTGTCTCTCATAGCCTTCTTTTCTCTCTATCTCTCATAGCTTCTTTTCTCTCTGTCTCATAGCTTCTTTTCTCTCTGTCTCTCATAGCTTCTTTTCTCTCTGTCTCTCATAGCATCTTTTCTCTCTGTCTCTCATAGCCTTCTTTTCTCTCTGTCTCTCATAGCTTCTTTTCTTTCTGTCTCTCATAGCTTCTTTTCTTTCTTTCTCTCATAGCCTTCTCTCTGTCTCTCATAGCCTTCTTTTCTCTCTGTCTCTCATAGCTTCTTTTTTCTCTGTCTCTCATAGCCTTCTTTTCTCTCTGTCTCTTATAGCTTCTTTTCTCTCTAACTCTCATAGCCTTCTTTTCTCTCTGTCTCTCATAGCTTCTTTTCTCTCTGTCTCTCATAGCCTTCTTTTCTCTCTGTCTCTCATAGCTTCTTGTCTCTCTGTCTCTCATAGCCTTCTTTTCTCTCTGTCTCTAATAGCCTTCTTTTCTCTGTCTCGCATAGCTTCTTTTCTTTCTGTCTCTCATAGCCTTCTTTTCTTTCTGTCTCTCATAGCTTCTTTTCTTTCTGTCTCTCATAGCTTCTTTTCTCTGTCTCTCATAGCTTCTTTTCTCTCTAACTCTCATAGCCTTCTTTTCTCTGTCTCGCATAGCTTCTTTTCTTTCTGTCTCTCTTAGCTTCTTTTCTGTCTCTCATAGCTTCTTTTCTCTGTGTCTCTCATAGTCTTCTTTTCTTTCTGTCTCTCATAGCTTCTTTTCTCTCTGTCTCTCATAGCCTTCTTTTCTTTCTGTCTCTCATAGCTTCTTTTCTTTCTGTCTCTCATAGCTTCTTTTCTTTCTGTCTCTCATAGCCTTCTTTTCTCTCTGTCTCTCATAGCCTCTTTTCTCTCTGTCTCTCATAGCCTTCTTTTCTTTTTGTCTCTTATAGCTTCTTTTCTCTCTGTCTCTCATAGCTTCTTTTCTCTCTGTCTCTCATAGCCTTCTTTTCTCTCTGTCTCTCATAGCTTCTTTTTTCTCTGTCTCTCATAGCCTTCTTTTCTTTCTGTCTCTACTAGCTTCTTTTCTTTCTGTCTCTCATAGCTTCTTTTCTTTCTGTCTCTTATAGCTTCTTTTCTCTCTGTCTCTCATAGCTTCTTTTCTTTCTGTCTCTCATAGCTTCTTTTCTTTCTGTCTCTCATAGCTTCTTTTCTTTCTGTCTCTACTAGCTTCTTTTCTTTCTGTCTCTCATAGCTTCTATTCTTTTTGTCTCTTATAGCTTCTTTTCTCACTGTCTCTCATAGCCTTCTTTTCTCTCTGTCTCTCATAGCTTCTTTTCTCTCTGTCTCTCATAGCCTTCTTTTCTCTCTGTCTCTCATAGCTTCTTTTCTCTCTGTCTCTCATAGCTTCTTTTTTATCTCTGTCTCTCATAGCCTTCTTTTCTCTCTGTCTCTCATAGCCTTCTTTTCTCTCTGTCTCTTATAGCTTCTTTTCTCTTTGTCTCTCATAGCCTTCTTTTCTCTCTGTCTCTCATAGCTTCATTTCTCTATGTCTCTCATAGCCTTCTTTTCTCTCTGTCTCTCATAGCCTTCTTTTCTCTCTGTCTCTAATAGCTTCATTTCTCTCTGTCTCTCATAGCCTTCTTTTCTCTCTGTCTCTCATAGCTTCATTTCTCTATGTCTCTCATAGCCTTCTTTTCTCTCTGTCTCTAATAGCTTCTTTTCTCTCTGTCTCTCATAGCTTCTTTTCTCTCTGTCTCTCATAGCCTTCTTTTCTCTCTGTCTCTAATAGCTTCATTTCTCTATGTCTCTCATAGCCTTCTTTTCTCTCTGTCTCTCATAGCTTCTTTTCTCTCTGTCTCTCATAGCCTTCTTTTCTCTCTGTCTCTCATAGCTTCTTTTCTTTCTGTCTCTCATAGCTTCTTTTCTTTCTGTCTCTCATAGCCTTCTCTCTGTCTCTCATAGCCTTCTTTTCTCTCTGTCTCTCATAGCTTCTTTTCTCTCTGTCTCTCATAGCTTCTTTTCTCTCTGTCTCTCATAGCTTCTTTTCTCTCTGTCTCTCATAGCCTTCTTTTCTCTCTGTCTCTCATAGCTTCTTTTCTCTCTGTCTCCTATAGCCTTCTTTTCTCTCTGTCTCTCATAGCCTTCTTTTCTCTGTCTCGCATAGCTTCTTTTCTTTCTGTCTTTCATAGCTTCTTTTCTCTCTGTCTCTCATAGCTTCTTTTCTTTCTGTCTCTCATAGCTTCTTTTCTTTCTGTCTCTCATAGCTTCTTTTCTTTCTGTCTCTCATAGCTTCTTTTCTCTCTGTCTCTCATAGCTTCTTTTCTCTCTGTCTCTCATAGCCTTCTTTTCTTTCTGTCTCTCATAGCTTCTTTTCTCTCTGTCTCTCATAGCTTCATTTCTCTATGTCTCTCATAGCCTTCTTTTCTCTCTGTCTCTCATAGCTTCTTTTCTCTCTGTCTCTCATAGCCTTCTTTTCTCTCTGTCTCTCATAGCTTCTTTTCTTTCTGTCTCTCATAGCTTCTTTTCTTTCTGTCTCTCATAGCCTTCTCTCTGTCTCTCATAGCCTTCTTTTCTCTCTGTCTCTCATAGCTTCTTTTCTCTCTGTCTCTCATAGCTTCTTTTCTCTCTGTCTCTCATAGCTTCTTTTCTCTCTGTCTCTCATAGCCTTCTTTTCTCTCTGTCTCTCATAGCTTCTTTTCTCTCTGTCTCCTATAGCCTTCTTTTCTCTCTGTCTCTCATAGCCTTCTTTTCTCTGTCTCGCATAGCTTCTTTTCTTTCTGTCTCTCATAGCTTCTTTTCTCTCTGTCTCTCATAGCTTCTTTTCTTTCTGTCTCTCATAGCTTCTTTTCTTTCTGTCTCTCATAGCTTCTTTTCTTTCTGTCTCTCATAGCTTCTTTTCTCTCTGTCTCTCATAGCTTCTTTTCTCTCTGTCTCTCATAGCCTTCTTTTCTTTCTGTCTCTCATAGCTTCTTTTCTCTCTGTCTCTCATAGCTTCTTTTCTCTCTGTCTCTCATAGCCTTCTTTTCTCTCTGTCTCTCATAGCCTTCTTTTCTTTTTGTCTCTTATAGCTTCTTTTCTCACTGTCTCTCATAGCCTTCTTTCTCTCTGTCTCTCATAGCTTCTTTTCTCTCTGTCTCTCATAGCCTTCTTTTCTCTCTGTCTCTCATAGCTTCTTTTCTCTCTGTCTCTCATAGCTTCTTTTTTATCTCTGTCTCTCATAGCCTTCTTTTCTCTCTGTCTCTCATAGCCTTCTTTTCTCTCTGTCTCTTATAGCTTCTTTTCTCTTTGTCTCTCATAGCCTTCTTTTCTCTCTGTCTCTCAAAGCTTCATTTCTCTATGTCTCTCATAGCCTTCTTTTCTCTCTGTCTCTCATAGCTTCTTTTCTCTCTGTCTCTCATAGCCTTCTTTTCTCTCTGTCTCTCATAGCTTCTTTTCTTTCTGTCTCTCATAGCTTCTTTTCTTTCTGTCTCTCATAGCCTTCTCTCTGTCTCTCATAGCCTTCTTTTCTCTCTGTCTCTCATAGCTTCTTTTCTCTCTGTCTCTCATAGCTTCTTTTCTCTCTGTCTCTCATAGCTTCTTTTCTCTCTGTCTCTCATAGCCTTCTTTTCTCTCTGTCTCTCATAGCTTCTTTTCTCTCTGTCTCCTATAGCCTTCTTTTCTCTCTGTCTCTCATAGCCTTCTTTTCTCTGTCTCGCATAGCTTCTTTCTTTCTGTCTCTCATAGCTTCTTTTCTCTCTGTCTCTCATAGCTTCTTTTCTTTCTGTCTCTCATAGCTTCTTTTCTTTCTGTCTCTCATAGCTTCTTTTCTTTCTGTCTCTCATAGCTTCTTTTCTCTCTGTCTCTCATAGCTTCTTTTCTCTCTGTCTCTCATAGCCTTCTTTTCTTTCTGTCTCTCATAGCTTCTTTTCTCTCTGTCTCTCATAGCTTCATTTCTCTATGTCTCTCATAGCCTTCTTTTCTCTCTGTCTCTCATAGCTTCTTTTCTCTCTGTCTCTCATAGCCTTCTTTTCTCTCTGTCTCTCATAGCTTCTTTTCTTTCTGTCTCTCATAGCTTCTTTTCTTTCTGTCTCTCATAGCCTTCTCTCTGTCTCTCATAGCCTTCTTTTCTCTCTGTCTCTCATAGCTTCTTTTCTCTCTGTCTCTCATAGCTTCTTTTCTCTCTGTCTCTCATAGCTTCTTTTCTCTCTGTCTCTCATAGCCTTCTTTTCTCTCTGTCTCTCATAGCTTCTTTTCTCTCTGTCTCCTATAGCCTTCTTTTCTCTCTGTCTCTCATAGCCTTCTTTTCTCTGTCTCGCATAGCTTCTTTTCTTTCTGTCTCTCATAGCTTCTTTTCTCTCTGTCTCTCATAGCTTCTTTTCTTTCTGTCTCTCATAGCTTCTTTTCTTTCTGTCTCTCATAGCTTCTTTTCTTTCTGTCTCTCATAGCTTCTTTTCTCTCTGTCTCTCATAGCTTCTTTTCTCTCTGTCTCTCATAGCCTTCTTTTCTTTCTGTCTCTCATAGCTTCTTTTCTCTCTGTCTCTCATAGCTTCTTTTCTCTCTGTCTCTCATAGCCTTCTTTTCTCTCTGTCTCTCATAGCTTCTTTTTTCTCTGTCTCTCATAGCCTTCTTTTCTTTCTGTCTCTCATAGCTTCTTTTCTCTCTGTCTCTCAAAGCTTCTTTTCTCTCTGTCTCTCATAGCTTCTTTTCTCTGTCTCTCATAGCTTCTTTTCTCTCTGTCTCTCATAGCCTTCTTTTCTTTCTGTCTCTCCTAGCTTCTTTTCTCTCTGTCTCTCAGAGCTTCTTTTCTCTCTGTCTCTCATAGTCTTTTTTTCTCTCTGTCTCTCATAGCCTCTTTTCTCTCTGTCTCTCATAGCCTTCTTTTCTCTCTGTCTCTCATAGCTTCTTTTCTTTCTGTCTCTCATAGCTTCTTTTCTCTCTGTCTCTCATAGCCTTCTTTTCTCTCTGTCTCTCATAGCTTCTTTTCTCTCTGTCTCTCATAGCTTCTTTTCTTTCTGTCTCGCAAAGCTTCTTTTCTCTCTGTCTCTAATAGCTTCTTATCTCTCTGTCTCTCATAGCTTATTTTCTCTCTGTCTCTCATAGCTTCTTTTCTCTCTGTCTCTCATAGCTTCTTTTCTCTCTGTCTCTCAAAGCTTCTTTTCTCTCTGTCTCTCAATGCTTCTTTTCTCTCTGTCTCGCAAAGCTTCTTTTCTTTCTGTCTCTCATAGCTTCTTTTCTCTGTCTCGCATAGCTTCTTTTCTCTCAGTCTCTCATAACCTTCTTTTCTCTCTGTCTCTCATAGCTTCTTTTCTTTCTGTCTCGCAAAGCTATTTTTCTTTCTGTCTCGCATAGCTTCTTTCTTTCTGTCTCGCAAAGCTTCTTTTCTCTCTGTCTCTCATAGCTTCTTTTCTCTCTGTTTCTCATAGCTTCTTTTCTCTCTGTCTCTCATAGCTTCTTTTCTTTCTGTCTCTCATAGCCTTCTTTTCTCTCTGTCTCTCAAAGCTTCTTTTCTCTCTGTCTCTCATAGCTTCTTTTCTCTCTGTCTCTCATAGCTTCTTTTCTCTCTTTCTCTCATAGCTTCTTTTCTCTCTTTCTCTCATAGCTTCTTTTCTTTCTGTCTCGCAAAGCTTCTTTTCTCTCTGTCTATCATAGATTCTTTTCTCTCTGTCTCTCATAGCTTTTTTTCTCTCTGTCTCTCATAGCTTCTTTTCTCTCTGTCTCTCATAGCTTCTTTTCTTTCTGTCTCTCAAAGCTTCTTTTCTCTCTGTCTCTCATAGCTTCTTTTCTCTCTGTCTCTCATAGCTTCTTTTCTCTCTTTCTCTCATAGCTTCTTTTCTCTCTGTCTCTCATAGATTCTTTTCTTTCTGCCTCGCAAAGCTTCTTTTCTCTCTGTCTCTCATAGCTTCTTTTCTCTCTGTCTCTCATAGCTTCTTTTCTCTCTGTCTCTCATAGTTTCTTTTCTCTCTGTCTATCATAGCTTCTTTTCTCTCTGTCTCTCATAGCTTCTTTTCTCTCTGTCTCGCAAAGCTTCTTTTCTCTCTGTCTCTCATAGCTTCTTTTTTCTCTGTCTCTCATAGCTTCTTTTCTTTCTGTCTCGCAAAGCTCGTTTTCTTTCTGTCTCGCATAGCTTCTTTTCTTTCTGTCTCTCATAGCTTTCTTTTCTCTCTGTCTCTCATAGCTTCTTTTCATTCTGTCTCGCATAGCTTCTTTTCTCTCTGTCTCTCATAGCTTCTTTTCTCTCTGTCTCTCATAGCTTCTTTTCTTTCTGTCTCTCATAGCTTCTTTTCTCTCTGTCTCTCATAGCTTCTTTTCTTTCTGTCTCTCATAGCTTCTTTTCTCTCTGTCTCTCATAGCTTCTTTTCTCTCTGTCTCGCATATCTTCTTTTCTTTCTGTCTCGCATATCTTCTTTTCTCTCTGTCTCTCATAGCTTCTTTTCTTTCTGTCTCTCATAGCTTTCTTTTCTCTCTGTCTCTCATAGCTTCTTTTCATTCTGTCTCGCAAAGCTTCTTTTCTCTCTGTCTCTCATAGCTTCTTTTCTCTCTGTCTCTCATAGCTTCTTTTCTTTCTGTCTCTCAAAGCTTCTTTTCTCTCTGTCTCTCATAGCTTCTTTTCTTTCTGTCTCTCAAAGCTTCTTTTCTCTCTGTCTCTCATAGCTTCTTTTCTTTCTGTCTCTCAAAGCTTCTTTTCTCTCTGTCTCTCATAGCTTCTTTTCTCTCTGTCTCTCATAGCTTCTTTTCTCTCTTTCTCTCATAGCTTCTTTTCTCTCTGTCTCGCAAAGCTTCTTTTCTCTCTGTCTCTCATAGCTTCTTTTTTCTCTGTCTCTCATAGCTTCTTTTCTTTCTGTCTCGCAAAGCTCGTTTTCTTTCTGTCTCGCATAGCTTCTTTTCTTTCTGTCTCTCATAGCTTTCTTTTCTCTCTGTCTCTCATAGCTTCTTTTCATTCTGTCTCGCATAGCTTCTTTTCTCTCTGTCTCTCATAGCTTCTTTTCTCTCTGTCTCTCATAGCTTCTTTTCTTTCTGTCTCTCATAGCTTCTTTTCTCTCTGTCTCTCATAGCTTCTTTTCTTTTTGTCTCTCATAGCTTCTTTTCTCTCTGTCTCTCATAGCTTCTTTTCTTTCTGTCTCTCATAGCCTTCTTTTCTTTCTGTCTCTCATAGCTTCTTTTCTTTCTATCTCTTATAGCTTCTTTTCTCTCTGTCTCGCATATCTTCTTTTCTTTCTGTCTCGCATATCTTCTTTTCTCTCTGTCTCTCATAGCTTCTTTTTTCTGTCTCGCAAAGCTTCTTTTCTTTCTGTCTCTCATAGCTTCTTTTCTCTCTGTCTCTCATAGCTTCTTTTCTTTCTGTCTCTCATAGCTTCTTTTCTTTCTGTCTCTCATAGCTTCTTTTCTCTCTGTCTCTCATAGCTTCTTTTCTTTCTGTCTCTCATAGCTTCTTTTCTCTCTGTCTCTCATAGCTTCTTTTCTTTCTGTCTCTCATAGCCTTCTTTTCTTTCTGTCTCTCATAGCTTCTTTTCTTTCTATCTCTTATAGCTTCTTTTCTCTCCGTCTCTTTTAGCTTCTTTTCTTTCTGTCTCTCATAGCTTCTTTTCTCTCCGTCTCTCATAGCTTCTTTTCTTTCTGTCTCTCATAGCTTCTTTTCTTTCTGTCTCTCAAAGCTTCTTTTCTCTCTGTCTCTCATAGCTTCTTTTCTTTCTGTCTCTTATAGCTTCTTTTCTTTCTGTCTATCATAGCTTCTTTTCTCTCCTACTCTCATAGCTTCTTTTCTTTCTGTCTCTCATAGCTTCTTTTCTCTCTGTCTCGCATAGCTTCTTTTCTTTCTGTCTCTCAAAGCTTCATTTCTCTGTCTCTCATAGCCTTCTTTTCTCTCTGTCTCGCATAGCTTCTTTTCTTTCTGTCTCGCAAAGCTTCATTTCTCTGTCTCTCATAGCTTCTTTTCTCTCTGTCTCGCATAGCTTCTTTTCTTTTAGTCTCGCAAAGCTTCTTTTCTCTGTCTCTCATAGCTTCTTTTCTCTCTGTCTCTCATAGCTTCTTTTCTCTCTGTCTCTCATAGCTTCTTTTCTCTCTTTCTCTCATAGCTTCTTTTCTCTCTTTCTCTCATAGCTTCTTTTCTTTCTGTCTCGCAAAGCTTCTTTTCTCTCTGTCTATCATAGATTCTTTTCTCTCTGTCTCTCATAGCTTTTTTTCTCTCTGTCTCTCATAGCTTCTTTTCTCTCTGTCTCTCATAGCTTCTTTTCTTTCTGTCTCTCAAAGCTTCTTTTCTCTCTGTCTCTCATAGCTTCTTTTCTCTCTGTCTCTCATAGCTTCTTTTCTCTCTTTCTCTCATAGCTTCTTTTCTCTCTGTCTCTCATAGCTTCTTTTCTTTCTGCCTCGCAAAGCTTCTTTTCTCTCTGTCTCTCATAGCTTCTTTTCTCTCTGTCTCTCATAGCTTCTTTTCTCTCTGTCTCTCATAGTTTCTTTTCTCTCTGTCTATCATAGCTTCTTTTCTCTCTGTCTCTCATAGCTTCTTTTCTCTCTGTCTCGCAAAGCTTCTTTTCTCTCTGTCTCTCATAGCTTCTTTTTTCTCTGTCTCTCATAGCTTCTTTTCTTTCTGTCTCGCAAAGCTCGTTTTCTTTCTGTCTCGCATAGCTTCTTTTCTTTCTGTCTCTCATAGCTTTCTTTTCTCTCTGTCTCTCATAGCTTCTTTTCATTCTGTCTCTCATAGCTTCTTTTCTTTCTGTCTCTCATAGCTTCTTTTCTCTCTGTCTCTCATAGCTTCTTTTCTTTCTGTCTCTCATAGCTTCTTTTCTTTCTGTCTCTCATAGCTTCTTTTCTCTCTGTCTCTCATAGCTTCTTTTCTTTCTGTCTCTCATAGCTTCTTTTCTCTCTGTCTCTCATAGCTTCTTTTCTCTCTGTCTCGCATATCTTCTTTTCTTTCTGTCTCGCATATCTTCTTTTCTCTCTGTCTCTCATAGCTTCTTTTCTTTCTGTCTCTCATAGCTTTCTTTTCTTTCTGTCTCTCATAGCTTCTTTTCTTTCTGTCTCTCATAGCTTCTTTTCTTTCTGTCTCTCATAGCTTTCTTTTCTTTCTGTCTCTCATAGCTTCTTTTCTTTCTGTCTCTCATAGCTTCTTTTCTCTCTGTCTCTCATAGCTTCTTTTCTCTCTGTCTCGCATATCTTCTTTTCTTTCTGTCTCGCATATCTTCTTTTCTCTCTGTCTCTCATAGCTTCTTTTCTTTCTGTCTCTCATAGCTTCTTTTCTTTCTGTCTCTCATAGCTTCTTTTCTCTCTGTCTCTCATAGCTTCTTTTCTCTCTTTCTCTCATAGCTTCTTTTCTCTCTTTCTCTCATAGCTTCTTTTCTTTCTGTCTCGCAAAGCTTCTTTTCTCTCTGTCTATCATAGATTCTTTTCTCTCTGTCTCTCATAGCTTTTTTTCTCTCTGTCTCTCATAGCTTCTTTTCTCTCTGTCTCTCATAGCTTCTTTTCTTTCTGTCTCTCAAAGCTTCTTTTCTCTCTGTCTCTCATAGCTTCTTTTCTCTCTGTCTCTCATAGCTTCTTTTCTCTCTTTCTCTCATAGCTTCTTTTCTCTCTGTCTCTCATAGCTTCTTTTCTTTCTGCCTCGCAAAGCTTCTTTTCTCTCTGTCTCTCATAGCTTCTTTTCTCTCTGTCTCTCATAGTTTCTTTTCTCTCTGTCTATCATAGCTTCTTTTCTCTCTGTCTCTCATAGCTTCTTTTCTCTCTGTCTCGCAAAGCTTCTTTTCTCTCTGTCTCTCATAGCTTCTTTTTTCTCTGTCTCTCATAGCTTCTTTTCTTTCTGTCTCGCAAAGCTCGTTTTCTTTCTGTCTCGCATAGCTTCTTTTCTTTCTGTCTCTGATAGCTTTCTTTTCTCTCTGTCTCTCATAGCTTCTTTTCATTCTGTCTCTCATAGCTTCTTTTCTTTCTGTCTCTCATAGCTTCTTTTCTCTCTGTCTCTCATAGCTTCTTTTCTTTCTGTCTCTCATAGCTTCTTTTCTTTCTGTCTCTCATAGCTTCTTTTCTCTCTGTCTCTCATAGCTTCTTTTCTTTCTGTCTCTCATAGCTTCTTTTCTCTCTGTCTCTCATAGCTTCTTTTCTCTCTGTCTCGCATATCTTCTTTTCTTTCTGTCTCGCATATCTTCTTTTCTCTCTGTCTCTCATAGCTTCTTTTCTTTCTGTCTCTCATAGCTTTCTTTTCTCTCTGTCTCTCATAGCTTCTTTTCATTCTGTCTCGCATAGCTTCTTTTCTCTCTGTCTCTCATAGCTTCTTTTCTCTCTGTCTCTCATAGCTTCTTTTCTTTCTGTCTCTCAAAGCTTCTTTTCTCTCTGTCTCTCATAGCTTCTTTTCTTTCTGTCTCTCAAAGCTTCTTTTCTCTCTGTCTCTCATAGCTTCTTTTCTTTCTGTCTCTCAAAGCTTCTTTTCTCTCTGTCTCTCATAGCTTCTTTTCTCTCTGTCTCTCATAGCTTCTTTTCTCTCTTTCTCTCATAGCTTCTTTTCTCTCTGTCTCGCAAAGCTTCTTTTCTCTCTGTCTCTCATAGCTTCTTTTTTCTCTGTCTCTCATAGCTTCTTTTCTTTCTGTCTCGCAAAGCTCGTTTTCTTTCTGTCTCGCATAGCTTCTTTTCTTTCTGTCTCTCATAGCTTTCTTTTCTCTCTGTCTCTCATAGCTTCTTTTCATTCTGTCTCGCATAGCTTCTTTTCTCTCTGTCTCTCATAGCTTCTTTTCTCTCTGTCTCTCATAGCTTCTTTTCTTTCTGTCTCTCATAGCTTCTTTTCTCTCTGTCTCTCATAGCTTCTTTTCTTTTTGTCTCTCATAGCTTCTTTTCTCTCTGTCTCTCATAGCTTCTTTTCTTTCTGTCTCTCATAGCCTTCTTTTCTTTCTGTCTCTCATAGCTTCTTTTCTTTCTATCTCTTATAGCTTCTTTTCTCTCTGTCTCTCATAGCTTCTTTTCTCTCTGTCTCGCATATCTTCTTTTCTTTCTGTCTCGCATATCTTCTTTTCTCTCTGTCTCTCATAGCTTCTTTTCTCTGTCTCGCAAAGCTTCTTTTCTTTCTGTCTCTCATAGCTTCTTTTCTCTCTGTCTCTCATAGCTTCTTTTCTTTCTGTCTCTCATAGCTTCTTTTCTTTCTGTCTCTCAAAGCTTCTTTTCTCTCTGTCTCTCATAGCTTCTTTTCTTTCTGTCTCTCATAGCTTCTTTTCTCTCTGTCTCTCATAGCTTCTTTTCTTTCTGTCTCTCATAGCCTTCTTTTCTTTCTGTCTCTCATAGCTTCTTTTCTTTCTATCTCTTATAGCTTCTTTTCTCTCCGTCTCTTTTAGCTTCTTTTCTTTCTGTCTCTCATAGCTTCTTTTCTCTCCGTCTCTCATAGCTTCTTTTCTTTCTGTCTCTCATAGCTTCTTTTCTTTCTGTCTCTCATAGCTTCTTTTCTTTCTGTCTCGCAAAGCTTCATTTCTCTGTCTCTCATAGCTTCTTTTCTCTCTGTCTCGCATAGCTTCTTTTCTTTTAGTCTCGCAAAGCTTCTTTTCTCTGTCTCTCATAGCTTCTTTTCTCTCTGTCTCTCATAGCTTCTTTTCTCTCTCTCATAGCTTCTTTTCTCTCTGTCTCTCATAGCTTATTTTTTCTCTGTCTCGCATAGCTTCTTTTCTCTCTGTCTCGCAAAGCTTCTTTTCTTTCTGTCTCTCATAGCCTTCTTTTCTCTGTCTCGCATAGCTTCTTTTCTCTCTGTCTCTCATAGCTTCTTTTCTCTCTGTCTCTCATAGCCTTCTTTTCTCTCTGTCTCTCATAGCCTTCTTTTCTTTCTGTCTCTGATAGCCTTCTTTTCTCTCTGTCTCTCATAGCCTTCTTTTCTTTCTGTCTCTCATAGCCTTCTTTTCTCTCTGTCTCTCATAGCCTTCTTTTCTTTCTGTCTCTCATAGCCTTCTTTTCTCTGTCTCGCATAGCTTCTTTTCTCTCTGTCTCTCATAGCTTCTTTTCTCTCTGTCTCTCATAGCCTTCTTTTCTTTCTGTCTCTCATAGCCTTCTTTTCTCTGTCTCGCATAGCTTCTTTTCTTTCTGTCTCTCATAGCTTCTTTTCTCTCTGTCTCTCATAGCTTCTTTTCTCTCTGTCTCTTATAGCCTTCTTTTCTTTCTGTCTCTCATAGCTTCTTTTCTCTGTCTCGCATAGCCTCTTTTCTTTCTGTCTCTCATAGCTTCTTTTCTCTCTGTCTCTTATAGCTTCTTTTCTCTCTGTCTCTCATAGCCTTCTTTTCTTTCTGTCTCTCCTAGCTTCTTTTCTCTCTGTCTCTCATAGCTTCTTTTCTTTCTGTCCTCATAGCTTCTTTTCTCTCTGTCTCTCATAGCTTCTTTTCTTTCTGTCTCTCATAGCTTCTTTTCTTTCTGTCTCTCATAGCTTCTTTTCTTTCTGTCTCTCATAGCTTCTTTTCTCTCTGTCTCTCATAGCTTCTTTTCTTTCTGTCTCTCATAGCTTCTTTTCTCTGTCTCTCATAGCTTCTTTTCTTTCTGTCTCTCATAGCTTCTTTTCTTTCTGTCTCTCATAGCTTCTTTTCTCTCTGTCTCTCATAGCTTCTTTTCTTTCTGTCTCTCATAGCTTCTTTTCTCTTTGTCTCTCATAGCTTCTTTTCTTTCTGTCTCTCATAGCCTTCTTTTCTTTCTGTCTCTCATAGCTTCTTTTCTCTCTGTCTCTCATAGCTTCTTTTCTTTCTGTCTCTTATTGTCCTCTTTTCTCTCTGTCTCTTATTGTCCTTTTTTCTCTCTTTCATTCATGGTCCTCTTTTCTCTCTGTCTCTCATGGTCCTCTTTTCTCTCTGTCTCTCATGGTCCTCTTTTCTCTCTGTCTATTATGGTCCTCTTTTCTCTCTGTCTCTCATGGTCCTCTTTTCTCTCTGTCTTTCATGGTCCTCTTTTCTCTCTGTCTCTCATGGTCCTCTTTTCTCTCTGTCTCTCATGGTCTTCTTTTCTCTCTGTCTCTCATGGCCTCTTTTTTCTGTCTCTCATGGTCCTCTTTTCTCTCTGTCTCTCATGGTTCTTATTTCTCTCTGTCTCTCATGGTCCTCTTTTCTCTATGTCTCTCATGGTCCTCTTTAATCGTTATAATATGTCCAAATAATTTTACCTTAATTTCTAGTCTTGTGTATATATTACAAAAACGTATTATTCTAAAGATGTCAGAAAGGCATCTACATTCCAGTGGTGTCATTTTAAAAAATTCAATCCATGTTTGATCTCGTCCACTGATTCTATTTGGAGTCTGGTCACAAGTTTCTGGTTCAATCAGAGAACAACAACCACAACGAGTAACTAGATATCCTTCGAAATAATTAAACGAAAATGAATCCAAACCAATATTTATTGAATTATTTTCTTTTCTTTGGAATACAAACATTAAAAGTAGGAAGAAACAATTCGTTAAGTAGAGTTAAGATCATAATTTGTACACAACTTATAAGAACTCACGCTTTCTGTCAGTCTGGTAAAAAGTTTATAAACGTTATTTCTTTGACACCAAATCTGGCATCAAGTTGAACTTTTGCACACTTTCTTTACCTGACAACACCAGAATCAATGTAAAAAAAAAATAACTCAAATTATTTTGTTTGGCATCTCAAAAACGAGAAAGAATTTGTACTTCAATGAACTAGTGGTATAAGCTAAATTAGTCCCCTTTGTAGGTTGTCGTCTGAGTCTTAACCAGAGTATAGAAACAATACTAAACTATACAATCTTATATGTTCATAAAAACTTCACTAGCAGCAGTAGCACTAATAAATGTTTTTTTTTATTGATAGCCTAGATCTATTACAAATTTACTTACATGACTGATCCAAAGTAATTGATACAGCTACACCAAATGTTACCTTAGATTTTTTTTATTTCACGTAAGGTTACCTTTTTTTTTTATTGTTGCTAAAACTTGAAGTTAAATGATAAATACATTCAAAACCCGGGTTTGTCTTTTCAAAGTGAAACTTGAACTTTGTTTCTGTCGAGTTCATATCGATCTCACATTTAGATCAACTTATTCTTAGACATTTCATAAGTCGAATCCATAAATAGCATTTTTTTATTTTTTTTTTGGTGTATCCGGTGTAAAGAATTTTTTAAGCACCATTAAAATAAATAAAAAAAAACAAAAAAAAAACAGTAGATTACTGTGAATACCCTTAAGTGCATACATCTCCAATAGCAGACGACAATTACAATAGTAGTCTGTCAACTTCTTTAAAAGACTTAAGAAGTCTTATGTTGAGGTTTTAATATTAATTAATTCATTAGTTCATTAAATGCATTTTTATTTATTTCATCTCTGCCCGAGGTCCCGCCTGGGGCATAGGCCACCAACCAGCTTAAACCAAGCGTCTCGGTTGTGGGTGAGTCTCTCCAATGTCCCCACGTAATCTTTCCAGCTTTGGGGTGTGTCTGTGTCTGTGTTTCTATGGTGACGGTGGAAGGAGGCTAGCGATTGGTTGGGAATGATGCAAGATAAACGGCAATGTTGTCAGCGGTCTTAGATAGGGGAGATGACTCCAGAACGCCAAACGGAAAAGAAGTGTTTCTAGATTTTGTTCAAAATACTCTTTTATATTATTATATTTTTACAATTATTTTATCTCAAGTTTTAATTAGTTTATATTGTATTTATATTGTAAAAAAAATATATACAAAATTGTTCACCAAAGAATTTATTCAAGTTTTAAATACAGTGGTTTAGTTATCTACCAGCTATTCAGTACTATAACACCAGAGCCATTACTAATGCTGATGAAAATACAGAAGTGGTAATATCCACTTTGAACTAGCTGTTTACATTCTTTAAAAGATGAAGGTGCGAATAGATACGAGAAATGTGGGTGGCAAAAGCGAGCCTTCGTTGTTGTATGGTTTGTTTCCTAAACCGTGTGATGAGAACTAAATATAGAATCACCTTGAACTTGGAGACTGCTGAAGAGAAAGCATTTAAGTTATTTTCTTCTTAAAGTATCTGTTAAAATGCATTGCGATTTGTATGTAATCTGGAATCTGATTAATTAGACCTGCCGGTTATTAGAACAAAAACTACCACATCCGAATGATGTTCATTATTCATTATAAAACGGGAAAAAAATCCATTAAAAGTTGGCCTACAATATAATATTTTGGAAAATATTAGAGATTTGCACCATAAATAATAAATCATAGTAATCTTTTCCTTTTTTTTTTTTTTCAATTTGGTTTTACCGAAGATCGGTTTAACATTCTTTAATGTATAAAATGCAGTAAAAAATTTAAAAAAGCGATATGAATAATAGCGGAGGCAATATAAGGGAAGCGAAAGAAAGAAAAATAGAAACAGGAAAGACTGGGAGAGATTCGTAAATAGAGAAACTAAACAATGTCAAGGACGCCCGGAGGAAAGATCTCTAGTCCCAACTAAATAAAAAAAAAGATATATACAAAATGATACATTCGAAAAAGCGAATAAATTTGATTTGACAGTGCTATAAAGTGCACACCATTTTTATCGTAAGCATTTTAACTCTTTCTCTCTTAACTGACGATACCAACGTTGATTCCATCAGAACGTGTTAAATAATAACGGAGAGAAAGAGTTAAAAGTACATGGAATATCAACACTATATTTTTATACACCGGATACGCCAAAAAATCTAGCTTTTTATAGCATTTGTTATGAATGAGAGTATCCAATGAAGTAAAGATCGTAAAGTGAGTAAAGTTTTCCTTTTCAGACCTTGCGATCTATAGGGCAGATGACGTAAATGTCATCTGTTTCTATGGCCCACGTTTAGCGATGGTGTCATGTGGCCAGCACAACGACCAACCGCTTTTAATCGTAAAGTAAAGGACCTAAAGCATTAAAAAAATGGGAAATTTAAAAAAAGTTTAGATTTTGTTTTCGCAATTTAAAACTTTTTTTACAGTCTATTACGATAAGCACTTCTTTGTAGTGTTTTTGTTTGGTGAATATCAGTAAACAATGAAATAGTATTAACTTCAACCTCCCAAAGACCTACAGCTTTAACAATGTATGAAAAGGGATTACATGAAACATTGAACATTGAATCTTCAAATACAAAGGCAAAACTTAGTCAAATACTCAGAAAGACACAAAGACAAAGGCCTATCCCTCGTTCCATATGCAAGGACAACTTTGCACAAATACTCCTTCTTCCCTAGTGCCATTTGAGCACGGAATAGGCTGCTTGAGTCAGCCAGGAAAACCAATGACTTGACAGAATTTAACATGCATGACTAGATTGACATAGGAACACGCGTAGGACGTAATCATCTTTTTTTTTTTTTTTTTGAAGTGACTTCTGTATTTTATAAGATAAAAACATCCTCAAGCTAGAAGTGTCTTTAGACTAACATTTAGTTGAACACACCCCACCCGCCCTCCGTAGCCAATGTAACTTACTATCTCCTAACTCTAGATTTAACCCCCACCCTCCGTAGCCAATGTAACTTATTATCTGCTAACACTAGATTTAACCCCTACCCTCCGTACCCAATGTAGCTTACTATCTCCTTAACTCGAGATTTACGGTCGGACAAATCAATTTTCCGTCTTCGTTGTCTGTGTTCCAAAATGCAATTATTGGAGAGGAGAAGAACTTGGCCTCAAGAAATTTAATTTGTCTTCATTTCAAGGTATAGCAGCTTTTTCGTTAAACTTTTGTTGTAAATTAACCTTTGGGGGGGGGGGGGGAGCGGGAGGGGGTAGAGGAGTAACAAGTGGAGAGAGGGAATCAGATCCGTGTAGAAGATGTTGCTTGGACTTTGCAAGGATCTTGGTACTCACCAAAACTCCCAAAGAGCTGTAGGAAGATATTGTTAGGGCTGCCATCTAATACTTAGGTACCCACTTAATTTACCGAATAGTCATGTTGAAGATGTTGACAGGACTGCCAGAAAAGACCTGGGTACCCACCAAATCTCTCAAAGAGTCATGTTGAAGATGTTGACAGGACTGCCATAAGAGACCTGGGTACCCACCAAATCTCTCAAAGAGTCATGTTGAAGATGTTGACAGGACTGCCATAAGAGACCTGGGTACCCACCAAATCTCTCAAAGAGCCATGTTGAAG
Organism: Biomphalaria sudanica; assembly: GCA_036873155.1. NCBI lineage: Eukaryota > Metazoa > Mollusca > Gastropoda > Planorbidae > Biomphalaria > Biomphalaria sudanica. The sequence goes on from JAZGLO010005366.1 coordinate 217,059, forward strand.
ATGTTGTTGGGAGTCATGTTGAAGAAGTTGTTAGGACAACCATCAAAGATCTAAGTACCCACCAAACCTCTCAAAGAGTCATGCTGAAGATGTCGTTAGGGCTGTTCTCAAGGACCTGGTTACTCACCAAATCTCTCAAAGAGTCATGCTGAAGATCTTGCTAGGACTGTCTACAAGGACTTGGGTATCTTCACAAACCTCTCAAAGAGTCATGTTGAAGATGTCGCTAGGGCTGTCCTCAAGGACCTGGTTACACACCAAATCTCTCAAAGAGTCATGTTGAAGATGTCGCTAGGGTTGTCCTCAAGGACCTGGTTACACACCAAATCTCTCAAAGAGTCATGTTGAAGATGTCGCTAGGGCTGTCCTCAAGGACCTGGTTACACACCAAATCTCTCAAAGAGTCATGTTGAAGATGTCGCTAGGGCTGTCCTCAAGGACCTGGTTACACACCAAATCTCTCAAAGAGTCATGTTGAAGATGTCTAGGGCTGTCCTCGGGGACCTGGTTACCTCCCATAAATTTCCCGAGCAGTCATGTGGTCAATATTGCTAGCGGCTGACCTCAACCTCCTCTTTCGTGTTTTGCATGCCTTTGTACAGAGGTGTAGCTTTGATTGTGTATTAGCTGAAACTAATCTTGCTTAAAGCCGGCACTCTTGGTCAGTTTGACTGAGAAAAAAAAAGGATAAACCTGAAAGTAGTCATTCAGTTCAATGACAAAAACTCTATCAGGCAATGAAAGCACTGTACGTTAAAATAAAATAAAAACTTAACGGTTGGACAACAATCATCGTCACCAAGGCAACTAAGAAATTATCTGTCCACATGTCAATAGTTCGTGAACCATTTTTGTGTGTGTGTTTAAAATATTGGTACTCGTTGTTGCAATAGGACTCTTTTCTTCTCTCTCTCTATCCCTCCCTGCCCATCGCTCTGCCCCTCCCCGCCTTTCCTGTTCTACATAACAAGCGCGGTCCTAGACATGTTTCCACCATTATGCTGGCCCACGATCTCGGGTGTTCAAACCTGTACCCTTCAACTGAGTGATAGCCCTCAGGACAGAATGGGAAGGTGGAGGGGTGGGGACCAGTTTCAAGGTTTGTTTGCCCAAGCCACTTCACTCCAGCGGTTATCACAGTAGCTCCATACTGTCCCCCCCCCCTTTTTTGTTTTGAAACACTATAATAAGCTGTCCATTTTAGTGATACAAGCTCGATAAGAACAGATAATAAATCGATCATTTCGTCTTTAAAACAAATAAGCTGAATGATAACAATGTCGCAACATCGAAGTTTTAATTCTGTTTATTTTATAGCAAGAGATTTGAAATACGCAGATTAAAAATGTTAAGGTCTTTGATGAAATATTGAAAACTCTAATCTCATTAAAAAAAAAGGGACTGATCAGGTTTAAAAATAACTTTTGATGTCATCAAAAGGAAACACGTGACCAGAAACGTCATATATAGCGCGACATTTTAAAGTTGAGATAAACTAAATGTTTGTAAAATGTATTCCATGTTTCGGATGTTCCTTCGGAGTTTTAAGATAATTTACTTTCTAGTCCAAACCTCCCGCAGGACAACGGGAGATGGGATCAGGAAGGGTATGATCCCGGGACAATTGATAAGTCCTTACCACAGTCCAGCGCGGAAAACGCTCGACCAGGCAGCCATCCTAGAAAATTAACTTTTCCAGAAATAGGGCACTCACCTTAATCCCCCACCCGCAATGCACATAATTGTTTAATACTTTGCTCTTATTATGAATCAAGAACAAAATTGGTGGTGCTCTAATGGAAGCGACAGAAACACTCAACAACGACATTTTTTTACTTTCCCAGCGTATGACAGGTTCCCATTAGACTGGGGGATGTCATTTCATTTGGGAGGACTCAGGAGCGTCCTAAGAATTCCAATGTTTAAAAATCCCAGTCTTCACCGACATTCGAGCTCGAAACTCGGAAGCCAACCACTGGGCCACCACGTCCCCTGTAGCAAAATAGTTAATTTCATTCTTCAGTGACTGTTGTAATGATGACTCAATAGTAAGACGCCTACAAGCTGGGGTTAATCGGGGATTTCCTTAGTGACGTGACGGTACATTAAAAAAGTAGAACGGAAATAGCTTAGAGACAGACTAACGGACAAGAGAGACCTCTTGTAGTAAGACTTAGGAATGGACGTGTTGTCTCTAGTTGACCACGTGGGCTGTGCCTTTCTTTTTGTCATAAAGTATTATGTTCCAAAAGGGTCGTATTAACCTATTCTATTTGGTCTGTTGTAAGCGTGTTTATACTTAGGACTCTCGATTTAATGTATTTAAAATTAACAGCATCTCAGGTCACATTAGATTATGATTAGATTCACAACCTTCTCAACAGTAACAATACACACTTCTCAACGATGTGCATGAAACAGTTCATGAGCCGCCATTACCAACACCCTACGATGGGAGGTGGGGGCATAGAACGATGATAACGTCACCACGTTTAAATTTGACGCAATCAAGATTATAGTGAAGTCTGTTGGAGATTTTCATTTATGGAGGCAAATCCCTAAATAGAAAGCTATTTTGTTATATTTATTTGCAGAAGAAGACATTTGTAATGAGCGAATTATAAAAAAAAAAATATATATTTCTTTTGAGCTTTCAAGAATGTGAATAACATTTAAAAGGATTTTTACTTATGGACAAAGTAATTACAGAGCTGATATCAACTCACTCTGTCTGTCTGTCTGTCTTGTAAAGCGTTTGTACACGTTATTTCCCCAACACCCATTTTAGCAAGAAGTATAAATTTTTCGTAATTATTTATTGGCGTAAACAAGACTAGAATCGATAAAACAAGATTACAAATACAGTTTGTGTGGAAACACAAACTCAAAATCGGCCCTCGAAGTGGCCCGCCCAGGCAGGTAAAAAGGCAGGTTTCAATAATTTCAGAAAGTAAATCAGAATAAAATTCTATCAAAGGCAAATGACAGAGAAGAATGGAGAAAGAAGGTTGACAGATCATGTGTGGTGCCCCAAGAGATAGGCGAAAGTGAATGTGAAGTTAGATATGAACATGGCCTAACTGATGTCTTTTAATGATTATCTAATTGTTTTGTAAAGGGTCAATTTCTTATTCAAAGCCTTATGTAGAAGATAACACATTTCCGTAAAAAAAAAAAAATCCTTTAGTTATATGTCTCATAGCGATGGAGCAGCTCTGCCGTTTACTGGATAATATGAAAAACTACTTATTAATTATTGTTTAATTATGTTCCACTATATGCATACAGAATTTAAGTCATTGGTTAATATGCATGACTAAATGCATGACGCGTAGGACGTAATCATCTTCTTTTTTGAAGTAACGTCTGTATTATATAAGATAAGATAAGATAAGAAATATGACAGAACTACTTGACTTAGCAATACAATTGAAAAAAACAAATCTAAAATCGTTTGCATAATTTGTTAAAATTATGCCGTCTGGACATCTCCCTTATAAATAGCCTCCAGTTTTACTATTAATATTGAATAGTTGTAAAAATGGTGTATTTTTATGACAAAACTGCTTGTATGATTGATTTAAAAATTAGATTTTTCGCTTTCAGAAAAGAAAAAAGTAGCCTATGCTTCAGAACGTTGAATGGTCTAAAATACTATGATGTCGGCTTTTCACTAACGGACGACGGATGGACAGACAAACCCAACAAAACTAATAGCGTCTTTTCCTCTTTCGGGGGCCGCTAAATAACTAACCAATTAGTCAATTAATTACTGGTAATTTATTATTAGTACTTCGGTATTCCAAGATACGGCTTAATATGTAGAGTTACATCCCTTTAAATAATTGATCACGTTATTTATATAGCACTCATTCTCGGATAAAGTTGTAACTTTAAACATTTATTTATTTTACCTAACAAAACATGACTCAATGAAACACTAAGCTAGTCAACAACATACTAGCTTTTAATTATTTTGTTTGATGATATCGAATAAGAGAAATAAATTCTAGATTATTGAGAGATATATCTGCAAGAGTTATTTTTTTAAAAGAATTTTAAAAATATTTTTCTTGTTTTAGTTATTTAGTTAGTAGCCTATCAGTGATCTTCCACTTTGGCGTCCTTGACATTGCTTACTTTGATTTTTTCAAAATCTTTCCAGATCTTCCTCTTTTCGTTTCATGTCATCTTACGATTTTCTTAAGCTTCCATTATATCACCAGCACATTTTTCTTATCGCTTTTTTCTCGTACAGTATTTCATTGCTTTCAAGCGGGAACCTAAAAATCAAAGGTGTAAACAAAGGGCAGACCACTAGGATTTATTTTGAGTTTGAAAATCTCCAGTAGCATCTCCCATGCGAGCAGAACATAGACTATGAGTAGTAAGTGGCTATCAATAAGTGTAAATGTGAAATTAAAGTTCCCTTGTCAGACCTTGTGGTCTATAGGGCAGATGATGTAAAGGTCATTTGGTTCTGTGGCCAACGGTTGACGAGGGTGTTATGTTGCCAGCACAACGACCAACCGCCTAACTAATGTTATAAGAGCTGGGTGGACTCAGGGGTACCAAAAGAACCCGAAATTAAAAATCTCAGTCTTCACCAGGATTCGAACCCCGGACCATGCTTTACCGCTCAGCCACCGCGCCTCCCTATCATTCACTATGATTTCAATTTATAGCCTAACACAGTTGTTTTTGTTTATATAAAGTATAGACATTCCGTAAAAAAAAAAAAGATTATTACCCCCTACCACGACTCAGTGTGAGCAGAACAACGAATCATGAACGACTTTGCAGCTAAGGTTTATATTACCATTTGTTAGAATCAGGCATAAATATAGCGTAGAAAAAAAGAACAAGTATTTGCTTATCAGATTTCTGGATTTTTTTTTTTGTTATAAAATTTTCTTTCTCAATTGGCAGACGTGGCAGGTAAATGTCTATTACGCCAATATTTGATCACCATTCTTTCTTTTTTTTTTTCTGAATGATAAATGCAATATGGGTTCACGTTGAATACGTGAGACTCCCTGACGAACAGTTTGTTCGCTCTGACTTCTGCCATGTTGACTCAGTGATTGTGATTAGCTCGTATCGAGCTCGTGACTGACTGGCCGCCATTGACCCTACACTTGGTTAACAGGGACAAATTGGCTGACCCTTACTCGATACGGGAAGGTTGCTAATGTGGTTGGAGTGGGACACGGTAGATAGTCGATAGAACAAGTTGTAACATGTCACCAGTACAGGACAAGACTCGCATTGAAACAAGCCATCGTCAAATTTCAGTGCTTCGACGTCTGAGTATAATACCCCAGAGCTGGGTATCTCGGACTCTCACTTCGTTATTTGTGTTTCTCTGATTCTGGGTATTTGTGAACAGCCAAAAAGTATCAGACAACTAGATACAGATTGCTAAATAATTTGAATTATTTGGTTTCTTTGTATTTTGTTCCCCATTCTTTTGGTTTTATTATTTTAATTATTCACACACACACACATACATACATACATAGATACATACATAGATACATACATACATACATACATACATACATAGATACATACATACATACATACATACATACATACATACATACATACATACATACATACATACATACATACATACATACATACATACATACATAGATACATACATAGATACATACATAGATACATAGATACATACATACATACATACATACATACATACATACATACATACATACATAGATACATACATACATACATACATACATACATACATACATACATACATACATGCATACATACATATATCTGTCTGTGGCATTTTACGTCTCGAGAAACGATAGTTTCCCTTTGCAACTTCCTGTGTGACTAAAGAGGCCAATCCTTGATACATCCGTAGCAAGGCACCAGTGGGCCCGGGTTCAAGAATATATTGATGCCCCCACCCCCAACCCATATGACAAATATTTTGTTTGACAAAGAAATACAGTAGCTAGTATGTATCGGTACATTTACTAAAAGACATTCCAATGCAAGCTCATGAACACAGCTGGCAGAATCATTTAAGACCATGTTTCAGTATTGTTTAGCTCAGTGAACAGAATGCGCAAGCGGCTCTGCTTTTGTTGAAACAATACTTGGAGGCTATTGTTCGGTCCGCTAATATTGAAAAACCTTGGCATCGTAAGTAATTTAAAGAAAGTTGGTGATATTTTATTACTTAGAAGTATTTGTTCAGTCAATCCTGCAGACTTCTGGTTCTCACAAATATGAAAACCTACAAATGACTCTCTGCAATTATTTTGGGTATCTTGTCATAGGAGCTCACAAAAAAATTTCAGACAATAAAGCTCATTTAATCAACTTTTTATACTTCTTGAGGGCTGCCAACGATGATTTTTTAAAAAATGGTGCAGATTGGATCTCCTTTGATTGTTTTGCTAAAAATTGCATTACGCAACAGGACTATTATCTTGAATTGAATTTGTGGGTCGAGGTAAAGGCTTTTGTTTTTTCTTAAGAATTTATGTACTGCTAAGACATTGTCGTTACTTGTGTCACCTAAACGATACTCTTTGCGATGACCACTAAATGAAAGGTTAAAATGCAAAAAGCAATGCAAACTAACATTCATAATGCGATGAGTTACTTTTTGGTCAACTTTTTCAATATGCTTCTTGTTGACATCATCCATCGTACTCGCTCGTTCATGTTGTCTCCATGTTTGGAAAACTTGTTAAGTCATTAGTAAGCCTGTCATCTTTTTTAACGATACGGTTGTAAAACAAACAGCATTGATGCCGTCTCAGAGTATAAACTCGAGACCATCCGAACGACTTTCCAATGCACACACACCAGACGACAAAGCAGCCATTCAAGTGAAAGATCTATTCCATGATTAATGTAAATATCATTCTATCTTATAAATTGTTGTTATAAACCTCCTCCCCAATTCAATCACGTTCAGTTGCTAAAAAGTCAACAAAAAAAGCAGAAAAAAAGGTAATATTATCAAAAGTTTAATAGAGGGGAAAAAAACAAAAGAAAGAATTGGAGTATGTGACCCAAGCGTCACCTCCAACGCACCGTCACCATCCATCCATCCATCCCAGTGGCGCTACAGCCCATGGAGGGCTCTGGCCTGCTCCAACACATCCTTCCATTCAGATCTCTCCTGGGCCTTTCGTCTCCACGCCCTAACCCCAAGCTGCTTCAGATCTTCTTCCACATCGTCAATCCATCGCATTCGGGGTGTGCCTTTGGGTCGTCTGCCTTTTGGTTTTTGCCTGTATACGATTTTCGCTCCTCTGTTGTCTGACATTCTTTCAAGGTGACCTGCCCAACGTAGTCTGTTCTTTTTTATTTCGTACACTATTGGTGGGTCTTCATACAATTGATATATCTCATGTCATGGTTAGTGCTTGTCCTCCACCCTGTTTCATCCTGTATGGCACCATAGATTTTCCTAAGAATTTTCCTTTCCCAAGTATTAAGTAAATTTTCAGATGTCTTAGTCAGTGTCCAGGTCTCATTTCCATACATTGCTGCTGGTCTTATTATGGTTTTGTATATTATTTTCTTGGTTTTCCTTGAAATTGTTTTGCTCTTAAGTAAATGGTGGGTTCCATAAAATGCCCTGTTGTTTCCTGCTATTCTTTCCTTTATATGCGCACCGTCACCACATTACAATAAACCTGATGAAAGCAGTTCCTTACACTGACACTAAATGAAAACCCGGGTTCGTGTTTTGAAGTTAATACAAAGTTTCGCTTCGGATATTTTAAGTAAACTTTTTAACTTTACATTTTATTTTACAAAAGTGCAGTGTAGGGCAGGTCACAATTGGTCATTAGTCATGGGACCAGGCGATATAAAACCCCTACGAGCCATGCAGTGCCTTATTTAGAGTTGAAAAGGCTTTAAGCTATTTGAGAAATGGGGACAGCCCATAACAGAGTTTACGAGAAAGAACACACCATTTGTTTGGTCTGATCAGTGCACACGAGCCTTCAACAAGATAAAACAGAAAATATCGACTCATGATACACTGGTATATTTTGACCCTAACAAAGAGTTTACATTACAAGCAGATAGTAGCCAAAATGGATTGGGAGCAGCGTTATTACAAGATGGAATTCCAATAGCATATGCTTCTAGATCATTAACTAATACTCAGAAAAGATGGGCACAGATTCAAAAAAAAATATTGGCAGTGATTGTTGGTTTGGAACGTTTTGACCAGTATACGTATGGCAGGACAGTTATAGTTCAGAATGATCATAAACCACTTTAAAACATCCTTCAAAAACCACTCAGTTCTGCTCTGAGAAGGCTTCAAAGTCTAATGATGCGCCTTTATCGTTACGATATCCAGTTTCAATATGTTAAAGACAAAAATGTGTCCATAGCTGATACTTTGAGTAGAGACCCATCAGAGGAAAAGAGTGATATCCCTGATGTTTGTGTCAATACAGTCGGACTGGCAATACCAGATACAGTGCTGGAGAAAGTCAGAATCGAGACACAGAAGGATAGAACGACAATGCAAACACTTCTTCAGTATAATCCTAAATGGATGGCCAGACAAACATAATAGTCTACCTGAACTCAAACACTTATTCAGTATATCCTAAATGGATGGCCAGACAAACACAATAGTCTACCTGAACTCAAACAATATTTTTCACTAAGAGACATGTTAACATACGAAGACGGACTCTTGTTGAAAGGAGAACAAATAATCATACCGATATCACTTCGCAAGGAACTAGAAGACAAACTCCATGCAGCACATCTGGGAGTAGATTCAATGAAAAGAAGAGCAAAAGAAACAGTTTTCTGGCCTGGATTATCAGCTGGAATACAGGAAATAGCCAACTCATGTTACATTTGTCAGAAAAACAAACCAGCAAATCAGAGAGAAGAATTAATACAGCACGAAATAGGTTCTAATCCGTGGCACAAGATTGGAATTGATTTGTGGAAGAATCCAGTCCCAGGTCAACAAGCGAGCTTACATTATTCGAGGTGACAATGGTGCAGTGTACCAAAGAAACAGAGTGCATATCAACCCGAACAGAGAAATAGAACAACAAGATATATTCCCCGATACTGATGACAATTTACAGGACAATAGAACTCATGATCAACACATTCGCCACTCATCAACTCATCATTCCCTGCGACCGAGGGATCAGTTGAAGAAACCGACAAGATTCAATGACTATGTGTCTTAATGAACTATTCAATGTTGATTTTTAAATGCGATATGTTTCATATTCATCGAAGCGTACATATGTTTGTTATGTTTAGTTGTTTATGTTGTTGTGGTTTTGTTTTATTTTATTTTTTTATGATACTCACCGAAATGTTTTATTTTTTTAAATATTTTTTTTTAAACAAAAGGGGATGTTGATATCGTGCGCAAAAGTGCACGCGTTCAATATAATAAAGTATGGTTCTCCGCCATGACACTAATGGTTGTTGTTTGTTTATTGCTGTCTGTGAACCTAGATCTTAATTAACAAGTTCTATCATCTTAGAGTTGAAGTAGAGTTTTAGACCTAGGGATAGAGAGATGTGTAACATTTCGGTCTTGTCAAATGAAAGAATGTTCGTCAGGACGTCTAAACTCGCAGATATAAGGAACGAATTTATGTAAAAATGCTTTTGAAACACAAATTTAAGGGTTAATTTTATTAAAAAATTAAATCAATAGACTATATTTTTGTATTTTCATGTGTCAAAGTAAAAAACTTTCTGTACAAAGTGTAGTTTAAAAAATTAGATCTAGAGTCTAGATCTAGATCCTTTCGATCTAAACATGGTAAACATGGCCTTGATTTATCAAATAGTAATACTTTTATAGAGTTGGGCAACTTTTTTTGTTGAGGGTCTTTTGTTTGTTTTAGGGCTACTATACATACGTCACGGTTCCAGTTAGCACGAACATTTGTGCAAAGTTTCATCAAGATTGGACAAACGGTTTTGATTTCTTTTTCGGGACATACATCCTTCTTACATTCTACTTTTTAGTACAAATATATTGTAATAACTTAAGTGAGGCAACTCAACGAGGCACATCGATATTTATTGACAAGACATCACAGGTACACAAAACAACATCTAACTTAGGCACAATCTCTCCATATTGGATCTCTACTTGGGCGGAAATCGTTCTCCTCTTCTAATGTTGACATCCTTTTCCAGTCTATTCTATAACAGTGCGCACCTTCTAGCTTAGATGGCGGTGCGCATGGCAGAGTTCAGGGCCAGACCGATTACACTGCAGTATCTCATATACATTTGATAAGGCCCTAAGCTATTAGAGATATTAGAGCCTTTATACATCCAGACATTATATTTTTTTTTGGGGGGAGGGGGCATAGTGGAAGCCAAAAGCTAATGTATGTGTAGCTTATAGGATCCTGCGCTTACTGGGTGTCAAAGCGAGACCATTCATCATAGAAGGCGTGAACACTGAACTGCAAACGTCGTAACCAGTGGGCTGTGGAGACCAATAGCTCATTGCTGTACGCTTCGGTCAAAATCGGCCTCTGGCAATGCTAAGCAATCGGGCACATTCATTGCGTTATCGCGCACTTATCCTCATTATATGCAATGTTTGCTAGTGTCAGTGACCAGATGTTTCAGGAGAGAAAGCGAGAGGTGTGCCGATCATGTGACCAAAACAAAGGTCATTAGCAGAGAGCTTTTGTTTAAATTGAAGAAAAAAAAACTCCCAATATTAACATAGTATAACTTAATTTCAATAATAGATTCACAAAAGTATTGAACATGAAGCTTGACACTTATTTACTGAAAAGTGAATAGAAGGCTGTCTCCCCTTAGGTTTGACCACCTCCACATATAAAACAGGAAATAACATAATAACTTTTCATTTTTTCTTAAAGCTATTATATCTATAAATACATACTGAATGTCTTAGAAATAAATGTGTAAATAAACTTCCTGTTTACACATCTCTTGAGACCTTAACGCGTACACTGTAACGACCTCTTTTTTCAGTAAGTCATATACTGCTTCCTTTAGCCTTCAGCTGTCTTTTGATTACCTTCTTCAAGATTTATAGAATCTAGACACAATCTTCAGTCGTCAATTTATATTTCAAGGAAAACAACTATCAAAGTTTCCTTCAGTTTAAAGAAGTCAATAATTCTGAGCTCCCCTTTCGGCAGTCAAATCTTATGAGCACCCAGTACATGGTAGTCGAACAAAATGGATAAAAATACTAAAAGAATAGTGAAGCTCTTGGTCTGGATAGTCTCCAGGTCTTCAGATAAGACACCCTCAAATAGAATTCTCCAGTTAACCAGACATCTCAACCCAGTAGATTAAACAATTTTCTAGCTTTCAGAAGTGTGTCACTGATTTCAAAAGACCTCCCGCTGGCGCTCTTAGTCACCGAGCACTATCAACTCACACACCACACAGACCCACATCTTGACGTCATACTTAACCCTTTCAGTGGAAAACATTTTTTTGGTGAGTAAACTTGGGGGGGGGGGTAAAAAAAATCAATGAGCAAGTAACTGTCGATGAAAATGTCGACTAAAATGTTGGACTCGTTGCTTGAACCATTCATAGATTCGATTCGTCGAATATATTATTGAATCATTCATTGATTTGTTCAATGAATCGTTAGCTATTCATTTTACTGAGTTTCTAAATTCACCCTTTAAACCATTCATTGAATCGATCTATGATTCTATAGGTATGTTCTGTTTACAGGAGATTGATTTATCTTTTTTTTGTGTGTGATTCATTAAATGTGATTTGAAGTATATTGTTGTAACTCCGCTCTCGCGCCGACACCGATGGTGCGCATCAGAGCACCGTTCAACACGAGTAGGAGAAGACATGTTGATTCTACAGGAAGGACTGTGGTAGATCCGGCTGAATGGATCTGCAGGTTATGGGAGTCTGAGCTGTCTGGGTCTAAGAGTCGTCATGAATGATACCAGTGAACTGATTCGAGGACCTGGAGTGACAATGGGAAGTGTGTCGGTGGTCTGTTCTAGTGTTAAGATAGACTTTTAGTATTTCTGACAGTGTGACTTAATAGCAAAAGTCTAAGTCTATTTGTTTATAGCTGTAACTAAATACAACGTCTATTATTACCTCCTTCCATTTGTTGAGGGCTTGCCTTAGAGTTACTACAGTAATAGATATAGTAATAGAAAATTTAAAACCTTGAAATATAATACTGTAGAACATAAAATACTACCTAGGAGTGCTAAGGGAGCGTACTGGTGTTGTACAAAATGTTTGAACAAATTCAAAGAGGAAAGGTTGTGTCCCTTATGTCAAGTTATTAATAATACTCGTAGGATAATATTTTATGAGTGCTTGGTGTGGCGAAAGACAAAACGGAAGTGAATCAGAAAGAGAGAAGCTTGTCTGTGTCTGTGAAACATTTTTGTAGTCTAGTGTGTAGGAATATGTGTGAGACAAGTTGTATGGGGCGCTCTTCTCAATTGGTCATCTTTCGGTTTATTGTTTCAGACGCCCTTAGAATCTCATTCAATTTGCCATCTTCACCCCAAAAATCACTTCTCCAGCCCTCCTCTTCCCCTCATTTCAAAGATGTCCACATCCCCCCATCCCACAGTTCTGCTCTATTTCTGATTTCCCAGAAGAGTCGTCCAGAAACACTACTCACAAATTAAATTATTTTTTTTAAATCTCTGAGAAAGTTCGCCATTGTCTTTTTTTTTTGGGGGGGGGGGGAGTTGGGGGGGGGGCTGGACGAACAGCTGGTCGAGGAAGCGTGTGGGTGTGGTCTGTTCTCTGGACCTCTATGTTTCCTCCAGAGGAATGCCGAGAGAAAGCTAATTACGCAGCAGAAGCTGGTTAAAGTTTAGTCCAAATATCCAGTACAGTGATGCTCAAACTGTGGCCTTTTGAGCCCAATCTGGGCTTTAGTGTGCTGCGTTCAGGCACATCGAGACTTTGCACACAGCGCTTCTTATTGATTGCTCCGTTGGACTCGATGACATTTTGTGACGAAGCGGGTCCGTGGCTAATGTGTTAGAAATACAATCTCACCCTGGCTGACAAGGTTTGGGAAACACTGATCTAGTACGTTAAGGTTTTCTGTTTGAATGCTGCTGAGAACGACAGAGGCGTTTCTTCGTAACACTAATGAAACCAACAACTATGTCATCTAGACTAGCTCCGAGACATAAGTCACTTATTTTTTTGAACTCACGTCTTTGAGTTACTTGCCCTTAAATTATAGTTCCATTTTTTTTTTCAAAATAAAAGGTATACAAATTTTTAAGCGTCTGTATTATTCGAACACACGCAAAGAAAGAGACGGTGCATAAAAGTTGACTTCGGTTCTGAAAATGAATGACAAGTGCAACTTTTAAACCAAAACTTCAAATTTGATTGAGCATCCTTTGTTTCTAATAGAGCGATTATTTGGCTTGTTGATTTGTATACAAAGATAACAATGGAAAAGAGGTTTATTGCGTCATCAAACTTGATGTTCATTAGCAGATGGTGTCCTTTCAAAACCAATGTTGGATCTAGATCTAGATTTAGTATCTAGCCAAATTTACATTTATTTATTTTTTTACTTTGAAAAATTACAACGGTCAAACTAGAATTTTCCCAGCGTTGCCAACGAGCTAGTAATTCTTTTTTTCGACGATATACATGAACTGTCAAAATTGTAAGAAAAACTTTGGGGTAGTATTCGAGAATTTAATACACCCAGGTTCCATGACTTGAATAAAGGTATTTTAAAAGAGAAAGGAAGAAAAAAAAGTAGTTACCCTTGTCAGACTTTGCGATCTATGAGAACAGGTGATGTAAAGCTCATCTGTTGCTATGGCCGATGATAAACGAAGGTGTGTGGCCAGCAAATGAACAAATTGCCTTTACTTCCCAAACGTATGTCAGGTACCCCCCCCCCCCCTTTTAGAGTTGTATAGCCTCATGGCGGTCCTAAAAGTGACGAGATTCCAAACCCCATTCGTCCCATTAGTGTTAATACTGCACCAATGTCCCAACCGCTAAGACTAAACTTACTTAGACTTAGATCCTCCCCTCGCCGTTCGGCGCTTTGGGCTTCAGGCTGTCTCCACAAAAATCTGTCTCTAGCAATGTCTGAAGCCTCTTCCTACCTGCTGTCCACTGCTCTGAGGTCCGTCATGAAAGTGTGGCGCCAAGTTATACGAAGACTAAACATTATGAATTAAAAAAATATTTGTACAAAAGAACATATTTATTCGAGGGCACCGAAAAAAAAAGGATTTTTTTAAAAATACAAATTAAATAAAAGTGTTGAGCTCCGAGTTCTGAATTCACCATTAATAATAATAATGTAGATAATCAAATAATACCGAAGACTAATGAGGAATGCAGCATTTTCAGTGGCTACGCAGCCCCAGCTGTGACCTACATATTTTTCCACATGCAGGGCAAGCATAACCATTGCGAATTCACATTTAGAACACGAATTATGAACCACTAGAAAGAATATTAGTTTACAACCTATCGTGAAATCGTATTTTTAAAAGCTTTTTTAGTTTTTGAGATCGAAAGTAACAGAATAACTGACCAATGGACAGACGAACGGACATATGGACAGACAGACGGACGGACAGACAACCCACTTTTTCATCTTTCGTAAACCCGCGAAGAAAACCACAGTATATTTTTTTTATTCAGTTTCAAGACTTGTAAAATATATAATCTCCAAAAGTTTTTTTTTGGTTTTAAATGCTGTAAGACGTTTAGTTTGAACTACTACAACGCTGTTCACGCCATCCCTGTATCTTGTTCCGTGGGCCTCCCAATCTATATTACATGGTACACAGGACTTGTTAGTCAATACTAATCCAATCTGGTCTGGCGCCACGAAATTCAATTTTCTTTCAGTCTCCGAGTTTTCGCTGCGTCAAAATTTCATCTGCTGCTTCCCCGTACAGTGCTCTTTGCCTTCGCGCAGATATTTGCCTTGTGACAACAGGGCCGTCGTTCAGTAGGTGTGTGTGGGTGAGGGGGGGGCTGACTGTGAGACCTTCTCTTTCATCACATCGTCTTTGGACTGCAACGCATGTCAAGTCGCCAAATCTGGCTATGGGGTCGAAATAAAAAGCTTTAGAAGACACATTGAAAACAAATTGAAGACGCATTGAAATCAACTGTCTCGTTCTTCAGTGTGATTATCCAAAACAGTGAAGTTGTAGTTGGCCTCATTGAACTACTGTTCTGTCTCGGAGGGCTCTAAGCAGATGTAGTTCGTAAACATTTTTAACACGATATGCTACTTCAGTAACTGAATTCTCGGACCAAGTTAAAACCTTACACAATTATTTATCGTACCTAACAAAAGTTGAATCGATTTAAAAATATGTCCATTGAGTCAAGTTATTATTGGTAATTGATTATTTTCTTTAATTTAACAAAAAGGGAAATAAATTCTACATTATTGAGAGATATTGTTGCAAAGTGGAGTTCTTATCCTTAGATAAGCTTTGTTTTTACATACATCAACTCACTCTGTCAGTCTGGTAAAACGTTTGTACACGTTACTTCCCGACACCCAATTTCGGATGAAGCTGAAACTGTACACAATTAATTCTTTTACCTGACAACACAAGAATCTATATAAAAAATATTAACTAATAAGTTAATTAACTATTGGATATTACTTATTTTGATGTGTATCTCGAATAACGGAAATAAATTGTACTTGGCTGAAGCGATGGTATAAGCTGAATAAGTCCCCTTTAAAGGTCGCCGCTTTTAAGTAAGTTTCAAATAGACAATACAGTTTGGACACCAAGAAGTAAAAGGAAGATCACTCTTTTATTTCTGCAACGGACTAGAGTTACCCCACTTTAGAGGCCAAAAAAAAAGAGGGGGGTAGAACAAGTAGTATTTACCAGTTACCAAATAGCAGGGCCGGACATAACCATTGTGACCAAGAAGTCGTGAAAAGATCACTCTTTGAATTACTTTATAAGCCTGGCGTGTAGCAAAGTCATACTGTATATCATAAAAATTGTTTCCTACATAACAAGAATTACCAAATGTTTCAATCTATCTTCGAGAATTAATTAATTCTTCATTGGTATGAGGCGCGAGAAGCTTATTTTACCACATTCCACAATTACGGGTATTGCATAATGCCGTTTTTTTATCGCGAGTAAGATTTGCGTTTTCCACATAGAATGACACCATAAAATGACAATTTTTATCTATATATTTGCCGCGATATATTTCAACAGATTTTTATGAGTTTTTATTTAAAAGATATTAATGATTTCCAGAGATTTCCAAGACTTTCGCGTATATTTTGCAATTTCAGAAGATCCTGGTAAATGAGGAGGCCGCGGGAACTTGTTATTAGTTATAAAAAGAGTTTAATTTAATAGAATTAGCGCGGGTCCACTGCGGTGGCCCTGAGAAAAAAAGCGCCTTGGGTCGACTAGTAACATAAAGAAGCAAAAGTCATAAGTTCGAATGCAGGTCGTTCCTTCTGCCCCCTTTAAAAATCCGCTTACGTTAAAATTCACCCAGATATTCCTTTCTTTAACTATCACATTGGCAGCCTACGTTTAAAGTTTAAAATGTCCTAAATTACTATTCCTATAAATAAATTACATAATTAGTCAACTACTGTTTTAATGTACTAGATAGCTTTTCTAGCTATTTAGTACTACATCTAAATGACTTTATTTGGTTCTTTTGCTAGATACTTAATCTCTACTACTAGCTCTTATTCTATATCTAAACGACATATTTTTATTTTTTTCAATTTCTAATTTTAGATTTTGTCAACATTTTAGATTTTAGTTCTAGCTCCTAGATCTAGATCTAAATTAAGGCCAAGTATTTAATTCAAACTATTTTGTTTTATTTTCTACTTCCTAGCTCGATATAAACTAACCAGGGCTACTTTCTTCTATTAAATACTAGCTCTAAGCTACCCACTAAACCCTTAGGAGTAGGCTTCTATCTTGATATTAACTAACTAGGCCTATTTTCTTCTATTAAACACTAGATCTATGCTACCTACTAACCCATAAGGAGTAGGCCAGGGACTATTTTGTAAGTTTTTGTGTTGTGCTTCTAATTGTATTATACTTACCTAGGGGTGTTGTAATTTATTGAAGTTGCGTGTCTGTTATGATTCCCTAATGTTTTGTTTTTCTATAATGAACGTGGGTAGTGCAATGCCAGTGAGCGACGATCGGCTTCATTACCTGTCAACTGTGTTGCAAGGAGGTTGTGTCGGTCTGAGTGCATCGTCTAGTGGAAGTTTCTGAATGGATCATGTTATTTTCAACTCTCACCCAGCCCCCGACTTAACCTGCGTTTGAAGGCATTGATCATTTCCACGCTCCAACGTCCAAGAAGTCACTTTAGAATGTTTGTGTTTTTTTGTGTCGGACTTTTAGTTTTAGAAATATCTAAAAGAAAAAAAACAACAAAATAAAACAAAAAAAAAAAGGATAACACTTAACCCATGTTATTTTAAGGACTCCGGCTCACTCCGATTTTCATTAAAATGCTTTCGCATAGAAAGTATATTTAACCATAGATCTACCATTATACGCGCAAAATACCACTGACGGAAAGCTCTCACCAACTGCCGTAAAGGTTCGTATGAGATTCCGTACACAGTTTTCTTGCTTAGGCGTGATTTCAACAGATTCGCAAATTCAGCAACGCGATTCTCGATTGCTATTAAATCAGTTGTGTATTTTTTTCGGCATTTCCCCAAAAGGCCGCAGACTATAGAAAGCATAAATAGATGTAGTAAAAAAGTTTAGTTTTTTTTTTCGAGAGCGAGAAAGGAATAATACTTTGTAGCAGTGGCGTAGCTAAGGTATTTGATGCCTGGTGCGGCAGGTCCTCATGATGCCCCCCCCCCAAACAAAAAGTTCTATTTTTTTCTCCAAAAGAAATGTGTATTTAATGTTAAAATATTGCTAATTTGCAAAAAAATATATTTTACAAAAAAGATACTTCAAATAAATCTTAGTGCTTTCTTACTAGCAATTTATCAATAATTTTATTAACATCTTTTTTTAGCGGCCCCCGATTAGAGAAAAGACGCTATTAATTTGTGTTGATATTCTGTACGTTCGTCCGTCCGTCACGTTTAGACTAGAAAATATAATGAAAATCCGACATCATAATATTTTAGACCATTGAAATTTCTGATGCAACGGCTACTTTTTTCTTTTTTGAAAGCGAAAAATCTAATTTTTAAAATCACTTATGCAAGCAGTTGTTTTTTTAAATAAAAATACACCACTTTTACAACTATTCACTATTCATAATAACAAACATGGGAGGCTCGTTAGTGGGGGAGATTATAATTTACCATATTTTTAACTTATTGATGCAAATGGTTTTAGATTTTTTGTGAAGGTTACATTTGTATTGCTAAGTTATGTAAGTTCTGTCATACTAACTACTACATTAACACAAAAAAATGTTCACTTTTTCTAAAGAGAAAAAAAACTATTTAGTGTGCATATAAGTAGGACATAATTTAAAACAACAGTTAATAAGTAGTTTTTCATATTATCGTGTGAACTGCAGCACTGTCTCATTGCTGTAGAACACTGAACTAAAGGGGAAAAAATATGGAAATGTTTTTTCTTGAGGATTTAAATAAGAGATTGGCCCTTTACAAAACAATTAGATCAATTAGATATTCATTATAAGACATCAGTTAGGCAAGGTTCACATTTTACTTCATATTCACTTTCACCTATCCTTGGTCTGCTGGACCCTTAGGGCACCACACAAGATCTGTCAACCTTCTTTCTCCATTCTGCTCTGTCATTTGTCTTTGATAGAATTTCCTTCTGATGTTTTTTTCTGAAAATATTAAAACCTGACTTTTTACCTGCCTGGGTGGACCATTTTGTGAGCCGATTTTCATTTTGTGTTTCCACACAAACTGTCTTTGTAACCTTGTTTTTCTACCACCTTTTGTTCAATTAACGAAATTGCCAAATGAGTTTGTCGTAAATATGTCATCAGTTGATCGAAAGTAATGCTTGATCAACTTATGTTTAGAACTGTTTCGCTTGAATGTAGCCACACTAACTACAGTTGTCAGAAATATGAGAATCAAGATGGCGATATTCCAGACTGATTCATCTAGCGCATATGTTTTTATAAAACTCTAGCTCTCAACGACCTTTGTTTTGTAAGTTGGAGGCTTCTGAAGAAACAGCAACAACTGTGGATGTCTATTTCTATTGATAGTAAATGTGTATTTGTCAACATTTCTATGAATACCATCAGGACTTTTTTTTCATCCGAGGATTCAATAGAAAAGAAAGAAACACAAATTCATACCGCATCGTGATATTGTTAACATTTGATGAGAATTTCTAGAAAAATTAGGTCCAGTGAAAAAAAAAATCCACCTGTAGCTCTTATATGTGTGTTTCTACAGAATGTTTGTGATTTTGCCAGGTATTTTTTTTTTCATGCAGCCAATATTGAACTAATTTTGGAAGTTTAATTCAGCCTTGACATGTTAGGTGTAGGCTACTGTCCAATAAAAATGAAATAAAAAAAAAATGAATCACTTTCTGTAGGATTTGATTTCGTAATCTTCCAAAATTACAATAAACTCATTTTGTATTTGTGGGGACATTTACGCATTCGGTGTGGAATTAAACTTGGTTTGAAGCACATGTTATGTCAGGAGTGGTTTGTTCTTGGATAATAGTTTCACCAAATCCAAAAAAAATTGCTTTCATTTTTGACCCTCCACTACATCCTTAACTTAGCGATGTCCACGGAAAGCCATATTTTGCTTTGAGAGAAAACGAATGATGTCCAAGATTCTCTTTAGATTCTCAAAGCGATTGCCGAATGTGAACTCTGTTGGTCTCATTTATAGTTTTGCCCCAGACTTGCTGATTTCCGTCTCGACAGGTCTGGGAAACCAAAAATTCTCGACCTGTATGGCGATATTTATGCACTACGCAAGACAGCAGGGTTTCTGTCCAGGGCTTTTGCAAGAGAGGATTTGAGCCTCTTAAGCTCTCACGTAAATGGAGTTTGATAATGATGATGATGATGATAGTTTTCCATATAGATAACCTCCATTACTCATTGAATCTGTCGCTGGATTTAAATGTAGATGTGGTACTTTAGCTTGTTGAGAAGAGTAAGCAGGGGTAGCAAAACATATTTTTGTTTAGTAATACATCCACTTTCTCAAAACTTTGGCATCAACTGGAAGAAGGAGACTTTCCAAAGCTTTCTGGCCTGTCCTATTGCTGAGTTTGTGTTTACATTTCAACATTACAATGATCTCGAGATGAAACAAAAAAAAAATTGATAAGAAGTAGTGAAGTCTTTCCAAAATGAGTTAAGCTAAAAAGAATCACAATGAAATGAAAATAAGCTACAAATGTTAACTAGAGTCAATAGGCATATTAATAAAATATAGATTTAGATGAAACCCGTGTACTGAACAATTTAATTTGTAAAAAAATGTACCAACACAACTTTGTCCCTTATTGTGATACAGAGCATGAACAATGAATGTACCATGTGACCCTGAAGAAAGTGTAAAAGTACGTTGGGCTCAGAGTTTGAAACAAATGTAATTAATTTGATTTAAGATAATCTGCATCTTAAATGTATTGTAAGGAAGCATATAGGAGAAAAACAGCAGCGAAATAGATACATTTGTTAGTGTTTCTTCCTTTGTTATACAAATGTGTAGTTTTTATTGACAAAGTTTATCTTCGGCTTGATGCCCCTCATCCATTGATGCCCTGTGCGGCCCGCACCACCCGCACACTGCTAGCTACGCCACTGCTTTGTAGCAATGGACCTCATTCACCAATCGTAAATAAATAACATTTAGCCACGTGGTTCTCAATCTCTTCTATACAAATTAAATAATATACGCAGGCTGTCACGTTACAGTTTTTTTTTCCACTGTTTGATCAGTATTATCGAGTGGCTAAATGTTGTTTCTTTACGATTAGTGAATGAGGTCCACTTAATTTCTCTACATTTATTTATTACTGTATAGCTTTTATTTAGAGCTATTTTCATGCTCAGAGCTCTGTGGTCCAGTCTATCTCATTTGTGGACCAGTGGGGGGAGGGGGTATATGGAGAAGTTTTTTTCCTTGCTGCCTTTTGGCGCTCAGTAAACACAACACTGCTCGAGTCGGGTGTCGAACCTCGAGCCCCCTTCTTAGGTAGCCAACTTCAAGCGAAATTAGCCCCTCGACCACGCTTTCCACAACATTCAAAAGAAGTCAAATAAACTATTAAAAGTGATACTTCCGTATATTTAGAATTAAAACACAAAATATAATGTAAGAGTGAGAAACATGAATAGAGCATTAAATTGGGGCATCCCTCTAGGCCTGAAATTAAAGGTCTAGGAAATTTGCTGTGTCTAATACCATTCTTTACTTCCATTAAAAAGGTGCTTCAGCATGAGAGAGAGAAAGAAAGAGAAAGCGGGCTAAAAAGTATTGTAGTAACTTATGGGAGGCAACTCAACGATGTAGATGTTTATTTACATCACAAAAATCATAACAATGTCTGCTTTGAGCATCAGCCTCTTCATAAGTTGTAGACTTCGTTAATTTCTTCCTAATGTAAATATCTTTCTCAGTCTAGCCTCTAACAGTGCGCACCTTCTCAGTCTAGTCTCTAACAGTGCGCACCTTCTCAGTCTAGTCTCTAACACTGCGCCCCTGATCAGTCTAGTCTCTAACAGTGCGCACCTTCTCAGTCTAGCTTCTAACAGTGCGCACCTTCTCAGTCTAGCTTCTAACAGTGCGCACCTTCTCAGTCAAGTCTCTAACAGTTCGCACCTTCTCAGTCTAGCTTCTAACAGTGCGCACCTTCTCAGTCTAGCTTCTAACAGTGCGCACCTTCTCAGTCAAGTCTCTAACAGTGCGCACCTTCTCAGTCTAGCTTTTAACAGTGCGCACCTTGTCAGTCTAGTCTCTAACAGTGCGCACCTTCACAGTCTAGCTTCTAACAGTGCGCACCTTCTCAGTCTAGCTTCTAACAGTGCGCACCTTGTCAGTCTAGTCTCTAACAGTGCGCACCTTCTCAGTCTAGTCTCTAACAATGCGCACCTTCTCAGTCAAGCCTCTAACAGTGCGCACCTTCTCAGTCTAGCTTCTAACAATTCGCACCTTGTCAGTCTAGTCTCTAACAGTGCGCACCTTCTCAGTCTAGCTTCTAACAGTGCGCACCTTCTCAGTCTAGCTTCTAACAGTGCGCACCTTGTCAGTCTAGTCTCTAACAGTGCGCACCTTCTCAGTCTAGTCTCTAAAAATGCGCACCTTCTCAGTCAAGCCTCTAACAGTGCGCACCTTCTCAGTCAAGCCTCTAACAGTGCGCACCTTCTCAGTCTAGCTTCTAACAGTGCGCACCTCTTCAGTCTAGCCTCTAACAGTGCGCACCTTCACAGTCTATCTTGGATGGTTGTGTATGGCAGGGTTATAACAATATGTTAGAGCTGTTAGAGGATTTGTTAAAATGTGGCCCGTTTATTGAAAGTTAAAAAGAAAAAAAAAAGGGGGGGTGGACATTCCGGCCATAATAGATTATATAAAGCCTGTGATGAAGTCAACTGTCATAAATGTATAGGTTTTGTCTTCAAATCCGAAGAGTAAGAATGAGTGTGAAGTATTTCACATGACGATGCAAGCCTCTTTGCGGCCTGCAAATTTGTCTGATGTAATACAGACATACCTGTCGTCTGCCGGGGTTTTATGTATAAATTCTTTTCATTTCGTATGTTTGAATTTCAATTGTGTATTGTAATAACTCTGCGCACTGTTCAGAATTGGCTATAAACTGAATGTCTAGATGATTTTCATCTGAAGCGATTAGAAAGAGAGCGTCAGGAGTTCTTGAACTAAGGAAGAAAGAGTGGTCCTTCGTGCTGCCTGAGGACTGGAGGACCTGGAGTGAGACGGGGAAGGGGTGTCGTTGGTCTGTATTAAGGCTCGGAGGAAAAGGACTGGTGGAACTTAGGACAAGACTCTTTTAGTATTTGAGGCTGAAGTCACTGTCTTTTATATACAAATCTTATATCAACTCACTCTAATAGTATTACTCAAATCAAATGCAAATATTCGTTTGTTATAGCTGTCACTACTCTATTACGTATTTTTCTTGAGTTGAGGAGTGTCAAACAGATTAATCATATTCTAATGTTGGCTTAACTAAGTTTGATTTTGTTTTGTGTCATGCAGAAATTGCAATAAAAAATTTTCAAGGATAATAAGATTAACATTATAAAAAAAAGTCGCAAAATTTTAAAATCACACAATACGAATATTGATAATCAAGCACACAACATGTGTAAATGACACACAACGTAAAATTAAAATCATGGCTTTTATATAGCGCTATTTTCATGATTATAGCATGCTCAGAGCGCTTTGGTCCAATCTCAGTTGTTGATCAGTGGGGGGGGGGGGGGTAGGGGGGATCTAGGATAAGGTTTTTCCGTGTTGCCCGAGTCGGGTGTTGAACCTCGAGGCCTCTTCATAGGTAGCCTAGCTAAGTGCGCTTTTAGCCTCTCGACCACGCTTTCCATGTATGGAAATACACACAGCATGTGCAAATGACACACATCGTATGTAAATACACACAGCATGTGTAAATGACTCACAACGTATGTAAATACACACAGCATGTGTAAATGACTCACAACTTATTAAAATACACACAGCATGTGTAAATGACTCACGACTTAAATACACACAGCATGTGTAAATGACACACGACTTGTGTAAAAGACACGCTACATGTGTAAATGACATACAACATGTGTAATGACACACTCAAAACATCTCCATCTAAATAACCGCTAACACCCATTTTCAAGTCTAATAACTCCAATTTTCCTAGGGTGAAAAAACTTCCCAACTATTCTCTCTTTGAGATTATTCTCTCCCCTACTTGGCCTTCCTCTTCCTATTCGATATTTTGTTCTTTTCTTTATTTCTTAACATCAAAAGATCGGTGTTTAAAAATGAGAAAAAGATTGAATTCTGGTTAGAGAATTATCAATTACTAATTAACTTTTTTCTTTGCAAACCCTCATTTCAATTTATATTAATCATATTTTCTTGATAAAGAGTGTTTTTTTTTTTCTGTATTTTATTTTTATTCCTTTGAAATAGGCTTAACTTTGTTTGTTTTGTTAAATGTTTTCCATGTTTCAGATATTCCTTCAGAGTTGAATATAATTTACTACCTAGTCCAAACCTCCCGCAGTACCACGGAGATGGCAGCGGGCAGGGTACGAACCCGGGACTATCGGCAAGTCCGTACAGCCCAGCGCGCATACCCAACGAACAAAAAATCAGTCATGTACAGACAATCTTTTAGTGTGCTGTTATCAACATTAACATTATAGCATTTATAATTACAGACATTACATTTGTAGTATCTATAGTCATTGCTGCTCGGAATTAGGTCAATGTCGTTAAAAACTCCTTTCACTTTCTCTCCTTCCGGCGGATCAAAATATCTCAGTGCAAGAAAGAATAACACATTAGCAGGACGGGTCTTCCCAGCATCCTCACCATCCAGACAACGCCGCCTGTACTGACTTGGTCATCTCTGTCTGGTCGGGGGGGGGGGATAACCGTATCCCGAAATTCACTCTCTCCTAAGAGTTGAGTCTAAGACTCTTGGAACTCTAGGCCTATGGAAGCTTGTCCTAAGAGTTGAGTCTATGACTCTTGGAACTCTAGGCCTATAGAAGCTTGTCCTAAGAGTTGAGTCTATGACTCTTGGAACTCTAAGTATTAGTAGCTTGTCCTAAGAGTTAAGTCTAAGACTCTTGGAACTCTAGGCCTATGGCAGCTTGTCCTAAGTGTTTAGGTCTATGACTCTTGGAACTCTAGGCCTATGGCAGCTTGTCCTAAGAGTTTAGGTCTATGACTCTTGGAACTCTAGACCTATGGAAGCTTGTCCTAAGTGTAGAGTCTATGACTCTTGGAACTCTAGGCCTATGGCAGCTTGTCCTAAGAGTTTAGGTCTATGACTCTTGGAACTCTAGGCCTATGGCAGCTTGTCCTAAGAGTTTAGGTCTATGACTCTTGGAACTCTAGGCCTATGGCAGCTTGTCCTAAGTGTAGAGTCTATGACTCTTGGAACTCTAGGCCTATGGCAGCTTGTCCTAAGAGTTTAGGTCTATGACTCTTGGAACTCTAGACCTATGGAAGCTTGTCCTAAGTGTTGAGTCTAAGACTCTTGGAACTCTAGGCCTATGGAAGCTTGTCCTAAGAGTTTAGGTCTATGACTCTTGGAACTCTAGGCCTATGGAAGCGTGTCCTAAGTGTTGAGTCTATGACTCTTGGAACCTTAGGCCTATGGAAGCTTGTCCTAAGTGTTTAGGTCTATGACTCTTGCAACTCTAGGCCTATGGAAGCTTGCCTTAAGAGTTGAGTCTATGACTCTTGGAACTCTAGGCCTATGGAAGCTTGCCCTAAGAGTTGAGTCTAAGACTCTTGGAACTCTAGTCCTTTGGAAGCTTGTCCTAAGAGTTGAATATATGACTCTTAAGACCCTAGGCCTATGGAAGCTTGTATCCATCTGCCTGTCTGTACAAACTTCTAATCAGGATCTGATATTAGTTTGGGAGGGGGGAGAGTGAAGATTGTTGTTCGTTATGGTGACCTTTTTGTGAACGTTTGTAAATGTTTCTGAATGTTTGTGAGAGTTTGTAAATGTTTGTGAATGTTTGTAAAAGTTTGTGAATGTTATTGTCATGAAATTAGATACTACGGTATTTGGCGGTGATATAAAGCTTCTTGTTCCCATTGACTGTTAGAGCTGAAAGGGGAACTTTCAACTGTTTATGTATTTATGTGTTGCATGTATGTGTGTGCATTTATGTGTGTGCATGTATGTGTGTACATGTATGTGTGTACATGTATGTGTGTGCATGTATGTGTGTGTGTGCCACATCACTTTTTAGCGGCCCCCTAAAGGGGAAAAGACGCTATTAGTTTTGTGCGAAATGTCTGTCCGTCCGTCCTTCCCGTTTAGATCTCGTAAACTAGAAAAGATATTGAAAATCCGACATCACAATATTTTAGACCATTCAAAGTTCTGATGCATCGGCTACTTTTTTTTTCCTGAAAGCGAAAAATCTAATTTTTAAAATCAGTTATGCAAGCAGTTTTTTAAGAGAAAAAGCTAATTAGTATGCATTATAAGTTAGATCTAATTTAAAACGAATAGTAATCTTATAAACTTCATTTTGTTCATTTTTAATAGGGGAGGGCCAGGGTGCGCAAACAAAAGAGTAAGCCTTTTCAAAACATCTACATTATGTAAAGACCAGAAGAGGCTCAGTTTGGCGCTTAGCTTCCGAACCGAGGGTACCGGGCTCGAATCCTGGGGAAGACTTGTATTTTCAACTTCGAAATTCTTGGGCGCCTCCGAGTCTACCCAGCTCTAATGTGTACTTGACATTAGTTGGGGAAAAGTAAAGGCGGTTGGTCGTTGTGCTGGCTACATGACACCCTCGTTAACCGTAGGTCACAAAAACAGATGAACTTTACATCATCTGCCCTATAGACCCGGGCGAGCCACATGCGGTTCTTTGGGTGTGAAGCTGCGGATCTTTAGTTCCATACGCAAATATTATTTATTTTATCAAAACATTTTTTTAAATGGTTCTGAATCTATTGTCAGTCCGTCAGAAGCTCTCTAATGACGCCATCGTCTGATGTTACTATGTAGCTTTCAAGTTGCTTTCGACGCTAGATGAATTGGCAACTTCACCACCTGCTTTGGCTGTGAGTAAAGTTTGTTGTTTCAAGTAAATGAGTTAGAAGTAATTATCTTCTCAAAGTTAGAAGCAATCTACAAGTAATGCTTATCTGGCAGGCTTTGCGGTACCACACAAAATTGCACAAAAAGGCAAATCATTTACAGATGGTGAGTATGTCAAAGACTGCTTCTTACGTGCATCTGAAGAACTGTTTTGTGATTTCAAAAACAAACCAGAAATCTTGATAAAAAATCAAAGATTTGCCACTATCTACGAAAACACAGCAAGGTAGAATATTTAAAATGTTTTCAAATGTCACATATTTACAGTTGTAAGATATTCAACTTTCTTTTGTCCTACCACTTGCTAATCTTGCTACATAAGAACACGGCACAAGTTGCCCATTTTGTTAGGTATATGTCTTCCCAAGGTCCAAAAGAAGAACTTCAATGATTGCAACCTCTCACGTAACGCAACAAAAAATGGACAGCTTTAAAAGCAATGCCGCAAGTTGACTCGGCGCATGGAATACTCTTCCAGATTGCTACCAAGAGGAAAGAAGTTAGCACTTGGAGTGCTGACTATCTTCGGATCGACATATTCCTGCGAGAAAGCGTTTTTTTTTTCATGAATATAAGTAAAAGCAAAGTAAGTAGCCAACTAACAATTGAAAATTTAGAGTCGTGTTTGAAACTAAAAACAACAACTTTTGAGCCAAATGTATCCATACTTTCTAAAACCATGCAAAGCCAACGCTCCCATTGAATTTGATTGCTCAATTGTTTGTTATTGAAGTTCAAGTTAGTGTTGTAAGCAAATGTTTAACTGTTTTAGTTGTTACCGAAATAAAAAAAAATAATTATGTAATAATGCTATATATATATTATCTAATTTGTTGTGAAAAAACACTACTTATAAATAATAAACTTTTTTTTTTCATTAAAAAAATGTGCGATTACTATTTATTGTTGCAAGAAAAACTGTATGGCTCTTTAAAAATTTAAAATTTTGTAAATTATAAATTTGGCTCTTTCGACTCAAAAGGTTGCCGACCCCTGCTATAGACCACAAGGTCTGAAAGGGGAACTACTTAGGCCACGTTCACATCTAACTTTGCATTCACTTGCACCTATCCTTTGATCTGCAGCACCATTGGGCACTGCACAAGATCTGTCAACCTTCTTTCTCCATTCTTATCTCTCATTTGTCTTTGATATAATTTCATTTGGATGTTCTTTCTGAAAATATTGAAGCCTGCCTGGGTGGACCACTTCGGGGGCCGATTTTAAGTTTGTGTTTCCACACAAACTGTCTTTGTAACCTTGTTCTTTGTGTGCGTTTGTTTTGTTTGTTTGATTGGGGGACAGGGAGGTAGGCTTTTTTAAAAATTGTTTTTTGTTTGTTAAGAAAAAATTCACCAATTTCAGAAACTAGTCCTGTAATGTTTCTCTTTGTATATATTTTTTCTTCCTTAATGTAAGAAGTTAATGGCATCCCAGAGATAAGATAGTTTCTCTTAGTATGATTGCGACATTTCAGATGAACCAGACTTAATTGCGACAATGATTTATGGCTTCGTAAATAGAGGTTCAAAGTTATAAATAGAATTCAATCCAATTAGTTGCTGTTTTTAAAAGCAATGTTTATTACTTTGGTGATACTCAAGAATGTGAATGTTCCATCAAAGAAGACACGATCCCAAATTAGAATCTAATCGAAAACAATGTTGTCTTCATGTGGCTGGTACTGAAACTATTACGATCAGCCATGGTCCTTAGTCTTTTTATTTTGTTGTTGTTGTTGTTGTTTCCAAACAAGAAATGTTTCTATTTTCTACATCTTAAATAACTTTGTGAATTATGATAGTGAAGTCTTAAGTCTGTTTTCTTATGTTCATATCTCTAAATAGTTTGGCTTAAAAGTTACGACATCCTCTGATTGATTCTCTCATATGTGGGACAATCGTGGAATGGGCGGTTTCAGCATCTGGTGGAGGTTTCCATGAAACTCTTTACCACCGGAAACACAAAACAGGATTCTAATAGAATTATATCGCCCTGTAAACAGTTGTTGAACATTTTATTTCAACTCACATTATTAAGTCATGAAGCATGATAAATTCCACCCAGGTTTTTAATTTATCGCACATTATAAATTTATCTTACATAAATTCATCTCGCAATACAAATTCATCTCAAAGTATAAATTCATCTCAAATTATAAATTCATTCATTAAAAAAGTATATTTTAGAATCATTATGGCTCCTCTGTCCTTTTGGATGTTAATGAGTTTTCTTTGTCCGGTAAGATTATAACTATGTAGTACAAATCGTCACTATTACTTTGCGACCCAAATTATGTATTCATGGATAATAATGTGGATATACTAATGCTGTAAAGAACATCTATTTCTATGAATGACCGAAGTTGAAGACTTGAAGACCACATGCCATCCTCGTTAGCAGTTGTATATGAGAATAAATATACATGACATTTACATCATTTGTCCTTATAGATCGAAAGTTATGAAATGGGTACCTATGTTATCAGAAAATTATAACCCATACCCACCAAAAAAAAAAAAAATTGAGCAAAAAAAAAAGCCAAAAAAACTTGTTCAATTTTCAACCATACTGGTTGAAGACTTCCTGCGCTGTTACTAAAAGAGTGTAACAGACATGCTGAAGACCATACTGGTTGAAGACTTCCTGCGCTGTTACTAAAAGAGTGTAACAGACATGCTGAAGACCATACTGGTTGAAGACTTCCTGCGCTGTTACTAAAAGAGTGTAACAGAGATGCTGAAGACCATACTGGTTGAAGACTTCCTGCGCTGTTACTAAAAGAGTGTAACTGACATGCTGAAGACCATACTGGTTGAAGACTTCCTGCGCTGTTACTAAAAGAGTGTAACAGACATGCTGAAGACCATACTGGTTGAAGACTTCCTGCGCTGTTACTAAAAGAGTGTTACTGACATGCTGAAGACCATACTGGTTGAAGACTTCCTGCGCTGTTACTAAAAGAGTGTAACAGACATGCTGAAGACCATACTGGTTGAAGACTTCCTGCGCTGTTACTAAAAGAGTGTAACTGACATGCTGAAGACCATACTGGTTGAAGACTTCCTGCGCTGTTACTAAAAGAGTGTAACAGACATGCTGAAGACCATACTGGTTGAAGACTTCCTGCGCTGTTACTAAAAGAGTGTAACAGACATGCTGAAGACCATACTGGTTGAAGACTTCCTGCGCTGTTACTAAAAGAGTGTAACAGAGATGCTGAAGACCATACTGGTTGAAGACTTCCTGCGCTGTTACTAAAAGAGTGTAACTGACATGCTGAAGACCATACTGGTTGAAGACTTCCTGCGCTGTTACTAAAAGAGTGTAACAGACATGCTGAAGACCATACTGGTTGAAGACTTCCTGCGCTGTTACTAAAAGAGTGTTACTGACATGCTGAAGACCATACTGGTTGAAGACTTCCTGCGCTGTTACTAAAAGAGTGTAACAGACATGCTGAAGACCATACTGGTTGAAGACTTCCTGCGCTGTTACTAAAAGAGTGTAACTGACATGCTGAAGACCATACTGGTTGAAGACTTCCTGCGCTGTTACTAAAAGAGTGTAACAGACATGCTGAAGACCATACTGGTTGAAGACTTCCTGCGCTGTTACTAAAAGAGTGTAACTGACATGCTGAAGACCATACTGGTTGAAGACTTCCTGCGCTGTTACTAAAAGAGTGTAACAGACATGCTGAAGACCATACTGGTTGAAGACTTCCTGCGCTGTTACTAAAAGAGTGTAACAGACATGCTGAAGACCATACTGGTTGAAGACTTCCTGCGCTGTTACTAAAACTGGGAACAACTTCGCCGTCTCTGTGTAGCTGCCCGGGCTGCCCCCAAGGGAAATTATTCTGAAGGGGAGAACAGAAATGTTGGAACAGAATAACGTTGGTAAATATTTAAAAAAACAGTTTTCAGCCACTGACCTAGACCTTCGAAAGATATTCTATTTAATGTTTAAATCGGTTTTGCCAAAAAAAAAAGGTGTATGGAATGAATTCCACGTCTCATGTGACGTGTCAGCGCATATTTTAAATCAAGTTTCCAACCTGTTTTATATCAATATTATTTCAGATGTAAGTTTGCCTTCCTTCCCTTCATTTAATGGATCTAGATTTCATCGTTTAAAATATCATACATGTAGTAGATTCACTCTATTAGTTACTAATTGAGTATGGATTAATCCTATTTCAAAGTTTAAATTTAATTCTTTAAACCTTACTATTTGTGAAATGCAAGAGGGCCAAAAAAAAAAAAGAGGCCTAAGTAGGCTAAGGATTCCTATAATGACAAAGCTAAAATTGAATAGCGCAAATTCAAAAACAAAAAAAAACACCATATATTAACTCTTGGACGAAATTGAGCTGTGTATTTGACAACGATAATTTAATCGAAATTACCTGTACACCTAAGGAAAGACAAAAGAGAGGATTAAGCCTTACGAAGGACGGCAAAATAACACCTATAAATAAGCTTACAGTGTAGCATATTAGTATATCTTAAGCTGTAACATTAACATGTGAAATATCATACTTCTTAGTCTTTTGGTAGATGTTCATCATTCAAGAGAACAAAGCATGCACATATATTAAATCAAGTTTTTAACCTATTTTACATCAATATTCTTTCCGATGTAAGTAAGACTTACAGCGCTGTATTTCAAATTGGGTAGAATTGTAAATACAGGAATTTCATGTTGAACAATTTGGTTGAGCACATTGATTTAGTCTATTTTTGTTTATTCCAACTGTAAAGTGTTCACAATTTTCTATGTTAATACATTTGTGTACAAAGCATTTTTTTAAAAAGTTATTCCTGTTTATGTAGATTCACTATTTTAATTACTAATTAAGTATGGATTAGTCATATTTCATAGTTTTTTAAATTCTTTATAATTTAATATTTGTGAAATGTGAGAATTTATAATTTTAAGAAACCCAAAATAGAGGCCTAAGGCCCACAAGGATTCCTATGATGACAAAGCGAAAGTTCAATAGCGCAAATTCTGAAGCTTCCTTTAAAAAATACAATTATTATTAACTTGTGACAGTTTCCTTTTTTTACCATACAATTATTATATCCTAAAAATCGCTTTTGAATACTTTTTTATATTCTGATTTTACAGTTATATGTTATAGTTATAGTGTCAATAAATATATAAATAAATTGATCTATAAGACATGTTCAACAACAAATTATTATTGTAATTTTGTAAAGTAGGGGTTTGACCCATTGGAGGTGTTACATAGCAAAGTAGATTGGAGTGGCTCGTGGAGCTTTATGTGTACTGGGGACTATTTGTATATAGACAACTGACTCACATCTTTTGTGTCTTTTCCGTGTGTCGTGATTCTAACAGAACTCCAGGGACCTCTCGGTGTCAACTGGAGGAGATTCGTTGTCCCGGGACTTCAGTAGGCAATAAAATTATCCCCAGACCAGACAATTTGTAAAGAATAATCAATCTTAGATTATATATAGTCCTCTAAACTCCTTATGAGCTCACTGCAATGCTGATTGGCCTTAGTCCTGGGTTGACGATAAGTTAACATCTGGAAATTGTACCGGTCTGTCCACTTGTAGAGTTCCGCAACGTGATGTCCAGGAACATTGTTGATTAGCCCAGCTTTAAGAGTTGGACATTAAAACATCAGATCAATAGGACTTTAGGCTGATCTGTCAGCTTGTAAACGATCCAACAACATCATTAACTATAAATAATTTTGGATCTTCGACCTTGCAATGAACATGGAAAACTGATTTTTTGACCACTCGCTAATGCTCCTATTTCTGCGACTACAAAGCCCTGTTTACACGAGCCTCCCTCACATTTTCAAAATGACTGAGTTCTGACAACACACCATCCATAAAAACTTCTGTGTGTGTGTGTGTCCCAGAACTGTTGGACTTTACTAGAAAACAAAGACATTGACCTTCAAAACTTCGGAGATCATGCATTTCGTGTGAGATGTAAGCCCATGTGGGTTGTATGCGGACTAACTCTAACCCAAATGAAACTTTGAACAATATCTGAACAAAGTTTTTTACATTTGTTGTTGCGATACTATAAAATTTGTTGTTGTTTTTTTTTTTTTGCAATGTATCCTTTGGACAATAAAGTGGAAAAAAAAATCTAAACTCTGAACACAAATTTGGTTGTATATTCAACATTGAGCAAACAAAACCTGCATGTGGATGTACACGCAAGACAGGGGCGGACTGGGTATCTAAATCGGCCCGGGCATTATCATATAAACCGGCCCACAAATGGCATGTCATATATATTCCATGGGGGGGGGGGATTTCACCCCACTCCACAATTTATATATATATATAAATATTAGTGTGTGTGTAGGTTGTATATGTAATTAATCTTGATTACATTCTGATCTTTCATTCTTTCAAAGTTTTTTCAACCCTAGAATACTCTCTTCCTATAATTAGTGGAAAGACAGTACACCGTCAAAGGGTAGCTAGTTAGTCCGGGGGAGCGCTGTGACCTCATCCCAGTGGGGTCCGGGGCAAAGCATTATTCCCGTTATTTTAAGCTTTAAAAAATGGATATTGTTATAACTCCGCCATGCGCACCGACATCTAAGCTAAAAGGTGCGCACTGTGATAAACTAGACTGAAAAAGGATGTCAACATTAGGAAGAGAGGAGAACGATTTCCGCCCAAGTTGAGAGCCGAAGTGAAAAGACTGTGCCTAAGAAAGATGATGTTTTGTGTAATTTGTGATGTCGTGTAAATAAAGATATATGTGCCTCGTTGAGTTGCCTCACTTAAGTTATTACAATATTCTGAGGTATCTACAGTGCAATTGGCCTGCTACTCTTCCGCTAAAAAAAATTCAAAGACCAAATCTGCTATTCAATGGAGTCCATCGACAGGTAGAAAATGGTAAAATGCTTTAGTTTTTGTATTGAAGGGGGAAGGGAAACCACAAAACCACTTTTGGCTACGCTCATGAAATTTGGAAACTGTAGTTTGCTTACGTTGGCTGCACTGGGGCAGTAAGTAAAGTTTCCCTTTCAGACAATGAGGTCTTAGGCAAGTGATGGTTTGAAGACCCTCCCCTCCCGGCTACGCCCATGTTTTATATTATAGGTGTAAGCCTAATTCTCTACAAAATATATAAAGTTTGATAACGCATCGAAAACTGAATGTATGCATTCGTAGGATTACATAATGTTTTCTATTTATACATGTATGTAGTCTGAAAACTATAAACAATACAATAGCCGCCTAATGAGTTTGAAGCTTTTTGTTATTACATATAGATTGCAGACGTTTATGTTCAAAAAATAAGATTGTTACGTCTTACGCATTTCATGTGTCAATCTAGTCATGCATATTGATCTGTGACTTAAAATATGCTAAATCATTGGTTTTCCTGGCTGACTCAGGAAACCATTCCATTAAAAGATAAGAGAAAGCAGAACGGTTAGAGAGGCACTTACTTAATGTGAAAAGCTCTTGCTTCCTCCTAGTACATTCTCGAAAACGCGATTTGTAAAGGAATATATCATGACCCATTATTTAAAATATAAATCTCCTTTCATTAAATATCGGATGTGACAGCGCTATATAAATTATTGTAATAATTTTCATCATTAATGACTTCATACTAAACATAAGTTTGCCATAAATTTTAATAGAATAAAAATTGATTGAGATCTAGTTTTATTTTTTTTATTAAATATTTTTTTGTAAGCCTTAAGTGTAGTATTTTATAAAAAAATAAAAACTTACTTTTTCTTTTAAAATCGCAGAAAGTAAAACTTTATACTCATATTGAGCTGGCAATATATTGGGTGGTTTGCGATTTCGCGGCTGTGTGTATGTGTTAATGTTAATTTCTATTAAGTATTGTTAAATAGCTAATTGTCGCGCCTATCTTTCTTTTCTGCGTTATATCAATGTTTTCTAACTTAACCTCTCTCAATCCCTCTTTTTGGTCAAATTTCATTGGAACCATTAAAAGACGGGGGAGGGAAGGAGCAAAAAAAAATGGGAGTGCCATCAAAGGCCCATGCCGACCAGCAAAATGATTAGGCCAAACACAACCTCGAAGACATCAAAGCAGTCCATGCCGCTCGTGCATAGCAGAAAGTACGGTCTAACGTTGTGCAAATGATAATACGTACAGTGTATAGTGTATTTTTGTTTTATGTTCTTGTTGAATTTCAAACAAAATTAATTGTAATAAGAATTTTAAAAAAAAAAAAAAGAGAACGTTTTCGGGCATTTGTATTTTGCTGCTGTCAATTTTTTTTTAAAGTTGTCTACATTGAAATTGTTTTTCTTTGGTCGCCACCAGACCGGACCATTTGGTACCGGCCCACCGGGCATTTGCCCGTTTGCCCATATAGCCAGTCCGCCCCTGACGCAAGACATGTATTTCTGATTGTGCTTTATAAGAAGAATACATGTCTCTCATCCGATGGACAGTCTAGCTTTCTCTTCTGTCCAGTGGGCGTTCATCCACAAAAACGCTCGTTCAACGTTAGCATTAAGCCCAGTCAAGAAACAGTCGCAGATCTTGAAGGGAAGTGAGTAACAGGCTTCTATTGACAAACAAAACAAACTGAAACATACAAACAACTGTTCTAGCAGACTTGTCATTTTCTCTTTATTGATGATCTTCACCAAAACACTTAACAATGTCAAGGTCGCTAAAGTGAATTTCTATGTTGCCAACTACATGAAAAGAATTGCCAATAAATTTAACACTATCTCAATGTGTAGCAGGTAACGTTCGTATCCAATCTCCTTTAATACAGCTATTTAGTTGCACATTTGTTTTGAAAGAAGTTTAAACTCATAAAGTGAAAATCAAAAGTCCTTTTCATTTGGATTTTTTTTTGAGCATTGAACGGAAGCGCTTATAAAATATGTTTCTGCAGTTCTATAAATTTGCATAAAAATCATGATATACCTTTAAAAAAAAAAGGGTTATCAACAATTTTTTATGTACGATACATAGAAAAACATGCAATTAGTAGTTTTTCTTCCTTGCAGGAGAATTTGCAAAGAATGGGATTTGCTGCTTAAACCAAAACATATAAATGATTAAATTCGATTAAAGGATAACATGGCCTCCTTCAGTTGCAAAGCGACTATGGATCATCTCATGGAGAGGAATGCCTGGGCTTTAGCTGAGGTCGGAACGATGTCGCTCACACACCAGTTTCCCCATCTACACGTAGCGGATCTATCCAAAGGAACGGCAGTGGCGATACAGTTTGGGGTCAGCAGCGTTTGCCGGTTCTGCCATGATGTAGCACTGGATGCTGCAAACTGCTTAAGGGTCATCAGCTCTTGATTTTTCCTCAGGATTGACTCCCGAGGCCTTTTCCATGATTGGCAATAGCTGTAAGACAACAGAGGTTTGAATTCAGAGTTTTCCTTCTCCTAGGTGGGTAGCCAGCCATGGCTAACGAGCCCCTCCTGGCCGAAGCTTATTGATTTAGGCGCCAATTACTCGCCTTTGCTTTTTCTCATGTTAATGAGAACATTAATATCTGAGCCACACGTGAAGGCCAGGAGTTGGACTGAGGCCTGATACACGGAGGCCAGGACAAACTTTTACCAAAGGCACTACAAGTGGGAGGCTAGTCCTTCCTCGCTGAACTCAATTGGAGATCCATCTCAGGCTACGAAGCAGGACAGGAAGGCGAAGAACTGCGGCGGACAGGGTTCGAACCTGGGACCATCTAGGACAGAGGTTCTCAAACTTTTTTGCCCCTGGGACCTCTTTACATAGTCAAAACATGCCCGCGTACCCTAAGTAAAAAAAAATCTACATAAATGCAAAGTATAAAAATGAGTTCGCCAAAGAATAGACATATAAAACAGCAGTGAAGGCCAAGTGGATTATTATTAACTCTTTCTCTCGTAATTATTTTCATGATCCGACGGATCATTAGTAGTTGACTTCAATGTCATGATTAAACTTCACAATAACTTTGTAATAAAAAAAATATTTATTTTGGTTTGGGATAAAATGGGAATTCGTGCTCCTTTTAAGAACATAAATTAATGTTTATGAAACCAAAATACCTTTCGATGTGGTCAAATCAACGATGGTATCGTCATTTAGGAGAGAAAGAGTTAAAGTTATCCGATCGGATAAACTGGCTTTTAGCGAAGAAGTTATTTATATGCAATTTTCATATTTCTGCGGACCCTTACGGTTGTCTCACGGATCCCTTGGGGAGTTTGAGAACCACTGATCTAGGCGATATATCCCAAGCATATATCACGCGATTATGTTGCCGTCCATAGTTTGCAATATGGCTTCATGAAATAGTAAAAAAAAAAGAAATTGGGGGGGGGGGGGGTTGAGGAGGGCTGTGGGCGCCTGAGAGGAGTCTATACAAAAAATGTGTTTCAGAAGTTGTCATCAGAATTATCATCGCGTCAAAAAGGCTGCGCCAAAGCCTCACGTACCGTCAGGTTATACGCTTCGAGAATAACTAATCCTAGACATTACCGAAATTAAACATTGACGTCTGAACTGACTCCAGCTCAAAAGAATAACCCGACTACTTAACGACCTCACTGACATATATCTCTTTGCTTCTATCAATCAGAATCAAGTCCTTAAAAAGATTTAAATCCCTTCTGACTCGCTCTTTTATTTTTCATTCCCATTTTCTCTTCTTTTCATTTAATAATTATCCAGTGAAAGAAATTGTTTAGCAAATTAAAAACTAGAAATGGAAAAACGAATAAAATGGAGTTGCTAAAAAAAGATGAAAACAAAAAGAGAGAGAGAGAAGAGAGAAAGAAGAAAAGAGCAGGAAGAGAAAACGAATTAATCTTTAACAACTTGGTTTAATGCCTTGGAATATTTCTGCTGTCAGAGAGATTTCGGGTTTAAGAGTTTGGAAATCTCCACGTGAAAGGTTAATGGTCATTCCTGTCTGGAGTAGCTACATAGTGGTCCAAGAGACTTGTGCATTATTAATCTCTGGGTCTGAGTGGGCGAAGTGCCTGGAGAAAGAGTGATACCAGGCTGATAAATAGAAGGATTGAATGGAGTGACGGCGCAGTTCTTTGTGTGGGTTCATTTTTTTTATATTTTATTTTGTGTGTGTGTGTGTCTAAAACTGTTGAATGTCTGAAATAACTAAATCAGAAAAAAAATGTTTACCGTAGCAAATTTTTTAAAAAATTTTTGGAGAATTTGGATTATATGTGTACCGTAGCAAATTTTCTGGACCTGAGCTCCTGGGCTCCTACCTAGCAGACCCTGGATAAATTAACTCCTAGAAAACTCTTAATGAATTGGCTCCAATGAGACTCTGGATGAATAGGCTCCTATGAGTCTCTGCATGAGAGGGCTTCTAGAAAATTCTGGATGAATTGGCTCCTAGAAATCTATACATGAAACGTTAAAAAGTAAAAGCTACAAAGAATATAAAGTAGGTCTTGGGTTCTACACTCTACGTATGCACACATGTAAGTAAAGTTAGCGTGATCGCTTTTTAAATATATTTTATTAAAAAAAAGTTGTACGACTTGAATTCGAACTCGAAGGCTAAAGCCTCTTTAAAGCAACACACTAATCACTTTGCCAACGAAGTGCTTATCAAAATAGAAGGTTTAATAGTTAACCTTCACTAGTTTCAAGCTTTTAAGCGAGACCTAATTCTCTACACAAAGTACAAAGTGGACTAATTCAACTTATACCACCACATCTGTCAAGTATGATTTTTTCCCTTGTTAGACCAACTAATATAATTAATTACCAATAGTTAATTAACTAATCGGTTAACCTTCTTGATTCTTGCTTTCAAGTACAAGAAATAATAGTGCAAAATTTCAACTTGATCGGAGAGTGTGTGTTTGAGACATATCGTGTATACACTTTGACTAGACAAACAAAGACAGACAGATAGGTTGGGTTGATTAACAACTACACTTCAAATCTAGGTTCTTGGTAGCGAAAGGGTTTAATACAAACTATTATGTTTCAATATTTCATTTTCTTCTTCTTTTTTTGTGTTCTCTAAAATATTGATAAGAAAAAAAAAAGACGATGATTGCAAAAACTAGAAAATGTTTTTGTTCATCAATTGGAATCTAATAAGGAATTCTATTCACAAATAGCTCCCCCTGTCGGCAAGCTGTGTGCCCCTGGAGAAATACACGGAAGTTATTTTTATGTTTCATTTTTTTTTTTGTTATAAATATTTAGGAAATGACAACATTATTTTCTTAATTACAACAATCAGGAATGAATAGACAAGAATTGAACTCAATTCACCTGGTGGCAACATTTCGATGTTGTTTACTTTTAATATTTCTTTTTTACAATTTTCTGTTACCAGAGGCCTGTTAATCTAAGTCAAACAGATCAGATGACCGTGGGTCAGAGAAACATTTTTTCATAATCTTATATATAGCTAATAATTTGGCATCCTTAAATTTCGTGCATGAGTGAGAGAGATGTGAGTCGTGAGTTCAATTCTTGTCTATTAATTCCTGATTGTTGTGGAAATGATTTGTATATGCAATTGAAATTATAGTTAGTTGTGTTTGGTTAGTTGTGTTTGGTTAGTTGTGTTTGGTTAGTTGTGTTTGGTTAGTTGTGTTCGGTTATTTGTTTTTGGTTATTTGTTTTTGGTTAGTTGTGTTTGGTTAGTTGTGTTTGGTTAGTTGTGTTTGGTTAGTTGTGTTCGGTTATTTGTTTTTGGTTAGTTGTGTTTGGTTAGTTGTGTTCGGTTAGTTGTGTTTGGTTAGTTGTGTTCGGTTATTTGTTTTTGGTTAGTTGTGTTCGGTTATTTGTTTTTGGTTAGTTGTGTTTGGTTAGTTGTGTTTGGTTAGTTGTGTTTGGTTAGTTGTGTTCGGTTATTTGTTTTTGGTTAGTTGTGTTTGGTTAGTTGTGTTTGGTTAGTTGTGTTCGGTTAGTTGTGTTTGGTTAGTTGTGTTTGGTTAGTTGTGTTCGGTTATTTGTTTTTGGTTAGTTGTGTTCGGTTATTTGTTTTTGGTTAGTTGTGTTTGGTTAGTTGTGTTTGGTTAGTTGTGTTTGGTTAGTTGTGTTCGGTTATTTGTTTTTGGTTAGTTGTGTTTGGTTAGTTGTGTTTGGTTAGTTGTGTTCGGTTAGTTGTGTTTGGTTAGTTGTGTTTGGTTAGTTGTGTTCGGTTATTTGTTTTTGGTTAGTTGTGTTTGGTTAGTTGTGTTTGGTTAGTTGTGTTTGGTTAGTTGTGTTCGGTTATTTGTGTTTGGTTAGTTGTGTTTGGTTAGTTGTGTTCGGTTAGTTGTGTTTGGTTAGTTGTGTTCGGTTATTTGTTTTTGGTTAGTTGTGTTCGGTTATTTGTTTTTGGTTAGTTGTGTTTGGTTAGTTGTGTTCGGTTATTTGTTTTTGGTTATTTGTTTTTTGGTTAGTTGTGTTCGGTTATTTGTTTTTGGTTAGTTGTGTTTGGTTAGTTGTGTTTGGTTAGTTGTGTTTGGTTAGTTGTGTTCGGTTATTTGTTTTTGGTTAGTTGTGTTTGGTTAGTTGTGTTTTGGTTAGTTGTGTTCGGTTAGTTGTGTTTGGTTAGTTGTGTTTGGTTAGTTGTGTTCGGTTATTTGTTTTTGGTTAGTTGTGTTTGGTTAGTTGTGTTTGGTTAGTTGTGTTTGGTTAGTTGTGTTCGGTTATTTGTGTTTGGTTAGTTGTGTTTGGTTAGTTGTGTTCGGTTAGTTGTGTTTGGTTAGTTGTGTTCGGTTATTTGTTTTTGGTTAGTTGTGTTCGGTTATTTGTTTTTGGTTAGTTGTGTTTGGTTAGTTGTGTTCGGTTATTTGTTTTTGGTTATTTGTTTTTGGTTAGTTGTGTTCGGTTATTTGTTTTTGGTTAGTTGTGTTTGGTTAGTTGTGTTTGGTTAGTTGTGTTCGGTTACTTGTTTTTGGTTAGTTGTGTTTGGTTAGTTGTGTTTCGTTAGTTGTGTTTGGTTAGTTGTGTTCGGTTATTTGTTTTTGGTTAGTTGTGTTTGGTTAGTTGTGTTTGGTTAGTTGTGTTCGGTTAGTTGTGTTTGGTTAGTTGTGTTTGGTTAGTTGTGTTCGGTTATTTGTTTTTGGTTAGTTGTGTTCGGTTATTTGTTTTTGGTTAGTTGTGTTTGGTTAGTTGTGTTTGGTTAGTTGTGTTTGGTTAGTTGTGTTCGGTTATTTGTTTTTGGTTAGTTGTGTTTGGTTAGTTGTGTTTGGTTAGTTGTGTTCGGTTAGTTGTGTTTGGTTAGTTGTGTTTGGTTAGTTGTGTTCGGTTATTTGTTTTTGGTTAGTTGTGTTCGGTTATTTGTTTTTGGTTAGTTGTGTTTGGTTAGTTGTGTTTGGTTAGTTGTGTTTGGTTAGTTGTGTTCGGTTATTTGTTTTTGGTTAGTTGTGTTTGGTTAGTTGTGTTTGGTTAGTTGTGTTCGGTTAGTTGTGTTTGGTTAGTTGTGTTTGGTTAGTTGTGTTCGGTTATTTGTTTTTGGTTAGTTGTGTTCGGTTATTTGTTTTTGGTTAGTTGTGTTTGGTTAGTTGTGTTTGGTTAGTTGTGTTTGGTTAGTTGTGTTCGGTTATTTGTTTTTGGTTAGTTGTGTTTGGTTAGTTGTGTTTGGTTAGTTGTGTTTGGTTAGTTGTGTTCGGTTAGTTGTGTTTGGTTAGTTGTGTTCGGTTATTTGTTTTTGGTTAGTTGTGTTCGGTTATTTGTTTTTGGTTAGTTGTGTTTGGTTAGTTGTGTTCGGTTATTTGTTTTTGGTTATTTGTTTTTGGTTAGTTGTGTTCGGTTATTTGTTTTTGGTTAGTTGTGTTTGGTTAGTTGTGTTTGGTTAGTTGTGTTCGGTTATTTGTTTTTGGTTAGTTGTGTTTGGTTAGTTGTGTTTGGTTAGTTGTGTTTGGTTAGTTGTGTTCGGTTATTTGTTTTTGGTTAGTTGTGTTTGGTTAGTTGTGTTTGGTTAGTTGTGTTCGGTTAGTTGTGTTTGGTTAGTTGTGTTTGGTTAGTTGTGTTCGGTTATTTGTTTTTGGTTAGTTGTGTTCGGTTATTTGTTTTTGGTTAGTTGTGTTTGGTTAGTTGTGTTTGGTTAGTTGTGTTTGGTTAGTTGTGTTCGGTTATTTGTTTTTGGTTAGTTGTGTTTGGTTAGTTGTGTTTGGTTAGTTGTGTTCGGTTAGTTGTGTTTGGTTAGTTGTGTTTGGTTAGTTGTGTTCGGTTATTTG
Organism: Biomphalaria sudanica; assembly: GCA_036873155.1. Lineage (NCBI taxonomy): Eukaryota > Metazoa > Mollusca > Gastropoda > Planorbidae > Biomphalaria > Biomphalaria sudanica. Next base: position 259,108 of record JAZGLO010005366.1, read on the forward strand.
TTATTGGTTAGTTGTGTTCGGTTATTTGTTTTTGGTTAGTTGTGTTTGGTTAGTTGTGTTTGGTTAGTTGTGTTTGGTTAGTTGTGTTCGGTTATTTGTTTTTGGTTAGTTGTGTTTGGTTAGTTGTGTTTGGTTAGTTGTGTTCGGTTAGTTGTGTTTGGTTAGTTGTGTTTGGTTAGTTGTGTTTGGTTAGTTGTGTTTGGTTATTTGTTTTTGGTTAGTTGTGTTTGGTTAGTTGTGTTCGGTTATTTGTTTTTGGTTATTTGTTTTTGGTTAGTTGTGTTCGGTTATTTGTTTTTGGTTAGTTGTGTTTGGTTAGTTGTGTTCGGTTATTTGTTTTTGGTTAGTTGTGTTCGGTTATTTGTTTTTGGTTAGTTGTGTTTGGTTAGTTGTGTTTGGTTAGTTGTGTTTGGTTAGTTGTGTTCGGTTATTTGTTTTTGGTTAGTTGTGTTTGGTTAGTTGTGTTTGGTTAGTTGTGTTCGGTTAGTTGTGTTTGGTTAGTTGTGTTTGGTTAGTTGTGTTCGGTTATTTGTTTTTGGTTAGTTGTGTTCGGTTATTTGTTTTTGGTTAGTTGTGTTTGGTTAGTTGTGTTTGGTTAGTTGTGTTTGGTTAGTTGTGTTCGGTTATTTGTTTTTGGTTAGTTGTGTTTGGTTAGTTGTGTTTGGTTAGTTGTGTTCGGTTAGTTGTGTTTGGTTAGTTGTGTTTGGTTAGTTGTGTTTGGTTAGTTGTGTTTGGTTATTTGTTTTTGGTTAGTTGTGTTTGGTTAGTTGTGTTCGGTTATTTGTTTTTGGTTATTTGTTTTTGGTTAGTTGTGTTCGGTTATTTGTTTTTGGTTAGTTGTGTTTGGTTAGTTGTGTTTGGTTAGTTGTGTTCGGTTATTTGTTTTTGGTTAGTTGTGTTTGGTTAGTTGTGTTTGGTTAGTTGTGTTTGGTTAGTTGTGTTCGGTTATTTGTTTTTGGTTAGTTGTGTTTGGTTAGTTGTGTTTGGTTAGTTGTGTTCGGTTAGTTGTGTTTGGTTAGTTGTGTTTGGTTAGTTGTGTTCGGTTATTTGTTTTTGGTTAGTTGTGTTCGGTTATTTGTTTTTGGTTAGTTGTGTTTGGTTAGTTGTGTTTGGTTAGTTGTGTTTGGTTAGTTGTGTTCGGTTATTTGTTTTTGGTTAGTTGTGTTTGGTTAGTTGTGTTTGGTTAGTTGTGTTCGGTTAGTTGTGTTTGGTTAGTTGTGTTTGGTTAGTTGTGTTCGGTTATTTGTTTTTGGTTAGTTGTGTTCGGTTATTTGTTTTTGGTTAGTTGTGTTTGGTTAGTTGTGTTTGGTTAGTTGTGTTTGGTTAGTTGTGTTCGGTTATTTGTTTTTGGTTAGTTGTGTTTGGTTAGTTGTGTTTGGTTAGTTGTGTTCGGTTAGTTGTGTTTGGTTAGTTGTGTTTGGTTAGTTGTGTTTGGTTAGTTGTGTTTGGTTAGTTGTGTTTGGTTAGTTGTGTTCGGTTAGTTGTGTTTGGTTAGTTGTGTTTGGTTAGTTGTGTTTGGTTAGTTGTGTTTGGTTAGTTGTGTTTGGTTAGTTGTGTTTGGTTAGTTGTGTTCGGTTAGTTGTGTTTGGTTAGTTGTGTTTGGTTAGTTGTGTTTGGTTAGTTGTGTTCGGTTATTTGTTTTTGGTTAGTTGTGTTCGGTTATTTGTTTTTGGTTATTTGTGTTTGGTTAGTTGTGTTTGGTTAGTTGTGTTTGGTTAGTTGTGTTTGGTTAGTTGTGTTTGGTTAGTTGTGTTTGGTTATTTGTTTTTGGTTAGTTGTGTTTGGTTAGTTGTGTTTGGTTAGTTGTGTTCGGTTATTTGTTTTTGGTTATTTTTGTTTGGTTAGTTGTGTTTGGTTAGTTGTGTTTGGTTAGTTGTGTTTGGTTAGTTGTGTTTGGTTAGTTGTGTTCGGTTATTTGTTTTTGGTTAGTTGTGTTTGGTTAGTTGTGTTTGGTTAGTTGTGTTTGGTTAGTTGTGTTTGGTTAGTTGTGTTTGGTTAGTTGTGTTTGGTTAGTTGTGTTTGGTTAGTTGTGTTCGGTTATTTGTTTTTGGTTAGTTGTGTTTGGTTAGTTGTGTTTGGTTAGTTGTGTTTGGTTAGTTGTGTTTGGTTAGTTGTGTTTGGTTAGTTGTGTTTGGTTAGTTGTGTTCGGTTAGTTGAGGTTGTGGGCAGATCGAAATTTTAAGCTTCGTTATTATGTGAGAGTAAATTATTTACAAATATATTCTTTCGTTTCATGAAGTAGAATTTTTTTTTTTACGGATGTTGAATAAGACAGAAAGGAGGAGAGAATGTGAGAGAGAGAGAGAGAGAGAGAGAGAGAGAAAGAGAGAGAAGATAGCGTAAAAGAGAAAAAAGATGACAGAATGAGAGAGGAAAGCTGGAAAGGTAAGGATAGAGATAGAGAGGAGGGAATGAGTAAGGATAGAGAGAAAGAAAGTAAAAAGACAGCGTCATGATGAGAAAGAAGGACATCTCGGACATTGACAAAGTGTTTCACTTTTGTTCTTTACTTCTAGTTCCTTCAAGTCCATCAAGGGGTGCGCTTGGCTTCCAAACCTGTGGACCTGGGTTCGAATCTCGTGAAGAGTTTGATTTTGAACTTCGGGATATTTTAAGGCGCCCCTGAGTCCACACAGCTATAATGAGTACCTGACTTAAGTTGGGGGGAAGGGTAAAGGCGGTTGGTCGTTGTGCTGGCCAAATGGCACTCTGCTCGTTAACCGTTGACCAAAGTAACAGATGACCTTAACCGCATCGTCTGAAAGAGTCCATCTAGGGTTTGTGTTTGACAGTCCCCAGTCTTCCTTTAGCCCATGAGGCGAGAAACTTTGTTCGAAACCTTTTTTATTTATCGTATAGTTTGTAACAATAAATATGATGAATAAGAAAGAAAACATAAAGAGTCTTTCCCCTTTAATGTGCTGGCACAACGCCTTCATTGACTGATACACTAACAGAACAAGACACGGCATCAATAGTATGTACAGAGTCTCATTTGGCGTTCTGTAAAGACAAAGTGTAAACTAATTAAGACAACAGAATGTCACACAAAGAGATTCTAAGGCAGAGAGGAATGGAGAAATACGGTCTACAGATTATGTGTGGTGCCCCAACGATGCAACAGACTAACGGCTATGTGAAGAGGAAACTAATCAAATGCTATGAAAGAGGAAGGTCACACCCTTTTCAAGTTAACTCTCTGCCATTTCTATAATCTACTACTTTAAGTAATCCACTACTTTAAGTAATCCACTACATATTAAGTAATCCACTACTTTAAGTAATCCACTACTTTAAGTAATCCACTACATATTAAGTAATCCACTGCTTTAAGTAATTCACTATATATTAAGTAATCCACTATTTTTAGTAATCCACTATTTTAAGTAATCCACTACATATTAAGTAATCCACTACTTTAAGTAATCCACTACTTTAAGTAATCCACTACATATTAAGTAATCCACTACTTTAAGTAATTCACTATATATTAAGTAATCCACTATTTTTAGTAATCCACTACTTTAAGTAATTCACTACTTTAAGTAATCCACTACTTTAAGTAATCCACTACTTTAAGTAATCCACGTGTTAAGTAATTTACAACTTTTCATGATTAACTGCTTTCTATAAGCATCGCAAGAAACAAGAGAGACTACTCTGATAGGTCAATCTTGGAGTTTTCCCCCCTTAAAGTAACGCACGCTCTATCTTCCGATCTCCCTCCCCTCCGACTACGTACCTCACGCACACCCGTTTTAGTTGCCCGTCTGAAAAAAACACACACACTCACACAAACACATATTACTTTCCTAAAATCCTAATTGACAGGACTGTTGCAAGATTCTGCCGCAATTATAAACAAAAAATCAATCAGTTGATTATTTATCTGTCTGACAGATCAAAGAACAAGTTACCCTGGACTCGCTGGAACCTCCTGACAAATCAAAGAACAAGTTACCCTGGATTCACTGAGACCTCATGCGGACATCTACTCTACAACCATCTTATCGTATCTGACTCCCACAGCAACAGTATTTTATCATTGGCATTCTTATTAGTACCAACTCGCATACTTGACAGGAAAAAAAAAAAAAGCTTCTATCCGAGCCACGGGTCTAGCTGCCCTTTTATATGTGCTATCATGGAGCAGCAGGACAACCATGCTTTGCGCGTCTTGGGCTGGGCAGAGTTCAGGGCCCACCCCTCGAGGCTCCACGCCATGTTTACAAACAACAAGGCCGGCCAGCTGGTGTATGACGTCAGACAAGTGATCAACTTGACACAGTCCACATCAATTGATGACGTCAATGTTACAGTTTATAAGTAAGCTTTTCCTTTATTTTTAAAGCTCTTACATGTCTTTATTTGTTACAAAGCTTATATCAACTCACTATGTCTGTCTGTTTGTCTGTCTGGTATAACGTTAGTTCTTCCACACCCATTCTCGGATCAAGCTCAGATTCTGCACGATTATTGCTTTTACCTGACAACTCATGAATCAATTTTTTTTAAAAATCAGTTAGTCAACTATTGGTAATTATTTTTTGTTTGGTATCTCGAACAAGGGAAAGAACTTGTATTGAACTGTAGTGGTGGTATAAGCTGAATTAGTCCCCTTTGTGGGTCGTCGTCTGAGTCTTAGTGAACACATGATGACATAAATGTATCGATCTGGTAAAAAAGCAAACACATAAACTAATAATAGCATATCACGTATGGGGGCTTGGTGGATGGGTGGTAAAGCACTTAGCTTCCGAACCGATGGGTTACCGGGTTCGAATCCTGGCGAGGACTGGGATTTTTAATTCCAAGATCTCTAGGGCACATTTGAGTCTAAGTTGGCATAAGTTAGGGAAAAGTAAAGCTGGTTGGTCGTTGTGCTGGCCACGTGACACCCTCGCTAACCGTGGGCCACTGAAACAATGCTATTTACATCATCTGCCCTCTAGGTCGCAAGGTTTAATGGGTTACTTTACTTTTTTTTGTTTTTTTACGTATGAGTGTTTTAATCTTCAAGAGCCGAGTGGCTATTATGTCTGCAGTGTTACTCACAGTGTAATTATCTTGCCAGGGCACTCCGCGAGGTCTAGACCTTCCTGTCCAGAGGCGGAAGTTCATTATAGCAGGTCTTCCTTCTCCCACACTCTTTAACTCTCTCCACCTGTACCATGATAGTAATGTTATTTGTTGTGTTGTCAGGGATAACATTGTTCTGACCACTTCCACGAGTGACCAGCTGGCCATGGTCCAGGACGTGTTCCTCAGGAGGATGCTGCTGCTGAAGATCACCATCTACCACACGGAGATCTCAAGCAAGTACAGCGTGGAGACAGTCAGGATTGCGGAGGGTAGGTGCACTGACCACTTACTAACCATCGAAGTATTTTAACAGCCTAGTAAAAGAAGTCCATAGGTCGGCATAGTTTGAAAGAATTGTGTGTATTTCTTAAATACTGAACATTTTTTAAACATACTATGAGAGGGTTTATCATCAGGTCAATCGAAGCCCTTCAAAATAAATGTCAATTAATAGAGTACGGTAGATAAGGATTGTGGAGGACAGGTCAACTGACCACTGACTGACTATCAACGTATTCTTGTAAAACCAGGTCCGTAGGTAACAACGTTTATTACACGTTCCCCAGTGGATAGTTCTTCTGAATGTTTCTGTACAGATTAGTACAGGGTGACCATTAGGTGAGTGAATGTCCGTCAAACCTTGCTCAAAAGGTCAGTTAATACAGTAATGTGGAGGGTCAAGTAATTGCATTTAGTATTCCCTAGTTCTCTGTTCTGAAGTCTTGTGCGGGTTAATAACATTAGAGTCGATCAATACATAATTGAAACTGAGCCGAGAGATGTCTGAATTAACTCAGCTAACTAACAATATGTTGTTATGTCTATAACAGTCTAAGTCTGAATTAACTCAGCTAACTAACAATATGTTTTTATGTCTATAACAGTCTAAGTCTGAATTAACTCAGCTAACTAGCAATATGTTGTTATGTCTATAACAGTCTAAGTCTGAATTAACTCAGCTAACTAACAATATGTTATGTCTATAACAGTCTAAGTCTGAACAGTTCTCTATTGACTGTCTCAACTTGGCTTATAGTATGGAATAATGACTTCCATATTTTTTTATTCATTACTTCGTTGTTTTTTTTAAAGTTTTTTGTCTGCGGTGGTCGGGTGGTATGCGATCTGGGGCATCATCTCGATGATCCCGGGTTCGAAACCTACCTGCTGCCATCACCCCGCCGTCCGGCAGAAGGTTTGGTCTAGGATGTAATTATCTTCAAATCTGAAAGAACATCCAAAACATGTGAAACAAATTTAACTTACTTGAATGACTAAAGCTGCATTGTTAATAGTGGCTCATCCGAATGGTCCTTAATTCTGGAATTCCAAAGATTGACAGATGAATTGAATTTATGATCTAATAACGGTTAGTTGGTTTGAGAATAAGAGTTGATCATTATTTATGTGAGCTGGCGCTCCTAGATCTAATTTTTGACCTAATTTTATTTAATTTATATTATTTACATAGGCCAGGGCTATGATGTTTGTAATTTAGTGTCCTTTTAAATTTTTATAGTTCAGTGCTGATTATTTTTTAGTTTCCGCTATTTATAACTTTCTGCTAGTTTTAGCCTTTTTCTGTTATTTGTGTTTTACTTGTAGAGGAAAAGTAGTTTTTAAAATAGTTAACTAGCCTTAGAGCTGTGCATGTTATTTTCTATTTTTTGTCCATGGTTAGTTCTGCTTATTTTTGTCTTTGGCATTAGTGTTGGATTAGTTGTTATTTTTTTATATCAGTTTATGTGCAGGTCTGTAAACGGTATAGAGCCCCCAGATGAGTTTAGAATAGAAATAACTTTTTATATTCCTTTTTGTATTTTTATAAGGTTTAAATTTTAAGATTCTCTTTTTAATGCTGTTTAATTTGGTATATAATGTTGTGTAGTCCGTGTCTGTAATAATTTGCTAGATTTTATTGTTGTGTACGGCTAGGTACAAATTAGGGAAATAGGTAGTCCAGTTTAGTTTTAGATAATTAGCGTGACGTCATGCTCTCCGATATGTTCGCGCTGACCAGTTATAGCTAGCTCCGGGACCACGTTGAGCTCTTTTTTGTCTTGACCAGTGGTGCTTGTGTAAAGTTAGTTTTGTGTATTGTAATTTCGGCTGGGACCGCCTGTAAGTTGGAAAATGTTTTTATTTTTGCTTTCTTTCATTGTATTTGTATTGATTGTTTCTGCATCAATTGCTATAGTCTAGATGCAGACTGATTAGTGTAGTGGCGTCACTGGCTAGTTAATTAGCCATGATTGCCTCTGATGGAGCCGGAAGTTCTGTAGACTTGGTTAGTGTCACCCAGTTGCGCCCGCCTTAATGCTTTTGCTTTTCTATACTGTGTCTAGGTGTAAATATTTTATTATTTTGTTTCCTATGTAATTTTATTAATATTTTTATCGTTAGGATAACCACTCTATTTAAGTTGGCAATTTGTCCTTCTTTTTAATGTAAAAGATGGCTGCGGCCTAAGCATCGCTGTCATGGCGGCTTGTTTAGTCTAATACTATTATTTAGATCTAGCTTATGTTTATTGTAGTCTAGCCTGACCTGTGTTGGTTGTGGCTGGGACTTTAATAATATTGCTTTTATTAGCTACATGTAGGTAATGGAAATTACCTCATGCTTGTATTATGTGTATGTGCTAGACTAGGTCTAGTTCATTTTTATTATCATTATTTCTTATGTTTGTTTATTTTGTAATTGCAGGCTATAATTCCTGCATTTCTGCTGCTACATTGCTGCTGCAGTTATTACTGTCTAGCTGCATTGCTGCTGCATTGTTACTGTCCAACTGCCTCGCTGTCTAGCGGTTTAGTTGTATAGCTGTTTAGCTGTCTAACTGCCTGCCACAGTTATTACTGTTTAGCTGTCAAACTGTCTGTCTAGCTGTCTAACTGCCTTTATTGTTGCCGCAGTTATTGCTGCCGCAAATAGCTGTCAAAGTGTTGTATAGTTCTGCCCTGTTGATCTGGTAGTTGTGAGATTTAGATTAGAAAATGTCAGTTACAGTGGTTATTGTTTTGTAGGTCATTTTAGTGGTTTATTGTCTTGTAAGGTATCTTGGTGGATTATGGTGAATCGGGGTAACTAGTGGTTTTATTTGGGTTTGGTTTGTTGGATAGTGATTGTAGTTGTAATAGTATAGATTAAGTAGAGTTGATTAGTTGTTTTGGTTTTGTTTATCTAGTTGTTTTGGTCTAGTTGTTTACGAATATTTTCGTTTGCACATATATTTTTATTGATTTGTTTTTTTCTCGTATAAATAAATTGTATATAAGTTTCGTTTTATAATTTTAGTTGGTTATTTTATCTTTAGTTAGTTAGTTTAGTTTAGCTTAGTTTAACTGTGCTGTCTGGTTGCTTAGGGTCTTTGTAATGCATGTGATCGGTCTGTTATACAGTACATCTGTACAAAGCATGCTAAAAATATATATATTTATGTGAGGGACTAACGAAATTCCTATTTATGTGATTTACAAATGAAAATAATTGTAATCCTCGAGTAGAAATAATGAGAAGATCAAACACACACTATATATCAAGCACTAATGCACATTATAATCCAAATTGAATTATAAATTCACAAAGTAGACTTAAACTAAAAGTTTGACATTTATTAACTGAAAAACTGATTGGCACGATATAAGCTTATCTCCCTTATTTTATAATGTTCTCTCGAAGCGGAAGTAACATAAAAAATGTTTTCTAGTTATTCCATTTACATGTTTACTATTCTTAGTAGAATATTCAATCATCTAGATTCCGATGTGTAATCAAACTTCCTGTTTACACTTCACTTGAGACGTCAACGCGTACACCACGTGACAATTACAATTATAATTTTCTTATTGACTACACGTCCAACTGTACGATTTATACATACCTCTAAAAAAAAGGCGACTTAGATTACAATTTAGAATTACAAATTAGAAATATAACTTTAAATTACTTCTCAAAATTACGACTTAGAGTGAAGTCTTAGAATTACGACTTAGAATGAAGTCTTAGAATTACGCATTAAAATACTGGCCGCCTTAGGTTAATTCACATTTACTCTGCTCTCATTTCGTTCGTTTTTGTTAATAATCCGACTTTTGTATGTATTATTATTCTGACCACTTTTCCCAGACGACTTTGCTGTGTTATTGAATGGTCATCACCCGTCTGTACGGCCCCAGGTCAAGTCTGGATTCCATCTGGCCACTCGTTACGTCAACAAGAACCAGCGGTTTTGCCTGGAGGTCTGTTTTCCTCTACGTTAGCAGACGAGTGTATGGAAAGAAAAAAAAAAAAGAAAGAAAATGTAAGGAAGAAAGGGGAAAGAATGTTTAATTAGTGAGTCAACATTTGAGCCTCCATCTGGCGCCTGGTAAAGTAAAAAGTACAACCCGGAATAGAAAATGGAAACTGGCTCGAAATATTAGCAGACGATTATAACTACCCACTCCCCTTCCAAATTCGTTGGCATTTAGATCCATCCAATAAAATAATCTCTCTTACCCCTGTTTGTTGTCGTAGGTGTAGTTCTTTGCAACTTTAAGACGTGGGAAGGTTTGAACATATATTGAGAGATTTATTAACTTTCTTATATTTTGTTTAAATTTCTCGAGTGTCAATGAACTGTTTTTACTACGTCAGGTCCTCCATTTGACATTATCAATTACTTTGTACATATAAGGTGTTTGCAGTGTTATATACAGAATAGTGTAGAATTTCTATTACGATAGATTGTATAAAATGTATATATATATATATAAGTTTGTTTAAAATATTCCTTATGTTCAAATACTATAGCTATGGTGAACTCAATTTTCTTTTCATCTACAATCTCATTGACAAAATTAAGAGACAATAAAAGCCAGTATAAGGATCGAACCCGCAACATTCATGTAAATTTACACGGCGTTCCAATAACTTAGCTAACCAGCAATATTGCTTTGTGCGAAATTTCGTAAGAATCATGAAAGGGAACGAACTCCCATCAAGATCGCAATGTCTGAAAGGGGTAAGGAAAAGTAATGTCTCCTTTTCAGACCTTGCGATCTATAGGGAAGGTGATTTTAAAGTCATATTAGGGAAGGTGATATTAAAGTCATCTTAGGGAAGGTGATATTAAAGTCAACTTAGGGAAGGTGATATTAAAGTCATATTAGGGAAGGTGATATTAAAGTCATATTAGGGAAGGTGATATTAAAGTCAACTTAGGGAAGGTAATATTAAAGTCATATTAGGGAAGGGGATATTAAAGTCATATTAGGGAAGGGGATATTAAAGTCAACTTAGGGAAGGTGATATTAAAGTCAACTTAGGGAAGGTGATATTAAAGTCATATTAGGGAAAGGGATATTAAAGTCATATTAGGGAAGGTGATATTAAAGTTAACTTAGGGAAGGTAATATTAAAGTCATATTAGGGAAGGGGATATTAAAGTCATATTAGGGAAGGTGATATTAAAGTCATCTTAGGGAAGGTAATATTAAATTCATCTTAGGGAAGGTGATATTAAAGTCATCTTAGGGAAGGTGATATTAAAGTCATCTTAGGGAAGGTGATATTAAAGATCTTAGAGAAGGTGATATTAAAGTCATCTTAGGGAAGGTGATATTAAAGTCAACTTAGGGAAGGTGATATTAAAGTCATCTTAGGGAAGGTGATATTAAAGATCTTAGAGAAGGGGATATTAAAGATCTTAGGGAAGGTGATATTAAAGTCAACTTAGGGAAGGTGATATTAAAGTCATCTTAGGGAAGGTGATATTAAAGATCTTAGGGAAGGGGATATTAAAGATCTTAGGGAAGGTGATATTAAAGTCAACTTAGGGAAGGTGATACTAAAGTCATCTTAGGGAAGGTGATATTAAAGATCTTAGAGAAGGTGATATTAAAGTCATCTTAGGGAAGGTGATATTAAAGTCAACTTAGGGAAGGTGATATTAAAGTCATCTTAGGGAAGGTGATATTAAAGTCATCTTAGGGAAGGTGATATTAAAGATCTTAGAGAAGGTGATATTAAAGTCAACTTAGGAAAGGTGATATTAAAGTCATCTTATTGAAGGGGATATTAAAGTCATCTTAGGGAAGGGGATATTAAAGTCATCTTAGGGAAGGTGATATTAAAGTCAACTTAGGGAAGGTGATATTAAAGTCATCTTAGGGAAGGGGATATTAAAGTCATCTTAGGGAAGGTGATATTAAAGTCATCTTAGGGAAGGTGATATTAAAGTCATCTTATTGAAGGGGATATTAAAGTCATCTTAGGGAAGGGGATATTAAAGTCATCTTAGGGAAGGGGATATTAAAGTCCTCTTATTGAAGGGGATATTAAAGTCATCTTAGGGAAGGGGATATTAAAGTCATCTTAGGAAAGGTGATATTAAAGTCATCTTAGGGAAGGTGATATTAAAGTCATCTTAGGGAAGGTGATATTAAAGTCATCTTATTGAAGGGGATATTAAAGTCATCTTAGGGAAGGTGATATTAAAGTCATCTTAGGGAAGGTGATATTAAAGTCATCTTATTGAAGGGGATATTAAAGTCATCTTAGGGAAGGGGATATTAAAGTCATCTTAGGGAAGGGGATATTAAAGATCTTAGAGAAGGTGATATTAAAGTCATCTTAGGGAAGGGGATATTAAAGTCATCTTAGGGAAGGGGATATTAAAGTCATCTTAGGGAAGGGGATATTAAAGTCATCTTAGGGAAGGGGATATTAAAGTCATATTAGGGAAGGGGATATTAAAGTCATCTTAGGGAAGGGGATATTAAAGATCTTAGGGAAGGTGATATTAACGTCAACTTAGGGAAGGGGATATTAAAGTCATCTTAGGGAAGGTGATATTAAAGTCATCTTAGGGAAGGTGATATTAAAGTCATCTTAGGGAAGGGGATATTAAAGTCATATTAGGGAAGGTGATATTAAAGTCAACTTAGGGAAGGGGATATTAAAGTCATCTTAGGGAAGGTAATATTAAAGTCATATTAGGGAAGGGGATATTAAAGTCATATTAGGGAAGGTGATATTAAAGTCAACTTAGGGAAGGGGATATTAAAGTCATCTTAGGGAAGGGGATATTAAAAATCTTAGGGAAGGTGATATTAAAGTCATTTTAGGGAAGGTGATATTAAAGTCATCTTAGGGAAGGTGTTTTTAAAGATCTTAGGGAAGGGGATATTAAAGTCAACTTAGGGAAGGGGATATTAAAGTCATCTTAGGGAAGGTGATGTTAAAGTCATCTTAGGGAAGGTGATATTAAAGATCTTAGGGAAGGGGATATTAAAGATCTTAGGGAAGGTGATATTAAAGTCAACTTAGGGAAGGGGATATTAAAGTCATCTTAGGGAAGGTGATATTAAAGTCATCTTAGGGAAGGTGATATTAAAGTCATCTTAGGGAAGGTGATATTAAAGATCTTAGGGAAGGGGATATTAAAGATCTTAGGGAAGGTGATATTAAAGTCAACTTAGGGAAGGGGATATTAAAGTCATCTTAGGGAAGGTGATATTAAAGTCATCTTAGGGAAGGTGATATTAAAGTCATCTTAGGGAAGGGGATATTAAAGTCATATTAGTGAAGGGGATATTAAAGTCATATTAGGGAAGGTGATATTAAAGTCATATTAGGGAAGGGGATATTAAAGTCATATTAGGGAAGGTGATATTAAAGTCAACTTTGGGAAGGTGATATTAAAGTCATCTTAGGGAAGGGGATATTAAAGTCATCTTAGGGAAGGGGATATTAAAGTCATCTTAGGGAAGGTGATATTAAAGTCATATTAGGGAAGGTGATATTAAAGTCATCTTAGGGAAGGGGATATTAAAGTCATATTAGGGAAGGTGATATTAAAATCATCTTAGGAAAGGTGATATTAAAGTCATCTTAGGGAAGGGGATATTAAAAATCTTAGGGAAGGTGATATTAAAGTTATCTTAGGGAAGGTGATATTAAAGATCTTAGGGTAGGTGATATTAAAGTCATCTTAGGGAAGGGGATATTAAAGTCATCTTAGGGAAGGTTATATTAAAGATCTTAGGGAAGGGGATATTAAAGTCAGCTTAGGGAAGGGGATATTTAAGTCATCTTAGGGAAGGTGATTTTAAAGTCATCTTAGGGAAAGGGATATTAAAGTCATCTTAGGGAAGGTGATATTAAAGTCATCTTATTGAAGGGGATATTAAAGTCATCTGTTTCTTCGGCCAACGTTTAACGAGCAGGGTGTCATGTGGCCAGCACAACGACCAGCAGCCTTTACTTTCCCCAACTAAAGTCAGATACCCATTACATATATATATATATATGTAACACCCAATTCCCAGAGAAGTTAAAAGCTATAGGATACTCTGTCGGGGAGAGTCTCAAAATTCAAAATACTTCACTATAATTTTGATTGGATTTCCTTTTTATTCCTGGGTACGAATATTTAATGATAAATTTATTTAAATTTAAGGTTATAATTCGATGTTTAAAATTACATGCCAGCCTGGTTTAGAAAAAAATAATTTTGGCGGGAAAGCCCGTGACCTCTAATACAGAGATATTGTTTAAAAGGTGACGTCAGATGTCTTGCAATGTAAAATACAGAATGACAAACACAATTTCGATGTTTGCTAAACAATTAATTTTTACTTTTTTTTATAATCCTGGACATTCATCGATTTCTGATCATCGCTAACAATAACTCTGTCTCGTAAAGGGAAGTAATTTTGAGCCAGGAATCCAAGATTGAGAAAAAGAAATGGAAGAAATCTGCAGAAGTCAAAAGTTTTTCATTGGTGAAAGTCTTGACGGGAGGAAATTAATTTGGAAGAAGAAATGACACTTTGATTAAATCTTATCTTATCTTATATTTAACATTTCTTTCGCATTTTTTGCTCTATTCGTGCTGCTGAGAGACTTTCAATTAGCTTTATAAATGGCTCTGTTGCCTCTGTCTGCCAAACACTATGTACCTATTTATCTCCCATTCTATTTTTTTCTCTCCCTCTCTATCTCTCTCTTTCTCTCTTTCTTCTCTCCCTCTCTCTATTCTGTTCAACGCTCTCTTTTATCTAACCTCTTTCATCGTAAGTCTCTTTCTCTCTCTTTCCTGTCAATGCTCTCTTTCGCTCAACTATTCACTTTCACTATTTGTCCGATTCTTACTCCTCTCTCTATCTCTCTCCGTCTCTCTCTCTCTGTCAATCACTCTCTCTGTCTGTCTCTCTCTCTCTCTCTGTCAGTCAGTCTCTCTGTCTGTCTCTCTATCTGTCAATCTCTCTCTCTGTCAGTCACTCTCTCTGTCTGTCTCTCTATCTGTCAATCTCTCTCTCTAACGTTCTTTCTCTTTCTCTCTCTCACTCTCTGTCAATCTTTCTCTCTCTCTCTCTCTGTCCCGTTATTTATCCATACGAATTTCATCTTATCCAACTCTCTCTTTCTTTATCTAGAACTCTCTCTATTTCTTTGTCTTACTCTCTTTCTCTCTTTCTCAGACCCCAACCATCTTTCAGCCCACTTTGCCCATCATGTCACGCCAACCAGGAGTGTGGAGTTCTCCTGTAACGAGCATTGACGGAGACTCATGAAATCTGATTTCCGCTTTATCCTCAGCAACTTCTTGGTGTTTGGCAGTGCGTAGAGCCAATGGCGGCAACCTAAAAGGTCACGTGGCTTGCGACTCGTATAACCCCTGACCTACATTTACTTTCCATTTTTTTTACTTCGCTCATTAGATTTTATCCGGTAGAAACTATCCAAAAAAAAAAAAAAAAAAGAGAGAGAGAAAGAAAGAACGAAAGAAATATCTCAGCGAAAGACTAAAAACACATTTTTCTGACTAGCTGTTCTTAAAAACTTACAACTTTCGCTATTTCTAGTTTTAGTAAAACAAAAAATTCTAATATCCGCTGAATGTCTGACTATTGTAATAAAGCCCATATCAACTCACTCTGATTATAATATCCGCTGAATGTCTGACTATTGTAATAAAGCCCATATCAACTCACTCTGATTATAATATCCGCTGAATGTCTGACTATTGTAATAAAGCCCATATCAACTCACTCTGATTATAATATCCGCTGAATGTCTGACTATTGTAATAAAGCCCATATCAACTCACTCTGATTATAATTTCCGCTGAATGTCTGACTATTTTAATAAAGCCCATATTAACTCACTCTGATTACAATATCCGCTGAATGTCTGACTATTTTATAAAGCCCATATTAACTCACTCTGTCTATCTGAATCTATCTGGTAAAAAAGGTTTGTAGACTCTATTTCTCCCACACCCATTCTCGGATCAATTTGAAACTTCACATAATTATTCATTGACATAGGCAAGACTTGAATCCATTTTTAAAAAGTAACGAATCGGACAGTTATATTCTTGTAATTCATTATTTTGTTTAATAGCAACAAGGACAACTAATACCTCATAATCCGCAGGTATGGCTTAATTTGTTGGGTTTAATCCCCATAAATAATTGTTACCGCTATTTCTCCCTCACGCATTATCCGATCAAGTTGATGCTTTAAACAATTATTTATTGTACCCAACAAAACAAGAATCATTAAACAAAAGTACATAATCAGTCAATTAATTATTGGTAATTAATTATTATGTTTGATATCGACTAAGGGAAATAGCTTGTACATTATTGGTAGATATAGTTTTAAGGTCGGAGTTCTTCCCCTTTAGATAAGCTTTGTTGGTTGTTGTTTTTTTTTTAAAGATTTGTTATATTTAGCTTCTTAATAAATGATCTTTCCCTTTTACTCTGAGACATCATCTACAAACATTTCTAGATAAAACCACATTTGTTTTAGAAGCACAGCTACATAAATGAAAAGTAAAATACCATGAGTTGAAGACCATACATTCAGTGTAGCGGTCCATTAGAGGAAGGTTTTGCGTTAGGCTTTTCTTGCTAAACGTTTGTAGAACAGAGAGTAGAAACAAGGGGAGCTAATCAACTGTTACTGTCTAGTGTACTTTTAGATATTCACAGAAAAAGAAGTACGCCTAATTCGCTGACATGATGTTGTAATCGTTTTATCCAAGTCCCACTTGAGCTACTTGTTCTAATTTTTTTTTTTACTATCCATATGTTCAGGAGGGGCTAGTGATTTTAAAGTGGACTTTAAACTGGCTATTACTAAACTACTCTTATTCATAACACCCCCACTCCGAGGTGCCATAATACAGCCGCAATACAATTCTAATAACTCTATAACATATTAATGAATTTTCATTTCTAAACTAAAATTTAATTATTTTTTTATCTTTTAGTTTTTTTCAATGTATCCCTTCATTAACTGGAATTTCTGTCCCCCCCCCTCTCCCCCCCCCCCCGCCCTGTCCCCAATCTAAGCGAAACAACGGTACAATAGGAAGCGGCAGTGCTTCAGTTGTATTTATCATCTTTATCTGTCCGTTGACTTCCGCTGTGACAGTTCGCCCAAAGTCATCCACATTCTTGCCAGTGAGCAGCTGTTCTTAGCAGAGTATCAAGAGATAGGCCGGCCCATTCTTGTATGTTGTCCAATAACTGTCTCAACGCTTTTGCGGTGGTGGGTCACCTGGTGCGTGTATTGTAAATGTCCATCTAGATCTATATGTACATGTGGTAAACAATGGTTGGAATCCATTGGTTTGTGAATGATATGGGGATGCAATGATCTCTCTAGAGAAAAAAACAACTTCCAATAATCTGTTTTCAAGCCTGACTCTATGACATCTGAACAGAAAATGTTCTCTCTGTTAAGAGCTTAATGCGGGCCTGCTATATACGTGCGTGTAATGACAACGCTTTCTTTTGTCCCCCTTAGTACTAAGCGTCCGGCCACTGGACAGTCATTCCAACCATTGTATATTCATTTCCTGTTTCCTCAGCTGGACATTAGTGACCTCCTGTTGGACTGGTACATGGAAGTACGGGATGCCATTACTAGCTGTGACGACATCCACTCGCTCAAGTCCAAGCGGACCAGACTGTGCGTGACCAACCACTCGCTGTACAACCACGGGTTGGACTGTAGTCCCAAATGGATCCTTTTTCTGTGTGTCTGCTGGATCCTGTATGTTCCCTGTTATCGAGTAAGTAATGGCTGCATTTTCCCTGTTATAGAGCAAATATTGGTTGAATGTTCCCTGTTTCTCTTCATTAGGGCACATAAATTCTATGTTCCCCACTATCGGCCAAAATAAAAGTTGTATGTTCCCTGTTGTTGTGTAAGTAAATGGGTATGTACCCTGCCATCGGGCAAAAAAAAATTATTCTCAGATGTCGTTTATTGTGAGTCGTAAGTTCCGGGCTTTAGGGCAAAGTAAAATGTGTATGTTCCCCGTTGTTAGGCAAGTTGTTTGTTTATTGCTAAAGAACAAATGAAAAGCTGTATGTTCCCTGTTGCTGTGTAATCAAAATGTGTTGCCCTTTACTACAGGGCAAAGTTTCTGCTCCCTGTTGTTGTGTAATAAAGTTGTATGTTCCCTGACATAGGGTCAAGTAAAAGTTGTATGTTCCCTGACATAGGGTCAAGTAAAAGTTGTATGTTCCCTGACATAGGGTCAAGTAAAAATTTATGTTCCCTGACATAGGGTCAAGTAAAAGTTGTATGTTCCCTGACATATGGTCAAGTAAAAGTTGTATTTACCATGCCATATGATAAATTAAAAAGTTGTATGTTCCCTGCCAGAGGGTAAAGTAAAAGTTTCTGCTCCCTGTTGTTGTGTAATAAAGTTTTATGTTCCCTGACATAGGTAAAATAAAAGTTGTATGTTCCCTGACATAGGGTCAAGTAAAAATGTATGTTCCCTGACATAGGGTCAAGTAAAAGTTGTATGTTCCCTGACATATGGTCAAGTAAAAGTTGTTTTTACCTTGCCATATGATAAATTTAAAAAGTTGTATGTTCCCTGCCAGAGGGTAAAGTAAAAGTTTATGTTCCCTGCTATAGAGTAAAGTAAACGATGTATGTTCCATGCCATAGGGTAAATTAAAAGTTGTAAGTTTTTTACTATAAAGCAACAATGGACTAAATGTTTCTAGCTAATAACGGTTGTCGCATGTTCCCTGTTGTTTAGTGTGTAACTTTAGCGTGTTCTCTGTTAAAGGTTGAGTATAATGTATGTTTCCTGATATAAGGCTCGATAGCATTAAACGAAATACTTTAGTGCACATCTATAAGACTCGTTCCATGCACGTCATTCGTTCTTGGTTTAGACCACGTTGTTATCTGACCTCTTATCATAATGAAGGTCCTCCTCAACTGATGTCATTTGTACCAGACACATTTAATGACAGCCACTTTGGTAATTATAGTTCATTAATGTGCATAATTAATACACTACTAGTAAGTACTTCCATTACGCGCCATTCACCCTGTATGGATTATTGGGTGCAGAGGTAAACGTAGATTGGAAAGGTGAATTTTGTTGGTCAATTCTCGTACCTGGTTTTAGTGGTTGATTTCCTGTTGCATGTTTATCTGTTTCTGTGGCTATGTGTGTGTGTAAGTGTGTGTTTATTTGTTTACATCATGTGTATGTGGGCAAGGGGGGCATTACTCCAGTGATTTTGTTCTTTCATAATGTTTTAAGTTTTTAGATCTCTCTCTCTGTTAGCTTTCTCTTAGACCTACCCTGCTGAACATTTGCTTGCACCGTAAGAGCGACGTGTCAATGCAAGCAACGAAGGCTTATCACTTCCGGTCAGAGGTTACCAGAAGTAGGCTACCAAAAGTGCCAGAGGGCAGTCTAATTATTTTGGTTCCCCGACCCTCTTTTGACAACCCTATCTGTTGACAAATGTGACCTGTAGACAACCCTCTTTGCTGACTTTTTTTTTAGCTGACAAAAATATATCCTCTCTGCTAACCTTTTTTTTTTTTGACAACCCTCTCTAATGACAAATTTGCTGTTAACCCTTTCTGATTTTAATCTTCTATGTTGACAACCCTTTCTGATTTTAATCTTCTATGTTGACAACCCTTTCTGCTGCTATCATTTGAGCAAGGCTGCAGGGTTGTAAGCTATCAGATTTTGAAATAAACTCTAAATATTTCTGCAACTTATCGTTGATTTTTTAAACAATGCAGAATGGAGTGCTTTCCTAAGATTCAAACAACGAACTTCCTGAGTTTTGGTTTGCGAGTTTAGACGGAAATTCCATGAAAATTATAGCATTCTGGGATTTTTTAAAAAATCAATCTGACGTCTGGCAAAATCAATGGGGGTTTTAAGAGGATCGGCAGTTTTATGTTGCTGTTTTTAATAAAAACCCGAATCAATTTAATCACCAAAAATCTAATCCCAGACTACGTGCGGATCCAGGTACGAGTGACCAATCTTTCACTTGGTAGAAACTAGTAAATTACTAAAAATTTATTAAAATAAACAAAAAATACTTTTTTACCTAATTTGTTAGGTCATTCAATTATCTGTATAGTTTCCCCTTTCAGACCTTGCGATTTATGTGGCGGATGATGTTAAGGTCATCTGTTTCTTTGGCCAACGGTTAAAGATCAGGGTGTTATGTGGCCAGCACAACGACTAACCGCTTTCACTTTGCCCAACTAAAGTCAGGTACCCATTAGAGTTAGGTGAACTCAGGGGCGCCTTAAAAATCCTGAAATTCAAAAGCCCAGTCTTCACCGAGATTCGAACCCAGGAACCCACGTTTGGAAGCCAAGCGCTTAGCAACTGAGCCACCGCTCCCCCCCCCCCCAATTATTATCTTTATAAGGATATATAATTTAAGTGCGTGTGTGTGCATACTTATTCTGTGGTCCAAATAGAGGTTCTAGAAGGTTCGCTACTGCATCATTACGTCAAGGAATCATTGCCCCCCGCCCCCCTATTGATAGTAATTTTCTTCCTTTTATTATGTCGTAGCTTTACGATAACGACTAACTTGTATACACTTTTATTACATTTTATAAATAAGCTATTTTGTGTGTGCGTGATAACGTAATGGCGGCTGATTAAGATTACTGGACACTGGGAATGATTAGTAAGTTGTCGTATGGGTCGGAATCGGAGGAATAAGGATATGGAGTGTGTATGTGTGTGACATGAAGTAACACAGTCCTATGTGTGTGTGTGTCTGTGTGACATGGAGTAACATTGTCCTCTGTGTGTGTGTGTGTGTGTTTGTGTGACACGGAGTAAGACAGTCTTATGTGTGTGTGTGACATGGAGTAACACGGCCCTGCGTGTGTATGTGTCTGTATGAAATGAGAAAAATAAAAATCTTAGATGACATCATTCACCATTTAACAGTCATTAAACTCATCGGGGATTTCAGGAGGTGCTTCTCTCTCTCTCTCTCTCTCTCTCTCTCTCTCTCTCTCTCTCTCTCTCTCTCTCGTTCTGTCTTTTAGAATATCATTTGCTTCTGTTTTTAATTGCGCATTATCAGATGTTCTTGACTTTGAACATGCAGTCTCCCATTCACACTCTTTCTCAGCTCTCTATTTACATTTTAGTGCTTCTTAAAATCGTTGTCTCTTTCGTTCTTTCATTTTTTGTCCCTTTCATTTGTATATGATCTATTTAATTGTTGTATCATTTTCATTGTTACTTTGCGTTCTCAGTTTATCTATCTCTCTCTCTCACACACAAAATTCATTTGACAACTGTTAACCCAAGAGTTGTTTTTTCTCTCTTTACTGCAATTTCCCGTGTTATACTTCACAAGTTTCTCAGGGAAACTGAATTTAACAACACATTGACCAGACAGGGCATTGACAAAGTAGAACATTGACCAAACAGAGCATTGACAGAACAGAACATTGACCAGACAGAGCATTGACAAAACAGAATATTGACCTAACAGAATATTAACCAGGACATTGATACGTTCACCAAGCAGAACATTATCGTAACAGGACAGTTTGTTTCCTTTATAAAAATGGTATTGTTTTTTTTTTCAGATTTGGAGGAAGTTGACATGTGCAGACATCAGGGTTAAGTTGAAATGTGACGTCACTTCCGCCACCTGCTATATTCACAGTGAGACAACAAGGTAATTATATTTTCGCCCTGTCAGGGCTCACATTAAACTAGAGAAGCTTGATACATTTGTAGACTGCTCCAGTCGTAAGCGACATCAGGTTTACGGACGGGGGTGGGGTGCTGGGGAGAGAGGACAAAGTTTGGGAGGAGCCTTTTTATTCTTTTTACAAAACTTATATCAACTCTGTCTGTCTGTCGGGTATAAAGGTTTGAGCACATTATTTCTCCACCAGCTTATTATCGGATGAAATTGAAACTCTGCAAAATTATTCATTGGTGAAGGCAATTCATAAATCAATACACCAATTAGTTAATTTATTTTTGGTATTTACTTATTTTATATAATACCAACATTATCCTTCAGTATTCAAAGATATGGCTAAATATGTAGGTTTTGTCCCCTTAGATAATTGTACACGGTATTTCTCCCACACCAATTCCTCGGATCAAGTTGAAACTTTAAACATTTACTGTACCTAACAAAACATGAATCAATTTAAAAATGAATCAACTAGCCCATTAATCGTTCGTAATTAATTATTTGCTTGATGTCAAAACAAGGGAAATAACGTCTATATTATTGAGAGATACAATTTTAGGTCTAAAGTTATTTCCTTTTGTTGAAAAAAACGTTTTAAAAATATTTTTTTTCGTCATTACATATATTCAAATGATCATCTATTTATGTGTTTGTAGTATGCACCTGTTTAGGTTAACTCCGCTTTGTCCACATAACCCGCCATTATGATTGCATGCTAGGTTACATAAATTTGCATATATGGTTTGTATACATAAATATAGAGTTGAAGCTAGGTGCTGAAACAAATGTGATACATAAATATATACTCATTTATGTTTAATAGATGTATGTATGGTTTATATACAACAATTATTTATACACAGCAATAGGACTAATCCTTTAAAAGAACAATTTTGGCATATATCCAGATACATATATTGTTACGTACAGCTACGCTTTCTTATACTCACACACACACTCGCTCATACAAACACTCAAACACACACGCGACACGCTCTCGCGAATAACCGTAGACGATGGACGAAAATGTCATTCTCCAGGCCACGAATGTAATGGATGACCACACCACTAATTGACATCACATGCCACAAGATGGAACAGAACGTTTAAAGCTAATGACATTCTTAAAATGACATCGCACAAATGACAAGTCTAGATAAATTGTTTCCTGTGGCCAAGGAAAATTTTATTATTTTTTTCCCATCTTGTCTCATTTTCTGTCTTTTCGAAAAACAATCTCACTTATTTCACAAACCCACGTTATTGCTTCGCCTGTTCTCCTCATGCGTCTACTCCATCTTGTCTCCTTCCCAGAATGCAGCTGAAGGACAGTAAAAGGAAATACGATAGCGTATGACGTCACCGTGGGAGACGCCTCGGCGGACATGTTATTTCCACTATTGATTACAGAGCTGGAAGAAAGAAGCAGACGTGGACACCACGTGATCTCCAGAAGGTCAAAAACTCGAGAAATTAGATCAAAACTTTTTTTTTTCAATCATAGAAATCTTGTGGCCATTAAAGGTCAATCCATACCGGAAGTTGAAAAGACATTCTTTTGTGGGTAGATGACTAAAAAGACAAAAAAAAGGAGCCGTCCCTTAAAGATCAAGTTTTAGATTTAGTTACCAATTTCTATTTGTCCGTCAAACTAAATTTTGGTAAAATATTTCTATCAAGTGCTAACGTATGATGAATCTCTTTGAAGCTTTACTTGCTTACGTCATATAGAGAGGCAGGTTCTCGCTCTCGCGTGCTTTTCATAGAGCACGAGATTTTAACTAGTGTAAGAAAAAATAATTTTATTCACATAATTTTTATTTCGCGATGCTATTATTTTTTAATACGAGTTTTTGTTCGCTTAAATTTAATATAATGGAGCTGATCTACATTGCATGTAACATGGCCCTCAGTGGCGTAGCTAGGATGGGAAAATGGGGTCTTAATTTCAAAATCTCGCGAATCCAACTTGAGAGGACCCCATATGAGTGTCCGAAATTTGCTTTTTCATTAAATACTACGCCATTATCTCATGTCATAGTGTCGAATGTCAAACTGCAGCGGCCCCTAAAGAAGTCAAGCCTCCCGGGCCCCCAAATCCTTAGCTACGCCACTGGTAGCCATTCGTAAACTTTTTCTTTCGATATACAGTAGTCAAGTTTGTAAATAGTCGGATGTTGTATTAGCTTAATTATTTATTGTATCAAGACGGTGGTAAAAGTTTAATTATAATTTAAAAATTGATAATGAATGCAAGAAAAGTGAAGGGGAGGGGAGGGGGGGGGCAGGTCAATTTGTAGAACTATGAGGCTCAGTTCTATAATCCAGTATGAAACATGTTATTTGCTTTTTTTTTAGATAACTCTATCAACTTTATTTTTTTAAAAGTATTATTAAGTGATTAAGTGAACTAAAGTTTAATTAGTCGAGGTTGTAGTGGTTTTTGTATATGTACACAGTGATCAAAATGTAATGCCATGTTTGTACACGAACTCATGTCCTTGACGTTCAAGATAATTTTGTTTTTGTTTCTAGAAAATGTTTATTTTCATGATGAAGCAATCAGTATGTACATTGTAAACTGTTGACAGCGCAATCCTGCTAAATAGAACATTTGGAGACATTGTGACATGGTTATTATTCAAGAACATTTTGACATTTTTAGGAACATTTTAACATATGTAAGAACAGTTGGATTTATTTAAGAACCATTCAACACATTAAAACCACATTACATGTTCATAATAATGCGTTTTTATTTCATTTGGACTTTTAGTTTAC
This sequence comes from Biomphalaria sudanica, assembly GCA_036873155.1. NCBI lineage: Eukaryota > Metazoa > Mollusca > Gastropoda > Planorbidae > Biomphalaria > Biomphalaria sudanica. The sequence goes on from JAZGLO010005366.1 coordinate 283,005, forward strand.
ACATTTTTTCGTAAATCATATGTCAATAAAATACAAATAATACATGAAACTGCACATTTTTAAGCAATGTCCAAACACTATGGTTTACAAATACAGTATATGGATAACTGTGATGTTTTTAAAAATGAATTTTCTTAATCTTATGTGAATTATGTTATTTTCTTCTATCAATCAATTTTAAACAGATACTTAATTTAAAAAAAACGGATTTTCTTCTTGTTTTTGTTTTTTTGAATTTATATTTACTTGAATTTAAACCAAAATATCACCTGTTTATTTTAACCAATCAAATTTCTGGCCCACTAGTTTGAAAAATTGTTCGTTATAAGGGGCAAAGAACTCTATCAGCTTTTTCTTGAAGTTTGCGTCGATTTGCACGTGTTGCCTCCCTTTGCTTTTCCCGAGACATTTCGTTTCTCCGGAGTTTCGTAACTTCATGCAAAAAAATCCTTTGGCATTGTCGAAGTAAATGTCTTGTTTACTGACCTCGTGTTGAAGTCCGAGAAATTCTTCTACTAATCTGACTTGTGATAGTGGGTCAGTGACCAGCTTATCGCCATCTACTATGAGAATCTAATAAGTAGAAGAAAATAAAAGATGCTCAAGATTTATGTTCTAGGATCACGTGTAAAGTCAACAAGTCTAAAGCAGGGATTCTCAAAATGTGGGAAGCGCGAACACCTTTAGTAAAATCACTAAATTTAGAAAGCCTTCAGGATAGCAGACTTAAAACTAATGTAGCAATTATACATAGAACATTGAATCATAATCTTCGAATACAAAAACAAAACCTAATAAAATAATCAGAAAGACACAAAGATAAAGACACATTCCTCGTTCCCTATGCTAGGACAAATTTATGCAAATGCTTCTTCTTCCCTAGGACTATTAGAGGATGGAATGGATGAGCCAGCCAGGAAAACCAGTGACTTAGCAGAATTTAAGTTAACATACATTACTAGATGCATAAAGCGTAGGACGTAATCATCTTCTTTTTTGAAAAAAAGTCTCTATTATATAAGACGAGATCAGATCAGTTCCCCACTATAAATAAGCAGAAATTAAACCCCACCATGTGACTTTTTAAAAAAATTCTGAACACCCCCACTCGTAATATTACATAGCAGTTTTTGGTCAAAAAATGTTTCACAACATTTATACTGCTGTTACGTTCAATTGCAGACATTCTACCATCTACTACCATCTTACTCTACCAAACCCTCTTCAAATGCATGCCTAGATGCATGACGCGTAGGACGTAATCATCTTTTGTTTTGAAGTAACGTCTTATCTTATAAGATAAGATTAGATGTGTTGTGACAAAAATCATAAGTATATACATCGTAGACGTTTATCCATATCAAGAAGAAAAAAAATTAAATTAAATTAAGTGACGTCATTTCATCTGCAATTGAGAACCTTTCAAACTGCAGGAAGTGCCTGTGACAAGATCGATTCAAAATGGATGATCTTAGGAAGATAAAGCCCATTGTAGGTTAAAAACAAAAAAAAAGTAAAGTTCACCTTTCAGACCTTGTGGTCTATAGGGCAAATGATGTAAAGGGCATCTGTTTCTGTGGTCTACGCTTAACGAGCAGGTAGTCATATGGCCAGCACAACGACCAACCACCTTTACTTTCCCCAGCTTAAGTCATGTACCCATCAGAATTAGGTGGGCTCTGGGGCGCCCTAAAAATCCCGAAATTAAATCCCAGTCTTCATCGAGATTTGAACACAAGACCCCAGGTTCGGAACCCAAGCGCTTAACCACTCAGCCACCACTGATCAACACATGTTTATCGGCGGACCACGTTGGACGAGACTAGCATGTAACAAGACCGACGGCCATCTTTCCCGTTCAACGTCGGGATCCTTGAAGGAGAGATATCCCAGAAACACCATCATTATCCCCAATAAAAAATCTCAGCACCTCAAAATTTTAAACGCTTAACTGTTAAGTTCAGGCGTCCTCTCATGTAGTGTAATAAAGAATGGTATGGATAAGCCTAGTATATAATATATGGTTTTAAAATGTTTTAGTTTTAGTATATGTCGTGCGCACGTGAAGTTTTCTTTTCGGGTTCAATAGGTGTGCTTTAATGTATAGGAGGTAGTTAGTAATGGGCGCGTTTTTTTTTTGTCAAGAATATTGTCACGCATAGTTTCCATATTATCTTTGCAGTGGAGATAGCCATTTTAGCTGGTTACGTTACAGTCCTCTGTTTCCCCGTTGTAACGGTACGTAACTACTTAGTTGTAGTGAGTAGGTTGACCTTACGGTACGGGTGTCGCTGATGAGAACTTCTGTGATGTAGCGGCATCGCTAGCTCTAGGTTCTCTTTCGTTTCAGGGTGTTAGGCTGGCCGCTAGGAGGAAGAATGTCGTCTGCTCCCCCTTGGAGCCGTGACTTTATCTAGTGTTGTTTGTTGTGTACGAAGCTTCCGATCTGTAAGGCGCCGAGATGGAGTGTGCGTGTGGAAGGCGTGTTATTGGTGTGTTATTTGCACAATTATTGATGCAATGTTAAACAACCATGATTCATTAATCGGTATACGTTGAAATATCTTGTTAATTTGTAATTAGATTATTATTAAATATTGTTTTCGTTGAACAATAAAGTTATTAACTGTTCAGGTGGGATGACCATTTATTTCCTGTTCAGTTATCATACAACTCAATATGCTGTTACTCTTTGGTTTCTGCTTTATCCTGTTGAGGTGGGGAACCCGGGAAATTATGTGCACCCCGTAAATAAACCAACTGTAAGCCCACCAGACAGTACAGAGTACTGATATTTTGTAAACGTTATGTACCAGTAAGTGCAAAATAATCAAGCGAACAGGAAGTGCAACTATCAAGAGACTATGACGTCATTTTCACCACTCTAATGTGGGGTGGAAAAGTATAATTTCGTAATAAATGTAGATTTGACATAGTAGGAAACACGACTTTTGATGACGTCATTATAAATGTTTTGCAGCATATTTTGACAAGTGGATTTATTTGACATTTAGACTAAGGCACATATTGAGCGCTTAGATCCACAAAATGATCACAGATTTGCTCCTTCTCCCTCAAACACACACACTCGTTTCGGCTCAATTCTTACTTGGTTTCTGGGGAACACTTTCAGCAAGTGCTCAAAGTGAGGACTGTAGTCGCCCACTTTGAGAATTTGCGCCGTTCTGAACTCCTTTGTCTTGTGGTTGTAAACTCTCTCCTCAAAAGAGACGGCCGGTCGTCCCCAGTAAGTCTCGGTGGCGTAGTAGTGACCATACTCGGACAAAAGTCGAGTGATGGGGTCTCGAATGATCACCATAATCTGTAATCATAATCATTATAAAATGTCAACTATAATAAATATCAGTGGAAGAACTAAAAAATATTGATTTGTGAATGGTCATTTTGTTGACGATAGCGTCGAAATAATGTATAAACATAGGGTCTGACGATATGCCTGAGTAGGGAAACATGACTAAGATACTATTTAAGGGCATATGGTCTAAATAATGAATCTTCTCGATATCGAGACTAAGGTTCTGGGTCGAACCCTTGTTGAAGTCGTGATTTTTATTGGTTCTAGGGTTCCTGACTTTTCTTTCATTTTTTTTTGGGGGGGGGGAGGGGGGAGTATAGTCTTTGAGCTTGTCACACGATACCTCTTATTATATAATAAATGTGTTGTTATCAAATATGGTAAAATGTATATAGAGCGATTATGAACACCTTGTAACAAAAAAATCGTATCTTAAAATTTCAAGTTAAAAAGAAACAAAGTGACAATGTCGCTCTGGATGTTCATGCTAACTAGAGATTGGGATATGTGTTCATCAATGACGACCACAACTTTCAGATTGTACGGAAATGGAATCTTATGTGTGTTTGTCTCGTCTTATGGAATAATGAAATAAATTTTGGATTGTTAATTTTTGGTACCGCTATTCCACTATATTCTATAGTCTAGTACTATGCACAATTTGTTACAGCAGAGGGGTCCGATCCTGAAAGTGGCTTTGCGATTTTTTTAAACGATGTACGAAGCCAATCTGCACAAGACCTTTACATTCCAAAGTACGCTCTTGCTTAGTCGTATTTCTAGGATATTGAAGAAAAGCTGAGCTCACCTTCAGTGAACTGTTCATGGCATGCATCCTGATATGTGAATCGTGTTCAACTATGTAACATGGAGACTTCTCTATCGTGATTTGGTCGGAGTAAGATGGCGGCATTCTCTGTACGTACCTGGCCAACATGAATTAGAGAAAAAAACAGTATGCCGTTTTGTCTGACTACACCATGTTGACAATAGGAGCTATTCTAAGTCTATTACTATGCATAAAGACTGCGCATGTATTTGAGCTAAGCGTCCAGAAGCTTTCCTAATTGATATAACTTCTGACGGCAAGTCTCTGATATTTCGCATGAAGTGATAGTCAAACTTTATCATGACAAAAGGTTTTATTATGCTTATGTACCCTTGTGTGTCTGATTGAGAGTGAGAAAGTGAGACAGAGTGAGAGAGTGAAAGAGAGAGAGAGATTGAAGAAAAAGAGAATACAGTAAAAGAGGAAGAGAGAGAGAGAGTGAGAGGGTAAAAGAAAGAGAGTGACATATAGAAAGAGACAGTGACAGAGAGAGAAGAAAGTGAAAGAGAGAGAAAGAGTGGGTGAGAGAGTCAAAGAGAGAAAGAAGAGTCAAAGAGAGAGAACGGGAGGATAAGAGCGAGACAGAAAGAAAGAGAGGGTGAGAGAGTGAAAGAGAGAGAGAGGGAGAGAGATAGAGAGAGAAAGTGACAATGGGTAACAGAAAAAGTGAAAGAGAGTGACAGAGAGAGAATGAGAGGCTAAAAGCGAGAGAAAGAATGGCAGAAAGAGAGTGTGAAAGAGAGAGAGAGAGAGACTACAAAAGTATAAGGGAAGGACGAGAGAGGGAACGAAACAAATACAATGAAACAAACCAACAACTTGTCTAGAGTAAGCAGTTAGATTATTTGTACAATATTCAGGACAGAACTTCATCAAACCTGGAACGCTGATCTCAAAAACAAAAAACGAAAAAAAAAACGGCTGTAACGATTTGACTATAAATTAAACGCTGAGAAAAGAATAACTCGCTCTTTCTCCAGATGGGGGAAAACCGTTTGACCGTGTTGTCATTTGTCAAAGTAAACAAATAAAAATAACTGTACATTTGGCTACATAGACAACTAGATCTAGATCCTACACTGTTTTCTTGTAATCTAACATTCATTAGTTATTAAGAGAATAACAATATAAAAAAAAAAACATGGCGTAGACAGCCGTTGTGCACGAATAGATGAGCTGACAAAATCACGAGTTCGATACCTGGTTTGGACTTAACATTAAATTGTAATTAATTTTTTTCTAAACAATTAATTACTATTTAAAGCTGTATAATGGAGGTATTGTGTTTTTTTTAAAAATGTATTTTCTTAGTGTTTAGTGGTTGGAATGGGATCTTATATCATAAGAATAATTGCTTAAATGTTACACAAACAAATAGATGTTATTAATGAAATGACATCCACACTAATTATACAAAGGACATTGTCCTGCCTTCACATTGACGTAATATTTTAAGGACATTGTCATGCTACACCATACAGCTACTAATCATACTCAGGTTGCCATTAGTTTCTCTGGTAATGACCTAAGTCTTTGGTCTAGCCTCGAGGTCAGGAACTTTTGGAGACTTCCGAGTTAACATTGACATGTAAATCCATGACGTCTGAATGCACCTTAAGGGTAAGTCTACATAGAGAAACATGAATGTCTAGACTTTGCTAAGGTATTGAACGTACAAGGGAGCCGGTTATTCAACAAGTGTTACGTTTTTTTTTTGTGTGTATATGAGAACTTTCAAACTATAGTTATTGTGACAGTTAATGACATACTGATGTAATTAATGACATACTGACGCAATTAATGACATACTCACAGAATTAATGATATACTAACACAATAAATGACATACTCACGCAATTAATGAAAAACTGACACAATTAATGACATACTGACACAACTATTGAAATACATGACACAGTTAATCACTCAGTGACATACTTAATGGCATACTGATACAATTAATGGCATAATGACACAATTATTGGCATACTTGACATAAGTAATCACATAGTGACATAGTAAATGACATACAGACACAATGAAAGAAATGCTAACGCAATTAATGAATACTGACGCAGTTTATGAAAAAGTGACCCAATTAGTAACATAGCGATGCAATTAATGACATACTGACTCAATTAATGACATGCTGACGCAATTAATTGCACACTGATTCAATTAATGACACACTGACTCAAAGGATCAACTGATAAAACTACTTGTAATGGTTACCTGCAGAAACCACACATTTTGTTGTTGCAATATGTCACACGTAAGTGTTTGTAGAATCTAATTCTATTTGCAGACGTCAGATGGAAGGAAGACCCGGAAGTGTGCTCAAGGTCAGCTGAAAGTGACTGATGTGACAAAAAGGTACTAACGTCTGCGCTTGTCGGTAGGACAGATTTCTTTAGTGTTCATAGTTACAGAAGAACTTATTGGTTTGCTGGAACTAGTTGGTTTGCGGGAAATTGCTGATTTGTGGGAACTTGTTGGTTTGCGGGAACTAGTTAGTTTGCGGGAACTTGTTGGTTTGTGGGAACTTGTTGGTTTGCGAGAACTTGTTGGTTTGTGGGAACTTGTTGGTTTGCGGGAACTTGTTGGTTTGCGGGAACTTGTTGGTTTGCGGGAACTTGTTGGTTTGCGAGAACTTGTTGGTTTGTGGGAACTTGTTGGTTTGCGGGAACTTGTTGGTTTGCGGGAACTAGTTGGTTTGAAAGAACTTGCTGGTTTGCGGGAACTAGTTGGTTTGTGGGAACTTGTTGGTTTGCGGGACTAGTAGGTGTGTGGGAACTAGTTGGTTTGCGGGAACTAGTTGGTTTGCGGAAACTTGTTGGTTTGCGTCGTAACTAGAGGACCACCTGTAGATAAATAGAGCTGTAACACATCCGTGTCCCGTTCTGTTTCTATATTCCATGAGATATACTAAATAATTTTTACCCAAATTAAGTCACTGAATTTTTATTTATAAAATTTCTGTGTTTCACTTTGACTCTGTAACAAAAAGTTCACTAAATTTGTACAACCCTTTTGCCTCAACAATATGTTCTGGCCAAACAGATTTCCCATAGTTAATAGAAAGTAACGAAGTCCTTGTGTATAAAGCTGGCAACGTCCAGAATTCCTCGTTGTCAACCAATGGAGATGGTTCTCTCGAGTTTCACTGATAATAATTATAATTTATACAACGGATAAGACAATCTAGGAACCGCGTTTTCTAGCTCACATTGGCGTGAAGGACTTGGCCTTCCGTTTGCATTAATCTGTTTAAATAAACCGCGCCTGAGCTTACTACAAGACTACATTGAAGCATACATATAAGTTGAACAGCAACTCTGAATAGCTTCATAAGTGATTAAGCTTTTATATTCCTTTTCCTGACTTTTCAAACAATGTCATCTACGACGATTTCTATTTTAAGCCCCAAAAAGAGATTTTTGGATCTTGTGTACTGTCTTTTATTTGTATGGGGGTGTTGTTTTTTTTTCATTTTGTCCTTGTTTTTTGTTGTTTTTTTTTGTTTTTAGTTTTTTAACTTTTTTATCATGCCTTCACACACATACATAAATAATTCCACAAAGACATTCGTTCGTTCTTTGAAGTTCGTCTATCGTGGTTCAATGATGTCTACTTTAGTCATCCAGGGGGTTGATGGCTTTGCACTGGGGTTTTATGCCTCCTCGTGTGGCTGGTGAGACCTATGTGAGCACGGAATGTTCGGCTGCACACTGGGCAGGTTATTCCAGCTGTAGCTAATGTCTTGGGCCTTTCTTTTTTTCTCTGGTGTTTTTCTTCTGCCAGCATTGTTCTCTTTTCCTCAGCAACCTGTGCGCCTGTTTTCAAAGCGCGACGTCATGATGCTCTGTCATGTGCCTCTGTCTCCCCGGTGGCTGGGTCTATGCTGAACGCCTTCAGAGAAGCTTTGAGGGTGTCCTTGAAGCGCTTTCTTTGACCAGCGATTTCCTTCGCTTAGTTGGCCAGAGTCGTTTAGTGATGCGGCGGTCTTCCATTCTACAGGCGTGTCCTGCCCATCGCAGCTGGGACTGCATCAGGATTGTGTGGATGCTTTTGCAGACCCGCTCTTCGAAGGCCTTTAGTATCTGTTTTTTTATCTTGCCATTTGATGTTCAGAATTTTTCTTAGACATGTCATGTGGAAGTGGTTCAGTTTCTTTGCATGTTTTCTGTCCACTGTTTACGTTTCTGCATTCTATGGCAGACTGTCTAAAAACGTCTGGAACAGACGAGGTATCACCACAAATACAAAGCTGGGAATCTATCGAGCTGTCATCCACCCTACATTGCTCTCTCTCTCTCTCTCTCTCTCTCTCTCTATATATATATATATATATATATATATATATATATATATATATATATATATATATATGGTAAATGAATTTCTCTGAGGAAAAACTTTACAATTTTTGAGTTACATACCACTGAAGATCGTACTTGGGGTACATCCTCTCACAAAAGTAGTCAATCTCCCAGTCCAGCGTGACGATCTGAGGGTGAAGATCAAGGAACTCGAGCAGAGCAGACGTGCCACATTTCCCGAAGCCCAACAGAACGCACTGGGGTGGACGGCTAGCCGGAAGCTCTGAACGTAACAATTAAAACATTTTAGGACTCCATCTAGAAATGCTAAATTTAAAAAAAAAAAAAAAACGTCACGGTTATCAAGAATATCTTCTTACTAGAGCTTATTTATTTAATGCAGGGCCAAAGATTGGTTTTGATATTAATAAAACAAAACTTCTATCAACTCACTCTGTCTGTCTGTCTGTTAAAAATTTTGAACACGTTATTTCTCCCACACCCTTTCTCGGATCAAGTTGAAACTTTGCATAATTATTTATTGCTCCTACCAAAAAAAAAGTCAATAAAATTAATTATTCAATTAATAATTCGTAAATGTTTGATATTGAAAAGGGAATTACATTCTACATTATCGAGATATATGGTTGTAAATGTGAAGTTCTTCCCCTTAGGAAAACTTTGGTTGTTTTTTTGTGTTCGTGTGTGTGTGTGTGTGTTTTTAAAGTATTTTGTGAATAACGAACACAGAGGTTTAACATTCTTCTTCAACTGGTGAATGTGATAGGTAGAGACCTGGATGTGATTAGTTTACAGAGAATGTTTTGTCCAATTTAACTTTTTTTAAAACTACAGATAACACCCTTTTGAAAAGCTATGAACCATGTGCTAACCCCACCTTGTCCCATGGATATTCCAGTCACAACTAGATAGCTTTTTACTTCACTATAGGACAAGTATTATTGAAAGCTTCCTTGATATGATGAGATTATGTTATAAACATGAGAAAACACCACAGCCTACAATTTAATGACAGGAAAGGTATGACATTAACCCTTGAAATGCTGAGCTTTTTTATAAGAGTGCTAACAAAATGGAATTATAATTCTAGTGTTTAGAGGCTAAACTACCAAAAGGATCTTAAGGGTTAAATGAAAGTTAGTAAAAGTAACGTTAAGTGTCCCTTGCAGACCATGCGATGTATACTCACTCTAGTCTATAGGGCAGATGACGTTAATGTTATCTGTTTCTATGGAGACGGCTAACGAGATTGTCTGAAGCCACATACCTGCTAATCCTAAGCCGGCTAATGATATGTTCGCTACCAGAGTGACTGGTTTTGGATCTAGGTCAATACCCTTGGGACGGCGTATTAAGATGATTTGATTATGCTCATTGGTTGATTGTCGACTGGGCGCGAACTCATGCCAGAAGGTGTCTGGAAACCTTTGAACCTCTTCAGAAAACTGGTCACCTGCAAGATAACGGTCAAGTAAGTTATAACTTAGTACTAGTAAAGTTCCCATTTCAGACCTTGTGATCTATGGGGAAGATGGTGTAAAGGTCAATCTTTCTATGGTCCACGGTTAACAATGGTGTCATGTGGCCAGCACAACGACCAACCGCCTTTACTTTTCTCCTAGTAATGTCAGGTACCCATTAGAGCTGGGTAGACTCAGAGGCGCATCAAAGATTCCGAAAGTAAAAATTCCATTCCTCACCAGGATTAGAACCCGGAAAACCCGGTTCGGAAGCAACGCGCTTGATTCTGCCACCGCGCCTCCTATAACTTATTACTAGTTACTTTATACAGTTGCGTCACTAGGGTCGGTGTCACACGGTGCGGTGTGTTCTTGGCGTCACCCCACCGACATCATTTTCAAAAAAAAAAATCCCAATAAAACTATAATTTGTTTGCTGTTCCTTTTGTCAAAGCATAAGTATAATAATATAAGAATAAATGTAATAATTATAAATAATTCTTCGATTGTTTCACTACTGTATCTGTGAATTGAGTATCGATTCTTTTTACAGCCCACAGATTGCAGTTCTGTGTGATTGTTCTCCATTGGTACCGGTCCTAGAATGTGCAGAATTTGAAAATGCATCGAAAATCTCACGGAAGCACACCTGGGATTTACGTCAAGTATTTTATTGTATTTTTATTGGCTGGTAAGCTTTGTATGTATTCAATGTGTACAAGCCATTTACTGTCAAAGTCAAAATCTAACTTAATTTCGGAAAAAAAAAATCTTCCCTTAGTCTGTAATATAAAAGTATACGCTAAAAATGTTTAGTATTTTAGGGGTCTGTCTGTAATTTCAAGCGTTCCTTTTGACGTCTGCATAGCGGTCTAAGTGGATGCCGGCCCACCTGGAATTTGACTAATCGCCTATGTGTCAAGTCCGCCCCTGGTATCAGCCCATGTCAACACCATTTAGAGGATTAACACTCGCCGTGACATGTTCCTTAATATGTTTGTTTCTAAATGCAGGAAATTTTAACTTCGCCATTTCGTACGTATCAGCCCCATGTCAACAAGGCGCGATCATGTCATAGACCCCATTAAGAGCTAAAAGCGTTAACACTGAAATTCGACTCACCTAGACTTCTATCTACTCGCCTGTCCAAGACGTGGACCAGGTTTGTGGACATCAGTTTGGACAAGACGTAGCCTGTGCAGAGAACGATGAGGGTGAAGCATGCACTGGCACTGACCAGCAGCTTGACCCAGCGGATATTGAAGGTTCTCACAGTAACCATGCTTAAGAGTGGAGGATGTGTAGCGCTAGAGAAGTCTGTGAACAAATGCTTGAGGTTCTGTGTGTTTGATACTATTGTTGATGCTCTTTATGTAGAGCTGTATGTCATTTTTTTTCTTGACTAGTCTCTTGCTGGTAGATTATAAGCAGTAAAACTAGTGCTCTCGCTTGACCATTCCTGGTTTTACTGATCTTGTGATACTATTCCTGTTTTTTTCTACTCTAGTAAGACCTTCCTGGTGTTACTAGTCAAGTGAGACTGTTCCTGGTTTAATTACTCTCGTGAGACTGTTCCTGGTTTTGCTACTCGTTCCTGATTATATTACTCTTGTGAGTCCGTTGCTGGTCGCCAAGCCTAAGTTTGCGTTCTAGAGTTAGGTAACAGGAATATTGTTTCGCAATATTGTATAAGTTTATTGCTCATCTTTTAATGCCACGGTTTAATATAACAGTAAGTCTTTGTATTAAGTCGACCTGGAAAGATATTAAAATTCAAAATGTTAACAAAAAGATATATTATGAATTTAAATAGACATAATATTAACTTAATGAAGGTAACAATATTGATTTTTTTTGTTCTGTGTAACAGAATGTTCTTGACAATCTTCTGCTACGCCAAAGGAAGTCTCTGGATCTTTAAGACACTACACACAGGTTACTCTAGTTGATTTGTTTACAGCCTACATATTATTTATTTTGGCCGGAAACTCCGTTCCTGTTATGGAGTGTGCGTGTGTATGTGCGTTTCTATGGTGACGGTGGGAAGATGTTAGCGATTGGTTGTGAATTATGCAAAATAGGTGGCATTGTCGTCATAGATCCTAGTTAGGGGAGACGACTCCAGAAAGTGAGACTGATAGGCTGAGTTATTGTAATGAGATTTTGTTTAAAATTTATTATTATTAAAGTCTACTACATTTATTTTATCTCATTTCAACTTAATTTTGTCTATATTCTTTCTCTCTGTCTTTCTTTCTCTCTCTCTCCCTCTCTCTTACTCTCCTTCTTCTTTTCTCTTCATCTTTTTCTCTCCGTTTCTTTTTGGATCCCACCTCCTTTTTTTTTCATCCTGCGCTTCGTAATGCTCTCTCATGTAGACTTTTAACTTGAATTAGAACGACTCACTATTTCTCTCTTTGTCTTTCCAAATCTCTCTCCTTCTCTCTCTCTCTCTCTCTCTCTCTCTCTCTCTCTCTGTGAACAGTGAACACCCTCCCCATTTTTGTACCCTACTTATCGTAATAGTTTCCAACATAGACGTTAGACTTCAATTGGAACGGCCCCCCCCCACACACACACACGTACACCTGATTTTGACAGGTAAATTCTAGTATCCCTTCCCCCCCCCCCATCCTCCACCAAAATAGTTAATCTTAAATACAATCTCTGACTTTTCTTGACTTCAATATCGAAATATTTAAAAGGTTCTGGTTTCTTTTTTCGCTCCATCCCCACAAACCGTAATGAACGCACAAAAAATCCCTCCACAAAATCAGACGAACACATCTTTAAAAAAAACCCTCAAAGATATTTCAATTATTCAGAGTTTTCTGGGGGGAAAAAATGAAAATACCAATTAGGTTTTCTTTGTTAACTTAAAGAGTCATTTGGTTTTTATAAATTTTATACAGACGCATTCACGCAGTTGTTTCCTACATTAGGGGGACAAAAAATGCTTAAAAGTAAAAAAATACGGTAGTATATTTTGTGTTGCTAGATATGTGTTACGATATATCTTCTTATATAGACAGGAAAAATGCCGAAAATTAATACAAAGGTCTTATAGAAAGCTGACAGATCTTTGTGGAGACAGCCAGGGCCGGTCTTAGGCCACTGCAACCTATGAGGTCGCAGTGTGCCCCGCGCTTTCATAGGCCCCGCGCTAATTCAAGGTGTTATTATTAAATTGCAAAACAATATACGAAAAACTCGGAAATTTCCTGAATTTATTAAAATCTCCTGAAAACTCATAAAAATCTCCAGAAAAATAGACAAAATTCTCATTTGTGGGTGAAATTAATTGCGGAAAACGCCAATCCTACGCGCGATAAAAGAAAAAAAGCATTGTCAGCTTTCATGTAATAAAATGTAATAATCTGGCAAATTTTACCTTAATAGGAAGTTCCAATACTTTATTAAGTTTTATAGTCATTGGCATTGGTTACAAGGTTCGTAAAGTACAGATGCAATTTTTAACTTAGTAAAGAATTAATAAAATTCAAAGTGGAATTTTTTCTTATACAAAATTTTAATTTTCGCTTATTATCCTTATTCCCACACAAACTAGGCCCAGCGCAATTAGTTTCGCATAGGGCCCCGCAATAGCAAGGACCGGCCCTGTAGACAGCTTGCCGCCCAAAGCGCCGAACGGCGCCAGGACGATCTAAGTGTAAGTCAAAAGTAATAGAAAGCTTGCGAATTGCGGCTTTCAGGCTGCAAATCTATCAAAACATTTTTAGCGAGCACAATTGTACGAAATCACGCGAATCTGTTCGGCAGTTGTAGAGATCTCTTGATAGATGAATCAATCTATGTGTGGTATTTTGCTAAAAGATCTTTAGAACGTCAAATTAAACTTGTAAAGAAAAAAATTAGCACTACTAAACTCATTACCAGGATTATGAAAAAAATGAAAAACTTAATAAATCATAAATAAAACAGCACATTCGATATATTATTACATTCCGTAAATGTATCGAACAAAATCCATTAACAAGTTTTGTTTGCAGAATTTGTCTAATTAAACGTCTATTTTGTTTCGTTAAAAAAAAAAGTGATCTTTGTTGAAGTCTCCAGCACACAAAAGATGAATCCTTATTTTTGAATTGACTTAAAAGTATGACACCACACGTCGTCTGCTATCGATTAAATGTGAACTTTGTGCAACTTTTGATGTAGGGGTCAAAATGTGTTGATTGATGAGTGATGGGAATAAGAGATGGGGAGTGCGACATCGATCAGGGTGTCAGGTGGGGTGCACAACATGGACGCCAAATTTGACCCCCTCGTATATACCCTTCACTTGACCGGATAGTAGTTATGAAATATACGCCACTGATCTATATATCAGGCAGAAAAATATTTTTCCACTGATCTATATATCAAATAGAAAACTCTGATGGAAAAAAACAACTTTTAAATACCTTTTTACAAAGACAATGCTTCAATACTACAATGGAAAATTTTCCACACAAGGCTCCTCAAAGAAGACTTGAATAGAGGCATTGTAAAAAAAAATCTCAATTCAAACTTTAATACTTTTATAAATTATGGTTCAGTGTTTTAAGATCCAACAAATGAGTACATAGCTGAAATTTTAACGAGTTAGAGTCAATATCATGGGGTCACTGGCGGATCCAGGGGGGGGGGAGGGGGGGCGGTAGAGGCGATCACACCCCCCCCACCGCCGACCCCCACCCCCCCCCACGATTTATATATATATATATATAGTACAGAATTCACACAATTTATAAACGAATTTATTGCTTATGTTAATAATAAATACTAATTATTTATATTTCAATCTATTTTTAGATTATTTCGCCCCCCCCTCTAGTATGTTGGCCGATTTGCTGGGGTCGGGAGGGGGCGATGGTATCAATCCCCCCCCCTACACTTTCGGGTGGGGGGCGGTCCAATTTATTTGTAGAAATCACAGCTTGCTAACAGAATCAATAAAGTATATATGGTTAAAACTTGTTATTGATATTTTAACCTATCTTTATATTATGTCGTTCCCTGTTTGCCGATGAGGAGTGGGGGGGGGGGGGGGGGGCGAATACCTCTACTGCCCTTCCCACCTTAACTCTTTAAGTGGGGGGGGCGGTCCTACTTTTATGGAGTAATCATAGTTTGTGAACAAAATTAATTCAATTAATATATACATTTTATATTATGTCAATCCCCTTCTGGTATATTGGCCGATTCGGTGGGGTTGGGGTTGCATGTACTGCCCTCCCCACTCTAGCACTCTGAGTGGGGGGGGGGCGGTCCTATTTTTATGGAGAATGATAGTTTGTGAACAAAATTAGTTGAATATCAATATAATATAAACAACGTATTGATATGTGAACCAATTGTATATTATGTCGTACTACACTCAAATCTCAAATTTTATCATTAATAAATTGAAATGAAAAAGGGTTGTACCTGGTGGGAGGGGCGATACATGCAATCGCATTTCCCCCATCGGACAAACCAATACTTTTTCTTTTTGTATTATAGTTAAGAAATTACAAAATTTAAAAAATCTGTCACTAATATAATGGTATATATACTAGGGGTGCACCGGATAGTACTTTTTGATATCCGGCCGGAGCCGGATATGACCGGATAGTAAAATTTGATATTCGGCCGGTGCCGGAGCCGGAGCCGAATACCTAAGTGTTTTGTAAATAGCTTGTATTGCTGAGCATTTTACGAAACTGTTAAATAACATACCTATATTTGTTGGTATTATTTTTTTCCTTTTATATACCTTATTGTTTTAAACTCTTTTGCTGATTGATTTATTAAAGATTAACAGTATTTATAAACATAAATTAATCTGTGTAGCATGAGCATGTCTGTGTGTATGTATGAGGCCACCAACTATAAAGGCTGTGTGTTGGAGGGTCAATGTAAAATATGTTAGTATATATTTAACTAGTTACTAATGTAAATCTCTCATCTGGCTTGTATGGTGGTTGGATGTATGTGTTCAATAATTTCTGACCAACAACTTGTAATTTTAAGTCCAAAGACTGCTTCTGGTTCTGGCTTCAAGGGCTTAATACTGATAGCTGTTAGTTAATAGTTGGAATCTGAAGCGTAGTAGGTCATATATTTATTAATCCATTTGCGGCAAACGATATTTTATTAACAGCAGGAACATCTATTTATACCTACTCATAGCCTGAGCTTTAAATGTTGCGAAGCATAGATTTAATTGTAGTCTGTAGGCCTATTATTGTTATCAATGTTTAGATCTACTGTTATATAGATCTAAGAGAATTAGGAAAACCAACTATAAAAGAAACAAAATCACCCACACCCTCCCTACCAAAAAAAACCAACATAAATAGACTTTGTGTTCGACTGATTGTAACAACCTGGTCAGATAGACTTAG
Organism: Biomphalaria sudanica; assembly: GCA_036873155.1. Classification (NCBI taxonomy): domain Eukaryota; kingdom Metazoa; phylum Mollusca; class Gastropoda; family Planorbidae; genus Biomphalaria; species Biomphalaria sudanica. Next base: position 299,339 of record JAZGLO010005366.1, read on the forward strand.
TGAGCCTACACATGTAGTCCTAGTGTAGTGTGTATAGTTGATGGTGTTGACCTTCACGCGTTTTTTTTCCTTGGGCATACGCAAAAGTGTTTAGTGTGCAGGCAAAAAAAGATAACACATTGGCATGATCAGTCAAGCATATAGATAAATTATCTCTGTACCTTAGTTACAGAGGTCAAGTGTTTCTTAACATTCCAGCATATTTTTTCTTTGTTTGCTAGATCTAATTGTGGTGCTTTAGATCAATTTATTTTCTGCGATGTTAAATTTAATTGTAAGGTTTTCCTTTATATATTAAGTCAATAGAATTAAACAATGAAATTAGTTTTCTTTCTAAAGGTTTTAATACAAGGGGAAAAATACATACACGCACACATGCACATATTAGTTTTATTTTATTGTGCAACGAACGTGTGTTCAGCGCCCTAAATGACATTTCTCTCCAAGTAAACAAACTTAGTGTCACCATCTAGTGACCTCTAGACAGTCTCAATATGTCTTAACAATTTGCGTTGATCCATTCTGGCTTAAGAATGGTTAATGTCTATATTCTCTATCAATACATTGTCATGGATTAAACAAATAAGAAGTTGGGGGTGTTGAGTCTCTTGAGCCCTCCCTTTAAAGATACCCTTGGTCAGTGTCTGTTTGGCTTGTAGACCTGACTCATACGTGAGACTTAACTCAAAGTAAACAAACTTATTACCCGTACAATGGTATAAAAGGTGTGGTTTGTGGTCCAGACCCTTGATTGACAACCTATCTCATAATAAACTAACTCATACCAAATTAACCTTATAGAGATTTGGCTTGTAGTCCCGCCTCTAATAAAAATTATAATCCAAGTAAACAAACTCAGTTCCCTCATAAGATGTGACCTCTAGACATTGTCGACACGTTGACATCTGGCTTAATGTGGTCAGCTGCCTATTTGTGAACTCAATGTTATGGACTAAACAAACAAAAGGAGGTGGGGGTAGCTCATCTCTACCTCTGGAGATACACCCGCACATGTTGACAGATTATCAGCGTGACGAAGTTAAGGAATATGACATGTTTACTAGACCACTCAAAGGTCAAGACAAGCCAGTGTGCCAGACATCGCTGCTACGTATGTAATACGAATTTATAATGTAAAGTCTAGTCCCCCCCCCCCCCAATAACAAACCTAGTTCCCTCGTGTGACCTCTAGAGAGTGCTTACGTCCATCGTATCTGACTTGGGGTCACCTGTCAATCAATGAACTCAATGTGATGGGCTAAACAAATAAAAGGGGGAGGGAGTTGTTCATCTAGAAATATACCTGGTTACCTTAGAGGTGTGGCTCTTGTAGTCCAGCCCCCCCCCCCCAATAAAGATTAACTACTAAGTAAACAAACTCAGTTCCCTCGAAAGGTGTGACCACTAGAGAGTGTCTATACGCTGACATTAAACCTACGTCCATCGTATTTAACTTGTGGTTACCTGCCTCAATGTGATGGACTAAACAAATAAAAGGGGGTGGGAGTTGTTCATCTCTACCTCTGGAGATATACCCGCACAGCTAGACAGACGTCTGGTCAGCATGACGTAGTCAAGGAATGTAACATTTTAACATGTTAACTAACTTACTCAAAGGTCAAGACAAATTGAAAAAAGTGCCAGCCATTGCATCTCTGTATGTAAAGCGCATTTATGATGTAAAGTTTCATCTCTATTTATATTAAGTTATTAACATGCCTTGTCTTTATAATAAACGATGTTTGGTGCATATTTATAATGGCTCTATTTTTAAGCACATTATTTTGTTTTCATATAAACATTAATACATTCTATAACAGACAGTAATGGAACAAGGTCCACTTTATGCATATTAAATAAGTGTATTTTTACTATCCGGTTTACTATCCGGTAGTGATATCCGACCGGAGCCGGATAGCACCGGATAGTAAAAAATGACGGATATTCGCCAGAAGCCGGAGCCGGAGGGACTATCCGGTGCACCCCTAATATATACTAAATTAAATTCTTATATCGAGTCGTCATACCCCTATTCTTTAATGACAAATGCAATCTTTAACAGAAATTATTAAAGGAGCGAAGATTAATCGTTTTCACCCTCCCATTTCCAGACAGAGTTTATGTAATTTCACATGAATTTAACATAATTATTTTTAGAAGGACTTTGCGTTGGAAAAGTTAGAATTCAAACGAAATTTTTCAGTATAAGAGTCATGATTGAGATTTCTAAACCCAAATCGACCTCCTATAGTCGCCTTTTCCCAACCTTTACTCAATCTGATATTTTTCTAGTTAAATAAATTTGGGACTATAACTCACAATTTATACATCAATTTTCTTGAATATTATTTATGGAATAATTTTTTTTTCGGCGGCGATTCTCAAATCCAAAATCTAAATATGTGGGGTATCTTATCTTTCCAATTTGCAATGTATTAAGGGCCTATAAATTCATATTAGAATATTTTTCAAGTACAACATTATTCAAAAGGTCCTTTTTTATAGTAGGAATAATGAGCTTTAGGTCAGAAGAATGCGTTTCTGCAGTAAAGAATGTAAGAAAACACTTTTGGGGTCGGGGCTTCGCCCCGAACTCCATTGATGAATAATGAGCTATAGATGTCAGGAGAATACGTTTCTGCAGTAAAAAAAAAAGCAAGAAAACGCTTTTGTCGTCGGGGCTTCGCTCCGAACCCCACAAGAGAACCTTACAGCGCTGCCCAAGTTTTGTTTTTCGCCGAAGTTTGAGAAATGCTGTTTTTTTTATTATGTATATGTATATGTATGTATGTGTGTGTGTGTGCGTGCTGTATGCATGTTTATGCATAGGGTTAGGGTTTAGTGGGCTTTAGGGTTAGGGTTTGGAAAAAAATCGCCCTCCCCCCCACTATAAAGTTCTGGATCCGCTAGTGGCCTAAATCAACGCATTAGTTAAAATTTATTAATAATTCCATTTGGCATTACTGAGTAACAAAGATAAAATACAGGGATAAGTAATAAGGATAGGTAACAATGATAAGTAACACTACTGATTAATAAGGACAAATAACACGGCTAGGTACTGTGTTACATGGATAAATAACAATATTAAGTAACAATGATAAGAAACAATAATAAGTAACAAGGATAAGTAACTAGGATAAGTAATACCTTTGCTACATTTCCATGCTGTTTAGTTTGTCATCGAGCCTTGACGAAAAGAAGACTTTTGAAATATGGAGCCACACTGGCCTTCTTCACACTACTGGCTCAGGTGTACTTCCATAAGGGTACGTTTAATTTCTATAAAGTTTTTTTCCCCATAAATCTCTAATTGTCTCTCTTTCTCCATTCTCTCCCTTTATACTTACAAAACAAAACACGCTCATTTTGATTTACTGCTGTCTGTTGATTTGAATTTATTTTCGCAAAAAAAATAAATAATAATTTTACGCCAAATACATAAAAAAGTAAAGTTCTCCATTTAGACCTTGCGTTCTTTAGGGCAGATGATGTCAATGTTATCTATCTCTATGGCTGAATGTTAACGAGTGTGTCATGTGGCCAGTACAACGATTAACCGCCGTTACGTTACCCAACTGTTTAACAAATAAGCAAATTCATTCGTTTGTTGATGACTTCATTGAGTTTGAACGTATTGCGACCTAATGTTGAAATACTAATTAAACCTAATTGGACAGGAAAGTCCAGTACACAGTTATCAGAAAGAAGGGACTAATTTAGTAATTTTCTTTTCTCTAGAGATAAACCGAACAAGGTGTATATTAATAAATACAAATAAAGTTTGACTGGTTCCCACAATGTTTACTGTCAAACTATACAACTGGATGCAATATATGGCTCTGAGGGGTTGCATTGTTCACTGTCAAACTATACAAGTGGATGCAATATCTTCAATGGCTATGAGGGGTTGCAATGTCGCAAAAAAAACTTTCTCAAGTAGGTCACGTCGTAAAGCCGTATTGATTGTTTAAAAGAGGTGTAATTGCTACAAGATTATTTTATTGCTTTTTGTGAAGCTCGACTCCCCTGTTCCCATTTTATGCTTAGTTCGTAAATGGTTCAATCTCTTTTGTTAGGAGTGTGGGCAAAGCTAACCTTGGTTAGACATCTGTTTGAGACCCCTCAACTCAAGAAAACATTAAGAAACTGGAACAGACACAAAATAGAGCAGTGAGATTCATAACAAACGAATATCACTAAATTTAGAAAGCCTTCAGGACAGAAGACTTAAAAGTAAAGTAGCAATTATACATAAAACACTGAACCATAATCTGAACCATAATCTTCAAATACAAAATCTTATAAAATACTCAGAAAGACAGAACAAGAAGTACACATTCCACATTCCACATGCTAGGACAAATTTGTACAAATGCTCCTTCTTCCCTAGTGCTATAAGAGTATGGAATGGGTTGCCTGGACTAGCCAGGAAAAAAAGTGACTAGGCAGAATTTAGGTCATTGGTTAATATGCATGACTGAATGCATGACGCGTAGGACGTAATCATCTTCTTTGTTGAAGTGCCTCTGGGAGAATGTGTCCATAATGCCTAAAGGCACCCAGACAACACAACATCATAGAGGGAGAACCAAGTATGTCTGGATCAAATGTCTCACGTTGTCTTTAGAGATGCAGGCACTCGTTGGCAGACGCTCTACGTAACAGCAGCCCTATCTTGATTTAGATTTATGTAATTTCCCATGAATTTATCATAATTATTTTAAGAAACTTCAAAACGAATTCAAACAAAAATTTGTAGTATAAGAGTCATGATTGAGATAAGTTCTAAACCCAAATAATGTTTACATAGTCGCCTTTTCCCAACCTTTACTCAATCGGATAGTTTTGTAGTTAAATAAATTTGGGGACTATAACTCACAATTTATACTTGCATTTAATTGAAAAGTATTTATCGAATAATTTTTTTTTCGGCGGCGATCCTCAAAGCCAAAATCTAAATATGTAAAGTGTCTTATCTTTTCAAGGAACAAATCGGTTTTATTTGCAATGTATTAAAGGCCTATCAATTCATATTAGAATATTTTTCAAGTACAACATTATTCAAATGGTCCTTTTTTAATAGTATGAATAATGAGCTTTAGGTCAGGAGAAGGCGTTTCTGCAGTGAAGAATGCAAAAAAACGCCTTTGGTGTCGGGGCTTAGCCCCGAACTCCATTGATGAATAATGAGCTGTAGATGTCAGGAGAATGCGTTTCCTAAGTGAAGAATGCAAGAAAAACGCTTTTGGCGTCGGGGCTTCGCCCTGAGCACCACTGATCAATAATGAGCTGTCGTTGTCAGGAGAGTGCGTTTCTGCAATGAAGAATGCAAAAAAAAACGCTTTTGGCGTCGGGGCTTCGCCCCGAACCTTACTATGGAACTTTATAGCGCCGCCCCAGTGGTTTTGTTTTTCGCCGAAGGTTGAGAAATGCTGCTGTTTTTTATTCTCATATATATATATATATATATAAAGAATATTTGTGTGTGTGTGTGTTGTACGCACGTTTATACATAGGGTTAGGGTTTACTGGGCGTTAGGGTTAGGGTTTGGAAAAAAATCGCCCTCCCACTCCAAAGTTCTGGATCCGCTAGTGCATGGGGTTCATGTTCTTACACTCCAGGGAACCAACGAAGTCTAATCATTCTAATGGTACTCTATTCCCTCACTAAACTCCCCTTGTCAGACAACAAAATTAATACATCTAGTTCAAATAAATGTGCATGCTGGGAATGTATAAACAAAAGAACGTATCAGTTGGATAAATCAGAACAACAAGATTAACATTTAAAAAAAATACTTTATAATAACAAAGCTTATGCTAAGTGTAGTTGTATCAATTCGTTTGAATCAGACATTTGTAATAAATATAGACCACCAACAATAAATCTGTGCGAGTAGAAATATTTCTACCAATTGTTTTTGTTTAGCACTATTTGATGCCTTTAGCTTTCTCACTACGCTATGATCCTATCACTTTCTCACTACGCTATGATCCTATCACTTTCTCACTACGCTATGATCCTATCACTTTCTCACTACGCTATGATCCTATCACTTTCTCACTACGCTATGTTCCTATCACTTTCTCACTACGCTATGATCCTATCACTTTCACACTACGCTATGATCCTATCACTTTCTCACTACGCTATGATCCTATCACTTTCTCACTACGCTATGATCCTATCCCTTGTCTCACTACGCTTTGATCCTATCACTTTCTCACTACGCTATGATCCTAACACTTGTCTCTCTACGCTATGATCCTATCACTTGTCTCACTACGCTATGATCCTATCACTTGTCTCACTACGCTATGATCCTATCACTTGTCTCACTACGCTATGATCTTATCACTTGTCTCACTACGCTATGATCCTATCACTTGTCTCACTACGCTATGATCCTATCACTTTCTCACTACGCTATGATTCTATCACTTGTCTCACTACGCTATGATCCTATCACTTTCTCACTACGCTATGATCCTATCACTTGTCTCACTACGCTATGACCCTATCACTTGTCTCACTACGCTATGATCTTATCACTTGTCTCACTACGCTATGATCCTATCACTTGTCTCACTACGCTATGATCCTATCACTTGTCTCACTACGCTATGATCCTATCACTTGTCTCACTACGCTATGATCCTATCACTTGTCTGGTTAAAAAGAGAGGGGGAGAAAGGAATAGGTTTTTAAAAGCATTTAAAAAAAGGTTACAATCATAGTTTGTGTGGAAACACAAACTCAAAATTCGCCCCCGAAGTGCTCCACTCAGGCAGATAAAGAGGCAGGTTTTAATATTTTCAAAAAGAATATCAGAAACTATGAATAACAAACTATCAACTACAAACTATCAACTACAAACTATCAACTACAAACTATGAACTACATACTATCAACTACAACCTAAGAACTACATACTATCAACTACAAACTATCAACTACAAACTATCAACTACAAACTATCAACTACAAACAATGAACTACACACTATCAACTACAAACTATCGCATCACAATTGAAGAGATTACAAACAGGATTAATACAGACAGGATTAATAAGATGACCCTGCTAAACACTGTCAATTAAAAAAAGAAAACTCAAAACAATTATTCTTTAGTCAATGTACTAGTTATTAGTATGACAGAAATTACTTACTTTTGCAATACGATGTTTTAAATATTTTTTTTCACAAAATCCCTGACCGTTTGTATAAATGTGTTTAAAAAATAGGTATGCAATTACTAATTAGTCTTCCCTATTATTTAATATTATTAGTGAATAGTTGAAAAAAATGGTGTATTTTTATGAAAAAAAAAAACTGCTTGTATAGTTGATTTTAAAAATTAAATTTTTAACTTTCAGAAAAGAAAAAAGTAGCCGTTGCATCAGAACTTTCTTGTTTACGAGATCTAAATGGGACGGAGGGACGGACAGACAGACCACACAAAACTAATAGTGGCTTTTCCCCTTTCGGAGGCCTCTAAAGATGAGGGAATGGCGTGATTTCGATTTGATGGCTCAAGGTTCCTAAAGCCGACATACTAACCACTCTAAGAGTGAAATTATATGAAAATAGAAGATTGTATTGTATCTATTGTTAGTTTCAAAGTTACTTTAATGCGGCGACCTATAAGTGGGACTAATTCAGCTTATACCACCACTTCAGCCAAGTACAATTTCTTTCCCTTGTTCGGGATACCAAACAAAATAATTAATTACCAATAGTTAATTAACTCATTCTTGTGTTGTCAGCTAAAAGAAAAAATTTTGCACAATTTCAATTTGATCCGAGATTGGGTGGAGATATAACGTGTACAAACGTTTAAGCAGACAGAGTGAGTAGATATAAGCTTTGTTATAAAATGTGTCAAATCATACACGCCTATGACGTGATGCTATTTCCCCCCCCCCCAATATCTTGACCCACTCCCTCCCCCAAACCACTCGCACACCTTCGCCTATCCCTTAGTTGGACTGTTGGGGCAACGCAACTGATCAGTCGATCGTCTTTCTCCATTTCTCTGTGTCTTTTACCTTGACTAGAATCTCTTTCATTTCCCTAAAGTCGTCTTCCGGTCGCTATCTGTGGTTGCCTCTTCTTCTTTTTTTTATGGTACTGTTCCTTGCAGGAAGGTCTTTGCATACAACACAAGCAACAACAAAAATGTGATAATTTTCTATCTGTTAATGCATGTCCATTGTTGATGGTCGATGTGTTGATAAATGCAGATGTTGACCGCGAGTTCGAACTAGACGTATTCAACAGAATAATTCACAGATAGATTGAATAGCTCCTGCTGATAACTTCAAAACAGTTTAATGAATAAAAAGGGCACGTCGTCTCTAATCTATCTCACCAGTCGGCCGTTCCTCGTCTTTGACCGTTGGTTCTCTATTTCCCGTTCTTACTTTTGAATAATCCGTCACGTCACTACGGAAAAAAAAACAACAATTAAACCCAAACTTCTACTTGTCTTTCTATTGTGTCATTACACCATGCAACTCTGACACCAACAACAAGATTGTTAAAAGCACACCACATCAGTATACACTTCAATCTTTCAATCAGTAACATTTTAATATGTAATGAATATATAAAAAATGCACCAGGTTGTATATCTTCCACACACACACACACGCACACACACATGCACGCACACGCTAAAGAAATAAATACACACACACATACACACACCAAAGAAATAAATACACACACACATACACAAGCAAACACCAAAGAAATCAATACACAAACACACTAAAGAAATAAATACACACACACACACACGTACACACACCAAAGAAATAACTTCCCATTACTTAATGTAAAAGTTTCCAACTTTCTTTGATTGATCTTTTCAGTTGATTTTTTAGCCGTTTTTTTTTAACTAAGAAACGATTTTTATGATGTGTGAAACTGACAGTATAACATGCGGGCCCGAGATAGGCAGATAGAAAGATGTCATTGTGAAGTAACTCACTTTGATTCTATGGTCTTACTCACTGTGTTGACGTGGTTGTATTTACAAGTCAGGAGATAGATGGGAGGGACGGACAGACAAACAGACAGACAGATAGATAGATAGATAGATAGATAGATAGATAGAAAGATAGATAGATAGATAGATAGATAGATAGATAGATAGATAGATAGATAGAAAGAAAGAAAGATAGATAGATAGATAGATAAACGAATAGATAGATAGATAGATAGATAGATAGATAGATAGATAGATAGATAGATAGATAGATAGATAGATAGATAGATAGATAGATAGATAGATCGATAGATAGATAGATAGATAGATAGATAGATAGATAGATAGATAGATAGATAGATAAATTCGTAGATAGATAAACACATAGATAGATAAACACATAGATAGAAAGATAGATAGATAGATAGATAGATAGATAGATAGATAGATAGATAGATAGATAGATAGATAGATAGATAGATAGAAAGATAGATACTACTGTTTCTTCCATTTCTCTTCCAATTTCACTTTTCTTAACAATAACATAAAAAATGTGTCACATGCCCATCACTATTTTTACAATCAATCCATTTTATAAACACTGTAATTATACCATGTAAAACCGGCATAATTAAATACATATATATATATATATTACATAAAAAATGTAATTATCAAATAAATTGTAAACACGGAACATTGAATGTGATCTTGAGAGGTGGGGAAGTCTTGGTAAATAAAAATATTTTATTTCAAAAATCAATATTTTGTAATCAAAAAAAAAATTACATGAGTATTTGGCATAAAAAAATAACAAAAATTATCAAACTAAACAATGGCAAGGAATATAATCAATATCAATCATTCTAATAGGCAATTTTCGTTTACTCCATTGGTTTGATGTTCTGTCACTTCCGGTTGACTGTGACTGTTCTCAATGCGTCAGCGCTACAAAAGTTCTATAAGAACATGTTTCAATATAGAACAAACACACACACTAATATTAATAAATACACTGGCCAATATAATATAAAGCTTTTTAACCTGCAGGTAAAGTTCGGCATTTTACACTTAGAAAAGTTGCTATGTTTATATTGATTAATTATATCAATTAGTTATTGCACCACTTTAAACTTGTATATAAATTGCTTAATTTTTTGTTTCTTCCCATTCCCAATACATTGAAGTCGAAAATGAAACGTATTATATTTATAAGTTTAAAAGGCCTTATCTTCTCTATACAACCTACAGAGAGATTTAAAAAAAAAAAGAAGCATTCTTTAAAAAGGTCCAATCCCCCCACCCCCTCTTTTTCCTATTAGAGAAATAATACATAATCCTTGTTAATTCTAAGCGTTACGACAAACTATACTAGTAGAGTTTATGATTAGTTTAGATTTCAGGTTTTTGTGCCACCCAGCCATGTTTTAGTTTCCACGAAGGTACAAGTTAACTAGAGGTACTGTCAATAGTAGCATAGTAAAAACGTCAGCATTTTAATTCATTTAATTGCATAAATGAAAAGAAATACCTATCCATGCAAGATTCGTAGCCGTATTATGTTTTAAATATTTCAGACAAGGGCAGATAAGTCCCAATCTTTCCACCAATCAAAGGCGCTAGTAGTCTTCACATTGTGTAAATTGCCAAGAAGCTCCGAAGAGTTGTATCCGAACATGAGAAAGTCAGCTGTGAAGATGCGCATGATTTCGTCATATTGCCAAGACTTCAAGCTCTTTAAAGCCTCCTGAAGAGCCTGTCTTTTCTGAAAGCGCAAGTCTTGAAACTCAGAAGAGGCTTTGGCTGCAGCCTCAAGAATATATATGAAATCGCCAGACTGCAAAGTCCTTACATCCTCCGGTCGCAGTTCAAAGTTCAACCTCCAGCTAATAAAGCCTCGCAGCTGGAGCTTACGCCATATTCTCCTTGCCACTTCCGTCCGGCTGACACACTTCAAAGTCATGTTCAGCCAGCTGTCACTGAGAGCGTCCGTCACCGAGTCCCTAACCGCATCGCTGAAGACATTGTGAGACATTCGATCCAGACCCACCTGGTTCTCGTTCAGACCCAGGTACGCCAGAACAAGCCTCGTGTCCCTCGTGAAAGTTTCGAGCTTCCCGATGACGGTATAGTTGAACCCGCAAGGGTCGCACATCCTGGAGATGGGCATAACATGCGACTCGTCCAGCCAGAGCTCATCCGTCACCAGGTGGATGAACTCTGGAAATGTCACATCACTGCCGCAGAGTTTCGCCCCTTCCAAAGCCTGCTTTTCTGGCCGGTATTTCCTTGTAGCGGGAAGCCCCCAGAGTTCCCAGTATAAAGGATTCGGAGACAAGAGCTTATCCACGTAGGCTGAGAAAAGCCTGTAAAACGGGTCGCGGACGAATATGACTTTGGTGGCAGCTTCCAGCAACTTCTTCAGTTTCTTTCCCTTTTCAAAGACTTTGACTCTGCTTGTCATCCCGTCATAAGCTTCCTGGACACTCACGTTAAAGGGGGATCTATGGGGAAAATATAAAAACACAATATTTAGTTTAATACATAATACAGTGAGAAGATTGCGACGTTACAATACCGACTATGCAAATCTAAGAGAGCTAACCCACTAGTTCGTTTGAGTAACAAATAAAACACCTATCTCCCCTTTTTCTAGATTCAGTCACATATTTTTGTGAGTATTTCTCTTCTAGGGTGCCCTGGAGATAATCCTAGTCGACTTCAAGAGGATGTAGAACAAGTACAATCGTTCCACTGTTAGTAAGTGTATCTAGAATGTTAGAATAGATTTATCTTCAGTGGATAAATGAACTAGACTGCTCGGAGTTTCAACTTACTGTATGGAGTTTCAACTTACTGTATGGAGATTCAATTTACTTCATAAAGTTTCAAATTACTCCATGGAGTTTCAACTTAGTGCTTAAAGTTTCAACTTACTGTATCGAGTTTCAAATTACTGCAATTAGTTTAAATTTGCTACATATCGTGAGAGCATACGCATAAAGTTTCAACTTACTGCATATGATTTAAATTTATTGTTTGGTATTTGAAATTACTTGGAGTTGAATTGTTTGCATTGATTGTCAACTTACTGCATGGAGTCTCAACTTACTGCATGAAGTCTCAACTTACTGCAAGGAATTTCAAACTACTGCTAGGAGTTTGAACTTATGGCTATGAGTTTGAACTTACTGCATGGGGTTTGTAAACTCCAACTGATACAGAAACCGTCTCCAAAACGTGGACGCAGATTTTTCCACTGGACAGTAGACAAAGTGATGCATCCTGGACACTAATGTGTGGTCACTTAGCTCCTCACTTTTGCGTCTTATGTCTGGGTCACTACAGACTTTTCGAACCCTGTCTCTGTGTAGAGGTGAACAAAACCAGACTTGAGTTAATAACTAAGTCTGCAATTACATTGTAACTCTTTGGCACCTTTAAACTTCATTTTATCATACCGTCAACTATAGCTTATCCCAAAGACTTATCCTAGTTATATCCCAAGCCATTTTAACTTGTTGATGTGTGGCTGAGATGCCAAAGCCGCATGGCTAGGGCTTGACCACCTAACAACGAATCCCGACTCGAACAAAGTTGTGTTTGCGAGCGCCTGTGTAATGAAGCCTTCCCCCAGGGATCTTGAAAGTACATTTTAAACTATAGAGCATTCAATTAGCAAAATACGTTGTTAACGGATTGGAAGTCTGGTGTTTACATAACAAAGACTTTATATCCGAACTCTCTATGTAGGTATAATTTTAAGTTCTATAATTGGTGTGTTTTGTTTGATGGCTCTAATATTCTTGCATTGATGTGTTCAATGCTTATGTAATGATGTGTTTATTACAATTTTAGTTGTAGGATTCGTGTTCGCTACTCGTGCTTTATGTTCGATATCTCTTCAAATAGTTTCATAGGACAGAGATTAGTAACAGCAACAAACAATTTGACAAAAAAAAGACACAACGATAAAATAAAACTTTTAAAAAAAATACACAAGGTTATTTAAGGTTAAAAACTCCACAATTACAGCCACATTTCTCAATACTATATTTTATTTTATTTTAAATAACAAACAAAATTAATTAATTGCCACTATTTAATGAACTAGTTGGTAATTTTTTTTTTATTGATTCGTGTTTAGTTAGGAACTATGAATAAATATTCAAAGTGTCAACTTGAAGCGAGAACGGGAAGTGGGAGAAATAACGAGTTCAACATTTGTACCAGACAGACAGAGAGACTTGATATGAGCTTTGTAAAAATGAAGGAAGTAACTTGACTAACTTGCTGTCGTCTGCTTAAAAAAACTATAAATATAAGAGTTGTATTCACTGTGTACTGTTTTTAGTTCCAGGTGTTTGGCTTCCAGACGATCACACTATGTTTACATTCAACCCGCACCCCCCTTTCCCCGTACTGTAAACACTTTCTAAGCAAACCTTCGTTTGTTCATGCTCTCCAACAGCTGCTGGACACTGGCTGGAGGGGTTGATGGTCTTCTGGTCAGCGGACCACGAGGCTGTCAAATAGAAACATTTAGAAATGAATTTCTTTCAATACACTTTGATCAGACTGCACTGGTAGGCCAATCGTTTTCGTCTAGGACCACAGGCCTCATCACCGCATGAAATAGTCGAGTACAATGCCACTGATCAGTGGGATTGTTTTGACCTATAAGCTAAGTCACGTGGTTATGGTCTTACCAAAAGAACAATGACTCTATCTTCCTATGTTAAGATGAAGAACTAGATATAATACTAGACATTATAGATCTGCACCTAGATTTAGTAGATCTGCTAAAACAGTGATGTCCAAAATATCGCCTTCTGGCTAGATCCGGCCCGCGACGTGGTTCCATGCGGCCACCCGAAATGCCGGAACAAAGTGTAGAAAATCCCCCCCCCCCCAAAAAAGGTTCAAAAATGTATCTTTACCATGTTAAGTCCCTCAATTCTTCTCCGATAGATTGGTACCATGACCTTTAAAATTTGTGCGTTTATGAAAAAATGAGACTCTGAATGTAAAATCTACCTGGAAAAGTGAACGGACCTTTACTTTTTTGGTGGAACATGATAATCAGCTAACATTTTTATTTAGTAAAAAAAATGTGGGTGTTTTAAAAAAAAAAAAGAGCAACACATAAACGGAATTGTAAAACCAATTTGAACGCATTCTTGGTTTGAGCCGCGAATAAAAAAAAATTGTTAAACTACCCTTAGAGATTGGAGGATCGATGGGAATATTGACCAAAAAGAGACAAGAAAATGAGTCGGTGGTATAGCTAACTATGCTGTTGCTCATATTTTAAGAGGAGAAATGAAGCCGTTTTCTGACGCATGAAAATAAAAGATAAACGTCAAATATCTCCTTAATTAATGAAGTTTTTAATCAAATTGTTTCATGTCAATTTCATTTCGTTTTTGTACACTTTCGTTCACGTGGCCCGCGACACGAGTGTCGGAAATTAAAATGGCTCGCAGGTCGATTTAAGTTGGGCATCACCGCACTAAAACAATCATATCAATTACTGAATTATTGTACTTTTTTTTATTAATTAAGGATTTATAGATCTAGACTCCAAGCCATTTTCACATTAAAATAACAATGAAATCAATTAGGCCATAAAATATTAAACAATACTACCACAAGACATGGAAGAAATGTGAACGACCTCGTTGTGGTTTTACTATGTACTGCAGGCACACGTTGTTTTTTTTGGGGGGGATCTGATACCATTGCGTTTCGAGCCGGGTTTGAGCTTGCGGTCCACCGTTTGGACATCACTGGCTTAGAGCTTTATAGGCTTCGTTCTATTTAATATATTTCTATCTTTATATATTTTATATATCTTATGTCAATGCCTATATAACTATTTATATATATAGTTACATGTCCATTCATGTCTTATTATTAGTAGTATCACTATTATTATTACTATTTTTACTATTAATATTATTGTCATACTTACCGAGTACAATTTAGAATACTTCTGAATAATGTCATGTTTATTTAATTTGACTTCGTCTGGGTTTGTGAGAAAAAAAAAGATAAAGTTACAGACTGTAATTATATGGTAATAAAAGAATGATTATGTGAGCAAAGTAATGTAATAGTGATGTAACCAATAGTAATTAAACAGTGATATCAGCAAAGTAATGTAATAGTGATGTAACCAATAGTCATTAAACAGTGATATCAGCAAAGTAATGTAATAGTGATGTAACCAATAGTAATTAAACAGTGATATCAGCAAAGTAATGTAATAGTGATGTAACCAATAGTAATGTTATAGTAATGAGAGTAATAGATTACTCCGACTTCTATTAACAATGGTTGTAAATCTAAGAGTATGTTGTATTGAAACATCCCTCAAAGTTTCATATTATGAACTGTTAAAAGTACATTGAGACAGTTTTAGTAAGACAGTGTGTATCTAAACTTGTGGTTGCTTAAAACATTCGAATGTTTAGATCGAAGAATAAACACTTACAAAAAGAAATGTCATTTGAGCAACGGTTCTCGGGTTACTTTAGCCAGGCTTTAAGAAAAACGCTTAATCTAGACATACATGACAATTAAATGATTACTTACGATTTCGCAATGCTCCGCATAGTAAATAGAGCGTTGCAGGTGATTTATGTTGTTTATTCGGCCCTTATCGGCCGGAAGTGCCATTGAAAACGCTAAACAACCCAAGAGGGTAGGCTAGTGTTTAAATCCTTGCATTTCTGTACGGATGACGCACTTCTAAATCAAGATCAAGCTGCTGTCACGTAGAGAGTCTGCCAACGAGTGCCTGCATCTCTAAAGACAACGTGAGACATTTGATCCAGACATACTTGGTTCTCCCTCTATGATGTTGTGTTGTCTGAGTGCCTTTAGGCATTATGGACACATTCTCCCAGAGGCACTTCAACAAAGAAGATGATTACGTCGTACGCGTCATGCATTCAGTCATGCATATTAACCAATGACCTAAATTCTGCCTAGTCACTGGTTTTCCTGGCTAGCCCAGGCAACCTATTCCATACTCTTATAGCACTAGGGAAGAAGGAGCATTTGTACAAATTTGTCCTAGCATGTGGAATGTGGAATGCGCCTTTATCTTTCTGTCTTTCTGAGTATTTTATCAGATTTTGTATTTGAAGATTATGGTTCAGTGTTTTCTAAATTTAGTGATTTTACTAAAAGTGTTACTCAAGTCAAATGTGAATATTCGTTTGTTATGAATCTCACTGCTCTATTTTGTGTCTGTTCCAGATTCTTAATGTTTTCTTGAGTTGAGGGGTCCCAAACAGAGGTCTAACCAAGGTTAGCTTTGCACACACGCCTAACAAAAGAGATTGAACCATTTACGAACTAAGCATAAAATGGGAACAGAGGAGTCGAGCTTCACAAAAAGCAATAATATAATCTTGTAGCAATTACACCTCTTTTAAACAATCAATACGGCTTTACGACGTGACCTACTTGAGAAAGTTTTTTTTGCGACATTGCAACTCCTCATAGCCATTAAAGCTATTGCATACACTTGTATAGTTTGACAGTGAACATTGCAACCCCTCAGAGCCATTGAAGATATTGCATCCACTTGTATAGTTTGACAGTGAACATTGTAACCCCTCAGAGCCATTGAAGCTATTGCATCCACTTGTATAGTTTGACAGTGAACATTGTGGGAACCAGTCAAACTTTATTTCTATTTATTAATGTACATCTTGTTCGGTTTAGTTGGGTAACGTAACGGCGGTTAATCGTTGTACTGGCCACATGACACACTCGTTAACATTCAGCCATAGAGATAGATAACATTGACATCATCTGCCCTAAAGAACGCAAGGTCTAAATGGAGAACTTTACTTTTTTATGTATTTGGCGTAAAATTATTATTTATTTTTTTTGCGAAAATAAATTCAAATCAACAGACAGCAGTAAATCAAAATGAGCGTGTTTTGTTTTGTAAGTATAAAGGGAGAGAATGGAGAAAGAGAGACAATTAGAGATTTATGGGGAAAAAAACTTTATAGAAATTAAACGTACCCTTATGGAAGTACACCTGAGCCAGTAGTGTGAAGAAGGCCAGTGTGGCTCCATATTTCAAAAGTCTTCTTTTCGTCAAGGCTCGATGACAAACTAAACAGCATGGAAATGTATCAAAGGTATTACTTATCCTAGTTACTTATCCTTGTTACTTATTATTGTTTCTTATCATTGTTACTCAATATTGTTATTTATCTTTGTTGCACAATACTTAGCCTTGTTATTTGTCCTTATTAATCAGTAGTGTTACTTATCATTGTTACGTATCCTTATTACTTATCCCTGTAACTTATCCTTGTTACTCAGTAATGCCAAATGGAATTATTAATAAATTTTAACCAATGCGTTGATTTAGGCCACTAGCGGATCCAGAACTTTGGAGTGGGGGGGAGGGCGATTTTTTTCCAAACCCTAACCCTAACGCCCACTAAACCCTAACCCTATGCATAAACATGCATACAGCACGCACACACACACACATACATACATATACATATACATAATAAAAAAAAGCAGCATTTCTCAAACTTCGGCGAAAAACAAAACTGGGGCAGCGCTGTAAGGTTCTCTTGTGGGGTTCGGAGCGAAGCCCCGACGACAAAAGCGTTTTCTTGCTTTTTTTTTTACTGCAGAAACGTATTCTCCTGACCTAAAGCTCATTATTCCTACTATAAAAAAAGGACCTATTGAATAATGTTGTACTTGAAAAATATTCTAATATGAATTTATAGGCCCTTAATACATTGCAAATTGAAAAGATAAGATACCCCACATATTTAGATTTTGGATTTCAGGATCGCCGCCAAAAAAAAGTTATTCCATAAATAATATTCAAGAAAATTGATGTATAAATTGTGAGTTATAGTCCCAAATTTATTTAACTAGAAAAATATCAGATTGAGTAAAGGTTGGGAAAAGGCGACTGTAAGAGGTCTATTTGGGTTTAGAAATCTCAATCATGACTCTTATACTGAAAAATTTCGTTTGAATTCTAACTTTTCCAACGCAAAGTCCTTCTAAAAATAATTATGTTAAATTCATGTGAAATTACATAAACTCTGTCTGGAAATGGGAGGGTGAAAACGATTAATCTTCGCTCCTTTAATAATTTCTGTTAAAGATTGCATTTGTCATTAAAGAATAGGGGTATGACGACTCGATATAAGAATTTAATTTAGTATATATAGTATATACCATTATATTAGTGACAGATTTTTTAAATTTTGTAATTTCTTAACTATAATACAAAAAGAAAAAGTATAGGTTTGTCCGATGGGGAAAATGCGATTGCATGTATCGCCCCTCCCACCAGGTACAACCCTTTTTCATTTCAATTTATTAATGATAAAATTTGAGATTTGAGTGTGGTACGACATAATATACAATTGGTTCACATATCAATACGTTGTTTATATTATATTGATATTCAACTAATTTTGTTCACAAACTATCATTCTCCATAAAAATAGGACCGCCCCCCCCCCCACTTAGAGGGCTAGAGTGGGGAGGGCAGTACATGCAATCACCCTCTCCCCAACCCCACCAGAAGGGGAGCGACATAATATAAAATGTATATATTAATTCAACTAATTTTGTTCACAAACTATGATTTCTCAATAAAAACGGACCGCCCCCCCCCCCACTCAAAAGGTTTAGGTTGGAAGGGCAGTAGATGTATTCGCCCCCCCCCCCCACCCAATGGGCTAATAGGGGAACGACAATAAATAAAGATCGGTTAAAATATCAATAACAAGTTATAATCGTATAGATATTTAATTGATTCTGTTAGCAAGCCCCCCCCCCCTCGAAAGTGTAGGGGAGGCGGGATTGATATTATCGCCCCTTCCCGAACCCACCAAATCGGCCAACATACTAGAGGGGGGGGGCCAAATAATCTAAAAATAGGTTGAAATATAAATAATTACTATATATTATTAACATAAGTAATAAATTCGTATACAAATTTTGTGAATTCTATAATAAAATTATTCCGCCCCCCCCTTTCGGGGGAGTGGTCAGCCAAGTGGGGGGGGGGCGATCGCCCCTACCGGCCCCCCCCCCTGGATTCGCCAGTGATTTAGGCCTAATTTAAAATTAAGACAGTGCTACTTCGATGATGTCTTGAATAAAGTAATGTAATTACACCAACCTTATGTCTAGAATGTAGATCTATACAGAAAATGGAATTCACTTTATTGTGTTTTGTTTATTACGTATCAAACGGCATATTGCACTGCTATCCAAACGCAAAGGTTAAAGGTCATGTGCCTACTATAAAAGAAGTAGATAGATTTTAAGGTTGTTTTTTTTTTGTGTTTTTTTTGTGTAGATTCTTTAATTGAGACAATGTTAATGAAAGCATAGTGGCAAAGGTAAACAATAGAAATTCTCTTTAGTACATGGCGCAAATACCGACATGCAAACTGCGGGAATAAATTTCTTTTAGATTATTTATTGTAGTGAGCTTTTTTAAATCGAATAGAATAATTTTAAAACATAATTTTAACTCAATTTTATCACCCCATAAATGATTGCGAGGCGACAATATGACCAAAAGATCAAAGTGATTAACTTTCGAACGGAGATGTCGTGAATTCGAATAACGATGAAAGCTAAGATTTTTAACATTTGACTGAGACCACCTAACCCCCCCCCCCTCAATAAGTACCTGATATTACTTAGAGAAAGTAAAGGCGGTTGGTCGTTGTGTTGGCCACATGACACCCTCGTTAACCGTCGTCTATTGAATAAGATTTACACTACCTGCCCCATAGACTGCAAGGTTTGAAAGGGGATTTTTTGTAATCTGCAAAGACAAATAATCGGTTAAATGTCGAATGCTATAAAAAACGCCCCCACCCCTCCCCCAGGTGACACCTGTCTGACTTTTAAAAGTACTGTACTGTCTGCCGCTTAGGTCCTTTTCAATTTATGACAGTCTAAGTTATAACCTCCTCTGAGGGGATCGTTCGCTGTAGTTGACTGTATTGATCGAAAGTAGGTCATTGATCAAATGTGTGTGTGTGTGTTCTCGTGTGGGCTACTTTATACACATTGAAACCCAATTAAACTAAAACACGCACACACACACAAATTTATTATTTATTTATATTTAATCTGAAGTCTATCTAACAGGACACAAATCATGTGACAGCAATGACATTATAACGTCAGGGGAAGTTGCTAATGTAAATGCAATCATCTCATACTTACCCATAGATCTGGACAACTCTTTTCAAATGTTTCCACTTCTGTCACAGATATATATATCGCAGTTGTGTTTCTTGGATTGTTTGTCACACATAATCTAAATTAATTTGACATGAATTATTGATTATTTTCAGTTGATTTCAATTTAGTTTTTCAAGTTTCTGTACATATTTTGCTGATTTGGTTTTATTTTATTTAAATATATTTGTTATCAACCTTTTGATACTTTTATAGGAGTTTAAAAGAAAACGATAGCGTATTAAGAAGTAAAAAAAAACGTGTACTTATGATAGAGAGAATATAAAAACTAACTTTAGATTTCAGAGATTCTCAAGGAATACATGTTCATTCATTAAATCATTAAGAATAATAGTAAAACTTCAAGCAAATATTTAGTTTTAAAAAGTGGGGTTTGAGATATATATATCTAGATAGATAGATAGATAGATAGATAGATAGATAGATAGATAGATAGATAGATAGATAGATAGATAGATAGATAGATAGATAGATAGATAGATAGATAGATAAACAGACAGACAGACAGACAGACAGAAACATGGTCTGACGTTAAAATGACGAAAAGAATATTAGTAGTTATAAAAAAGAAAAACTTGTAGCAATGCTAGAGATAAAATCATGGTTTGTAGCATCAATTTATTTTTTTATTTCAAATTTTAAATAAATACCTGTACAAACCTTTAAACGTTGCTATAAAACACATGAAATACACGAATTCGCGTCAGATGGAAGAAATACACACAGACACGTATACACAGGGTTCAACGTGCTCAAGAAGACGTCGCTGGTGTAGAAGTGTAGAACAGAGATATTACATTACGAATACTCCGTCTCAAGAGTGTAACGTAAACATCATATATAAATATCCCGACAGGGACTTGTTTTCAATGTATCACAGCGGTTGGTGAACACGTGACCTCATTGTTAGTTCAATACCTGTCAAAACTTTCATTCCGGACAAAATCAATCGTTGGCATTCCGAAATAAGAAGATAAGGGGACGCAACCATTTATGACACAATCGTATCGTCCGTTTGTAAAGAATTAAAGGACGTGATCTTAGAGTTTAGAACTTAAATAGTTCAATGACTCAAAGGTCAAATAGATAGATTGTACCAGTGATTCTCAAACTAAGGTTCGCGTACCAACAGGGGTCCTCGATACGACCGTCAGGGGTCCACAGAAAGATGAAATTTGTATACAATTAAAATAACTTCTTCACTATAAACTAGTTTATCCTATCAGATAATTTTAACAATTATCAACTTGCCCCTCGATACTAGTTAATAGCTGTTACATATTACACATTACATATTACACATTACATATTACACATTACATATTGCACATTACATATTACACGACGTAATCCAAAGATTTTAAAACATTTTTGCACCTGGATATTCTCTACTGGGTTGAACCCACTCACAGATGAACTCATACTAATACAATAGCAGCTTATTGAAATATCCACAAACGAGGAGCACATACGAACGTTTGAACCAGGATACCACACATTCTGGTTAGGAAAACAGATTTCAATTTTCATCCTGCATTATTGTGTAGAAGTTGTTGACTGTTTTCTCGTCTTCTTATATGGTACAATGGGATTCATCGCCGTAATGAACCACATCACAAATAAAAGAAAATGCTAAAAATGTGTCCTCGTTGAAATGTGTGGTTGCTATCTGCAAACATTGAGCCGGACATAAATACACATATATCATTTTTTAAAGTTTTTAACAAATTTATAATCTCAATAGACAATCATTGTACGTGATTTGTTTTTAACCTTTGTAACTTATATATGTATACTATACATTTATTTAAGTTTTTCACTAAGTGGTCCGTGGGCAAGTTTTGACTTCATAAAGTGGTCCTTGGGTAAAAAAAAAAAGGTTTGACAACCACTTGATTATACAACATACTAAGTCTAGTCCACAGGATTATATGTCTTTGGTCTAGACGTACTGTCAAAGATCCCACCGAGCTGTCAGGGTATTGAAGAGATAAATAGTGCGTTTATTGTGTCTATTGGCAGAGTTGTTCAACACAGTTCATATGTTCTTCCGTTGGGAAGACAGTAGGGCTATTTCTCAAACAACTTTCGCTCACTTAATACAAGTATATCAGCCTATCTGGAAAAAGAAACTTATTTATTTTTGTAAGTTATAATTAAGGGAATTTAATTTTTTTTTTAAAGGAAGGATATTTTTTAAATCCAAAAGACAGATTATAAAATAGATGTTAAATCCCACTTTTTTCGCCAATCAAATGCTCCCGTATGCTTCACTTCTGCTAATCTGGTTGGCGAAAGCTCTTCCGGTTGCGAGTTATAGTTAAAAAGTTTAAAATCCATGTCGTAAACTCGCCGAATGCTGTCGAACTGATTCTCCGCTAACGTACTGTATGCCTCAAGTAAAGCCTGGGACTTTTGAATGCTTAGTTCCGTGCGATTGGTGGAGGCTAGTACAGCCATTTTGAGCAGATCTGTTAACAACGCGCCGTTGATATCGCGAACGTTTTCAGGCGCCATCTGGCGGTCGATTCTCCAGCTGATGAACCCACGTACCTGCAGCTTTCGCCAAATCCTGGCGATGACGTCATCTTTTGAGATACAGCCCAAAGACTTGTTCATCCATGTCGGACTCATGGCGTCCAGAACCGAATCCTCCACTGCGTCTTTCGTGACATCGTCAGACATCCTGTCTAGGTGAAGGTCACTCTCGTTGACGTCGAGATGTCTCAAGAGAAGTCCCGTGTCTCGGGCGAAGGTCTCCATCTTGCCCACAATGGTGTAGTTCACGTAACACGGAGAACACAGCCCGACAATTCTCATCACGTGGTGGTCAAGCTGTCCGACCGGGCTCACGGACAGGCTGACGAACTCCCCGAAAGTGACGTCATCGCCGCAGGCGGGCTTGACCTGGCCGCCTTTGGGCGTGTTGCGGAACTGCTGGATGGCTCTGACGCCCCAGATCCGCCAAAAGATTGGGTTCGGCGCCAAGAGTTTGTCCACATACGCTGAGAAGAGTCGGTTGAAAGGATCGCGGACGAAAAGAAGTTTGATTGACTTATGCAGAAGCTGGGCGAGTTGGTTCTTTGTCTCGTAGACTGACGTGTTCGTGTCGATGTGGGAATAGATGTGATGAGCACTTATATCAAACGGTGACCTGAAAGTATCCAAATAAAAAAAAACAAGAAAAGTTTTTTAAAAAAAATAGTTTACCAAAAACAAAAATTATTTTTTTAAGTGTAATTGTATCAATTAATTTGGATCAGTCTTATAATTATATTGGTAATAGATCTAGACTAACAGAACACAGGAGAGCGGCTGGTCGCCCACTTTTACGGTATACAGATGTATGCAAACGCGACATGAAGCTCTTCAAAATCAACACTAGCAGCTGGGGGAAAGTGGCACTTGATAAATCCACATGGATGTGAGCATAAAGGAAGGGTCACGGCTTGCAGATGCCATACACAGCAGTAGTAGAGAGATGGGTGAAAAGGCAAGCGGCGCCTTTCGTTTACAGATGCCCAACCTGTGACCGCAGCTGTGTATTAAGGATTGGCCTCTTTAGTCACACAAGAAGTTGCAAAGGGAAAAGATCGTCTCTCGAGACGTAAAATGCCACAGAGATCGAGACTAACAATAATAAATCTTTGCAATAAGATATTTTTTACAAATTGTTTTTTTTTGTTTAGCGCATGCTTTTATCTGCAAGCTGCCTAAGAGTCACCGGCTCATGAATTTTTCCCCGGGTTGACTCCCAAAGCCTTTCCAAAGGCAGCAACGTTTTGAATTAAGAGTTTTCCTTCTCCTAGGAGGATAGTTAACAAAAAGTAATGAGCCCCTCCTGCCCGGACATATAATATCATGCTTCGAATCATTATGGGAAAAAGCATAAAGACCAAGAAGTGTATTTTAATAAGCCTCTCTGGTAGACCCTGGACTGACCCTGGACTGACCTCATGGGATTAGTGTACTCCAGCTGGTGCAAGAACCGTCTCCAGAAGGTCGAGGCCACTTTCTCTACAGGGCAGTACAGGAAATTGTGCTTTCGGGAAACCAGCCACTTCGACGTCATCAGAGTTTCGGACATGTTGGGAAACAGCTTGCATGTTGAGTCGATCTGAGCTCTAGTGATTATGCATAAGAGGCATTAATATTGATCATACAAACAAAATTGTTACATCATACAAACACTGAGGGACATTATCAAATAAATATACAAAGGGGCATTAATATTGATCATACAAACACCAAGGGACATTATTAAATCCATATACAAAGGAGCATTCATATTGATCATACAAATCCCAAGGAAATTATCTGTTAGCCTTCAAACAATAAGCAAAACACACACACACACAGTTTATCAAAGAGAAAGAACCCCTAATTAACCTCCAGATGGCAAGGTTTAGCTCCTGTTCTATTATATAAAACAAAAATGATTAATTACTATTAATTAATTAATTAATGGATTATTTTTCAATTGATTCGTGTAAGATTATTTTTTTTTATTGATTCTTGTTTTGTCAGGTACAATGAATAATCGTTCAAAGTTTCAACTTGATTTGAGCTTGGGAAATGGCTGCAAAAAATGTTGAAACTTTTTACCAGACAGACAGAGTGACAGACAGAGTGACAGACAGAGTGAGATGAAATGAGATGAAATTAACTTTTGACAAGAAACATTATAGTAACATGCAAACACAAGGGGACAATATCGGGAATAATACAAAACCAAGGGACATTATTGGTGATCATACTTCCACACACTTCTCAATTCCAATTAATGTGTAAACTTCAACGCTATAGCTCCTTGCCTTCTGGTCCACATGTTCTCTTTGTTTTTTAGATCTCTGAGACTTCTGGTTTTGTCGCTAGTAGTCTGTGAGGGGAAAAAATGTATAGACATGAAAACAAAATTACTCAGTAAACAGCCTACCTCGTTAATAGCAAACTTTTGATTACTATTAGGGCTTAACATGGCCAGGTCATTATACACGGGCCCAAATCACGACTATACTCTGTCAATCATTTGGAATTCTTTACAAATTTTTTTTTTTTTTTTTTTTTTTTTGTGGTATTTTGGTGCCTTGGTTTTTAAAAGTGAGACTTGCTCTGTCTGTCTGGTACAAATTTTCTACACGTTGCTTCTCCCAATTCCCATTCTTAGATTAAGTTGAAATTTTGCATAATCATTTATAGTCGATCGGTTACTCTACTAGATATTTTCAAACGTTGATTTTTAAGCTACTAAAATGAAATAAATTCGACTCATTTCTCTGTAGATGTTTTGCTTAGTTCTGAATCGCGCTGTTGTTACTCGCTCCATTCTGTCTATCCACCATCTGTCGTCATCCGAGAAAACTTCGATTCTAGGTGTCGTCATCCGAAAAAACTTCGATTCTAGGTGTCGTCATCCGAGAAAACTTCGATTCTAGGTGTCTTCATCCGAGAAAACTTCGATTCTAGATGTCGTCATCCGAGAAAACTTCGATTCTAGATGTCGTCATCCGAGAAAACTTCGATTCTAGGTGTCGTCATCCGAGAAAACTTCCATTCTAGATGTCGTCATCCGAGAAAACTTCGATTCTAGATGTCGTCATCCGAGAAAACTTCGATTCTAGGTGTCGTCATCCGAGAAAACTTCCATTCTAGATGTCGTCATCCGAGAAAACTTCGATTCTAGATGTCGTCATCCGAGAAAACTTCGATTCTAGATGTCGTCATCCGAGAAAACTTCGATTCTAGATGTCGTCATCCGAGAAAGCGTCGATTCTAGATGTCGTCATCCGAGAAAACTTCCATTCTAGATGTCGTCATCCGAGAAAACTTCGATTCTAGGTGTCGTCATCCGAGAAAACTTCGATTCTAGATGTCGCCATCCGAGAAAACTTTGATTCTAGATGTCGTCAATGCCGGGAAAATTTTGGGACTATCGTACACGTCCTTTTATGAAAGTCCATTTATCTAGATAGAAATTGGTCTTAGGGCGCGGTGGCTGAGTGATTAAGAGCTTGGCTTCCAAACCTGGATCCTGGGTTCGAATCTCGTTGAAGACTGGGTTTTAAATTTTTGGAATTTTTCGGGCGCCCCTGAGTCCACCCAACTCTAATGAGTGACTTAAGATGGGGAAAGTAAAGGCGGTTGGTCGTTGAGCTGGCCACGTGGCACCTTGCTCGTTAACAGTTGGCCAAAGATGACCTTAAATACATCTGCCCTATAGATCGCAAGATCTGAAAGGGAAACTTTTGTTCACTTTAATTGGCATTATTCATCAGGCCTCCGTTCATTCAACACATCGAGACAGACATCCCAGTTACCTTTCCTTGATATAATAGAATGGAGCCACTCCATACTTGAAACACTGTCGAGAAATAAACATTCTATAAATTATTCACATAAATCTATATATGTGTACATAAATATGTTCACAATATAAGTCTATGTAGGTATTTATGTATGCTTATAATACTCTGTATGTTATCTACTTCTAATAACAGAATGTAATAATACGTGTTGATTAGTGAGCGTGATAATGCTTAAGAACAAAATAAAGAAAGAACGAGAGAGAGAGAGAGAGATAGAGAGAGAGATAGAAAGAGATAGATAGAGAGAGAGAGAGAGAGAGAGAGAGAGAGAGACATGAGTCAAACAGAAAGACGTAAGTTTTAACCTGTAAAGAAAACAAAAATATTTTCGGAACATTTTTTTGCATTAAAATAACATTTAGAATCCGTAACCATCCTACTTGTTTCAGAAAATCAGTTACCATCCTATTTGTTTCAGTAAATCAGTTACCATCCTACTTGTTTCAGTAAATCAGTTACCATCCTATTTGTTTCAGTAAATCCGTTACCATCCTACTTGTTTCAGTAATTCAGTTACCATCCTACTTGTTTCAGTAAATCAGTTACCATTCTTAGTGTTTCAGTAAATCAGTTACCATCATACTTGTTTCAGTAAATCAGTTACCATCCTACTTGTTTCAGTAAATCAGTTACCATTCTACTTCTGTTAGAAAATCAGCTACCATCCTACTTATTCAGTAAATCAGTTACCATCCTACGTGTTTCAGTGAATCAGTTACCATCCTACTTGTTTCAGTAAATAAGTTACCATCCTATTTGTTTCAGTAAATCAATTACCATCCTATTTGTTTCAGTAAATCAGTTACCATCCTACTTGTTTCATTAAATCAGTTACCATCCTATTTGTTTCAGTAAATCAGTTACAATCCTAACCCTAACCCTAACCATCCTACTTGTTTCACTAAATCAGTTACCATCCTACTTCTGTTAGTAAATCAGCTACCATCCTAGTTCTGTTAGTAAATCAGCTACCATCCTACTTGTTTTTAGTAAATCAGTTACAATCTTACTTCTGTTAGTAAATCAGCTACCATCCTACTTCTGTAAGTAAATCAGCTACCATCCTACTTTTGTTATAAATCAGTTACCATCCTACTTCTGTTAGTAAATCAGTTACCATCCTACTTGTGTTAGTAAATCAGTTACCATCCTACTTGTGTTAGTAAATCAGCTACCATCCTACTTGTTTCAGTAAATCAGTTACCATCCTACTTCTATTAGTAAATCAGCTACCATCCTACTTGTGTTAGTAAATCAGCTACCATCCTACTTCTGTTAGTTAAGCAGCTACCATTCTTCTTCTGTTAGTAAATCAGCTACCATCCTACTTCTGTTAGTAAATCCGTAACCATCCTACTTCTGTTAGTAAATCAGTTACCATCCTACTTGTGTTAGTAAATCAGTTATCATCCTACTTGTGTTAGTAAATCAGCTACCATCCTACTTCTGTTAGTAAATCAGCTACCATCCTACTTCTGTTAGTAAATCAGTTGCCATCCTACTTCTGTTAGTAAATCAGTTACCATCCTACTTCTGTTAGTAAATCACTTACCATCCTACTTGTTTCAGTAAATCAGTAACCATCCTACTTGATTCAGTAAATCAGTTACCATCCTACTTCTGTTTGTAAATCAGCTACCATCCTACTTCTGTTAGTAAATCAGCTACCATCCTACTTCTGTTTGTAAAATCAGCTACCATCCTACTTCTGTTAGTAAATCAGTTACCATCCTACTTCTGTTAGGAGATCAGTAGCCATCCTACTTCTGTTAGTAAATCAGTTACCATCATACTTCTGTTAGTAAATCAGTTACCATCCTTCTTGTATTATAAATCAATTACTATACTACATGTGTTAGTAAATCAGTTACCATCCTAATGTGTTAGTAAATCAGTTACCATCCTACTTTTGTTAGTAAATTAGTTTCCACCCTACTTCTGTTAGTAAATCAGCTACCATCCTACTTGTGTTAGTAAATTAGTTACCATCCTACTTGTGTCAGTAAATTAGTTACCATCCTACTTGTGTTAGTAAATAAGTTACCATCCTACTTGTGTCAGTAAATCAGTTACCATACTACTTGTGTTAGTAAATTAGCTACCATCCTAATTGTGTTAGTAAATCAGCGACCATCCTACTTCTGTTAGTAAATCAGCTACCATCCTACTTTATTTTAGTAAATCAGTTACCATCCTACTTCTGTTAGTACATCAGCCACCAGCCTACTTCTGTTAGTAAATCAGCTACCATCCTACTTCTGTTAATAAATCAGCTACTATCCTACTTGTGTTAGTAAAACAGCTACCATCCTACTTCTGTTAGTAAATCAGTTGCCATCCTACTTCTGTTAGTAAATCAGTTACCATCCTACTTCTGTTAGTAAATCACTTACCATCCTACTTGTTTCAGTAAATCAGTAACCATCCTACTTGTTTCAGTAAATCAGTTACTATCCTACTTTTGTTAGTAAATCAGCTACCATCCTACTTCTGTTAGTAAATCAGCTACCATCCTACTTCTGTTAGTAAATCAGTTACCATCATACTTCTGTTAGTGAATCAGTTACCATCCTACTAGCGTCAGTAAATCAGCTACCAACCTACTTCTGTTAGTAAATCAGCTACCATCCTACTTCTGTTAGTAAATCAGCTACCATCCTACTTCTGTTAGTAAATCAGTTACCATCATACTTCTGTTAGTAAATCAGTTACCATCCTACTAGCGTCAGTAAATCAGTTACCATCCTTCTTGTATTATAAATCAATTACCATACTACTTGTGTTAGTAAATCAGTTACCATCCTAATGTGTTAGTAAATCAGTTACCATCCTACTTTTGTTAGTAAATTAGTTTCCACCCTACTTCTGTTAGTAAATCAGCTACCATCCTACTTGTGTTAGTAAATTAGTTACCATCCTACTTGTGTCAGTAAATTAGTTACCATCCTACTTGTGTTAGTAAATAAGTTACCATCCTACTTGTGTCAGTAAATCAGTTACCATACTACTTGTGTTAGTAAATTAGCTACCATCCTAATTGTGTTAGTAAATCAGCGACCATCCTACTTTATTTTAGTAAATCAGTTACCATCCTACTTCTGTTAGTACATCAGCCACCAGCCTACTTCTGTTAGTAAATCAGCTACCATCCTACTTCTGTTAATAAATCAGCTACTATCCTACTTGTGTTAGTAAAACAGCTACCATCCTACTTCTGTTAGTAAATCAGTTGCCATCCTACTTCTGTTAGTAAATCAGTTACCATCCTACTTCTGTTAGTAAATCACTTACCATCCTACTTGTTTCAGTAAATCAGTAACCATCCTACTTGTTTCAGTAAATCAGTTACCATCCTACTTTTGTTAGTAAAACAGCTACCATCCTACTTCTGTTAGTAAATCAGCTACCATCCTACTTCTGTTAGTAAATCAGTTACCATCATACTTCTGTTAGTGAATCAGTTACCATCCTACTAGCGTCAGTAAATCAGCTACCAACCTACTTCTGTTAGTAAATCAGCTACCATCCTACTTCTGTTAGTAAATCAGCTACCATCCTACTTCTGTTAGTAAATCAGTTACCATCATACTTCTGTTAGTAAATCAGTTACCATCCTACTAGCGTCAGTAAATCAGTTACCATCCTTCTTGTATTATAAATCAATTACCATACTACTTGTGTTAGTAAATCAGTTACCATCCTAATGTGTTAGTAAATCAGTTACCATCCTACTTTTGTTAGTAAATTAGTTTCCACCCTACTTCTGTTAGTAAATCAGCTACCAAACTTCTTGTGTTAGTAAATCAGTAGCCATCCTCCTTCTGTTAGTAAATCAGTTACCATCATACTTCTGTTAGTAAATCAGTTACCATCCTACTAGCGTCAGTAAATCAGTTACCATCCTTCTTGTGTTAGTAAATCAATTACCATCTTACTTGTGTTAGTAAATCAGCTACCATCCTAATTGTGTTAGTAAATCAGCTACCAGCCTACTTTTGTTAGTAAATCAGCTACCATCCTACTTGTGTTAGTAAATTAGTTACCATCCTACTTGTGTCAGTAAATCAGTTACCATCCTACTTGTGTTAGTAAATAAGTTACCATCCTACTTGTGTCAGTAAATCAGTTACCATCCTACTTGTGTTAGTAAATTAGCTACCATCCTAATTGTGTTAGTAAATCAGCTACCATCTTACTTCTGTTAGTAATTCAGCTACCATCCTACTTGTGTCAGTAAATCAGTTACCATCCTACTTGTTTCAGTAAACCAGCTACTATCCTACTCGTGTCAATAAACCAGCTACCATCCTACTTGTGTCAATAAATCAGTTACCATCCTACTTATTTCAGTAAACCAGTTACCATCCTACGTGTGTCAGGCAGTAAACCAGCTACCATCGTACTTGTGTCAGTAAATCAGTTACCATCCTACTTGTTTCAGTAAACCAGCTACCATCCTACTCTTGTCAGTAAACCAGCTACCATCCTACTTGTGTCAGTAAATCAGTTACCATCCTACTTGTTTCAGTAAACCAGCTACCATCCTACTTGTGTCAGTAAACCAGCTACCATCCTACTTGTGTCAATAAACCAGCTACCATCCTACTTGTGTCAGTAAACCAGTTACCATCCTACTTCTGTTGTGGAGTCAGATATCATCCTACTTCCGTTTTTGAACAAGATAATACTTATGTATTAAGCAAGAATAAGAAAACTTGACCAGGAAACTGTGTCACAACACTATTTTGAGGATACTATGTTGAGGATACTATCTCAGGATACTATCTCAGGATACTATGCCAGGATGCTATCTTAGGATACTATGTCAGGATACTTTATCAGGATACTATGTCAGACGGAAAGGAAACTTAAATAGACCGCCGGCTTTGTCTGCATGAGATGCAGAAAATTATGCAGGTCGCAACTGGGTTTGTTCAGTCATGTGAAACACTGCACTCATCCTTAATCTTCGGAATCGAAAACATGCCAGTGCCATTGTCAAGAAACAATGACAGGATAATATGTCATGACACTTAGTTTTTATGCCCCCAATTAAAGCCTGATCTTCTTACTTGGTAAACCTCCCTTACGAGTTCTACCTACGTTGTCATAACACGAGCCATATCATTTGTTTCGTTTATCTTGTATCCCACTACATTGCGCGGTATTCTGTTAAATAGATTTTAACCTCTCTTTTTGCACGATTCCTCCCCCCCCCCCTTTTCAGAATCGACAATGGAATCGACTCTTTAAGAGTTAAATAATTTGTTTGGGGGAGAGGATAAAAAGTATCCGATCTAGATCTTGTTCTTCTTAAAGATATTTATTAAGTTCATTTACTATGTTATAACTATTATATTTGTAATGTATTGTACCGTTACTATAAACTATTAGTGTAGAGATCTCTCATGAAATATATGCACATACTAAATTACTAATACTATTACTATTTATTTATTTATCTAAAAAATAGTATTCTTTTGTGTAAAAATTAAACAGACACATAATATGTAAACATATATAAACCATTCTGAAAACAAAATGTATTAGTCTTTTCTCGTACTCAACAAAAAAATTCTATACCCAAATATATGTACATTTAAATCGTATTGATCTTTTTTTTAAAGCTCAAACCAAATATCAAGGACATTCCCCATTAAATTGCAGTTCAAAAGCCTCCATTACATTTTGTCGAAGACTGGGTGATGCTCGGGGACATTGACTCCTTAGACTAGTCCATGTTTTATAAGTATAATTATTCGTTCTTAGTTTTTTATGGGCTGTGGTGGTCCTCCTGTCCTATCCAACGCCTCCCCAGGTGGCGGACAGGAAAATGCCCAATAGATATGGAGGCTATGGGGAAAATCAAATACCAGAAGAGGACCAAAACCAGCTAAATTTTAGTCTTGGAGAGAAGATGGGTGTCACTATGACCTGTTAAACCCGTTGAAAATCTATGACAAAGACGAAACCATTGAACACCAAGCCAGATCAAGGCCCGAATTAGCAACGACTGCGCTTCCTGCTGAGTTGTCGCATGTATTTGGAAGCGAACAGTATGCCAGCAAGACACGCATTTCAACAAAAAAGTTATTGGAATAAAGAATGTGCGAAATCTCTATTATTATGACAAACTTAAGGAACTTCCATACGTACTTCAACAGTATCAAGAGGGGAAGCTGGACAAGTTAGGAAGAAACAGCAAGAATTTCACAAGATCTGGTACAGTAGCGAGGAAAAAAAACAATCATCACCTTGTTAGAGAAAGCTAATTGCATTATAAGTTGTCAACCTGTTAACATCAGGATAATCGCTGTTCAAGTCGGCGCGTGTCATCTCAATATAACAATTATTCTATTGTATGCCCCAACATCCAATTATAAAGACGAGGTAGTAGAGAGCTTCTATAATAAAAAAAGACATTTTTAAAAAGTTCCGAAAAAGGAAATCTTCATTATTATGGGATACTGGAAGGCCAGGATATGGAAGTATACGTTTGTGCAATGAGAAAGACATACTAGACGTTTAGGAGTAAGAGAAACTAACGACAGAGGAATGAAGCTCTTAGAGTTTACGAGCAGCTAAAAATTCACTGTAGCTATAACACCTTAGTCCCACACAAACCTTCCAGAACAACTACGTGGCACGGACCAAATAACAAAACACACCGCCAGATCGACTATATGTTGTTTTTTCTGAAGTTCAAGTTTAGCATCAACTAAGCTAAAACCTGAACTTTCCACGGGACTGACAAAGTCGGCGTCCATTAAACAAGAATCACAAGCTTACGAACCCACGCTTCATATACGACATTGAAAAAATCAAAGACCCAAACATTGCTGAATAGTTTGAGGTCACGGGAGGTGGGAAATGTGTAGTTCTCAACCTTGTACTCAAGGTCATTGACTCCCTTAAGGGCATTATCAGAACAGTATTACACGAGTCAGCCTCTGGGGTCTGAGGGAAAAAGCGAAGGAAAATTAAGCCATGGGTCACAAATTACATCCTTGATTTATGGGATGCAAGAAGATAACTAAATAAGAAAAAGAAATTGAATCCCTGGCTGGCAGAAGAATTCAGTTCAACCAACAAAGAAATACGCATGAAAAAGAAGGCAAACGAAAAATGGATCAGTGATTAGTGCAATATAGTCGATAATTGTCTGAAAGTTGGCAATAGCAAAAAGCATATGAAGCAAAAGCTTGAACCAATAAAAGACAATCTAGAACCACAGTGATTTAAAACAACGATGGAACTCTTCTAACTGTAGATGTGCTTAGAAGGTGGACAGACGATTGCACAGATCTGTATAACTTTGAGATAAATCCCAACTACACTTTAATCAGCGACTCACATTGGAGCAACAGAGAACTTGCCCAGGCTCCACGTCTAAAGTCTGAAGTAAATGAAGCAATGAGGTCACTTAAAGGTGGCAAATCGCCTGGAATGGATAACATACCATCACACCTTTTAAAACATGGCGGCTCCCATATAACTAAATGTCTTATAACAATCTGCCAGAAAATATAGGATGAAAAAACATGGCTAAAAGTCTAAACCCAATTATTAGTTATTCTACTGACCAAGAAAGGAAACTTGAGACAGCCAAATTATAGAACGACCAAGATAAAGTTCAGACTAATTCTCAACAGACCTCGAGAGAAAAAAAGCTGCGTGGGTCCTTTCCAAACAACAGGCAGGCTTCAGCACAGGTAGAAGCACTGCTTTAAAAAATAGTAAACATTAGACTGTTCGATGAAAAATGTCTTCAACACCAAGAGAAACTGGGACACAACTTCATAGACTTCAAAAAAGGGTTTAGCATGATGGTATGTAGCAAGCGATGAGGGAGCTCAACATAGATTTTTTTTTAAAAATACAACGATATTATTAAAGTCCAATACCAAATGCAAATAGCTCCATACTTCTGAAGAACAAATTAGAGAAAGTTTTAGGACATTCATAGGGGTGCGGCAAGGATGGGTTCGCTCTCCAGCTCTTTTTAACATATTTCTGCAGCATACTGTAAAGAAAACTCCAGAAGGCTTTATTCCTAGCTCGACCATCAACAATATCCAATCTCAGGTTTGTAGATGATATAGACTAATAGACCTCATTGGAGAAAATGCAGATCAGGTACACGATCTTACTTGTTGATACAATTGACTGTGTCACTATGTCCATGTTAGTGTTGATCTTGATGTTCTGTCGATGTTTATGTTTACGTCGATGTCACATAATAACTTATATTGACTAGTGTCGAGAAATACTTAAAGTATCACTGACCTAGAAATACTAAAAGTATCACTGACCTAGAAATATTAACAAGGTTGACGATGTTGCGAAGATGAATTTCTTGTACGACTTTGCCAGCAAAGGATGTTTGACCTTCGACCTCAGGAAGAGCTTATAAGATAACGTCATGATTTGAGGTCAGTGCAGACAAGTGTCTCTGTAATAGCAGCATGTCGTGTTATTTATTTTGTGTTAGTTACTCTTTCTCTATCTCTCTCTCTCTCTTTTTTTAATCTCTTAAATTCAATCTTACTATAGAAAATAATTATCTATCTCTAACAATTTCTTTTCTCTCTTTCTCTTTATTCTCTCTCTCTCTCTCTAATTTTCCTTATTGGTACTTCTTTCTACATCTTTTCTCTCTATCTCTCGTCATGTCTCTATTTTCACTTTATTACTTTTCCCTATCTTCATTGTCCCTCTGCACATTCTCTCTACCTCTGTCTCTTTCTCTCTTCTCTCCCCTCTCTCGCCCTCTCCCTCTCTTCCTTTCCTCTCTCCCCTCCCTCTCCCTCTCTCCCTTTCCTCTCCCCCTTCTCTCTGTCCCTCTCTCTGGTCTGACCGTCATCTATATAAATCATTCTCTTTGTCGCCCAACATTGCCGGAAAAGATAACTCTTTTATTTCAGCAAAGTTGGACTAGAGTTACCCCACGTAACTTTCGCGGCGACAGAACGCGGCTCAGTAAAACAAAAGAAGGGGGGGGACAAGTAATCTTCTCTGTATTCACCCGTCACTAAATACTAATAGCGGCGTACGCTACGCCGCGGGTCGACTAGTAATAATAACTATAAAGACTTACATGAACATTTTGAGCACCGTCTTATGTGGAACTCATGAGCTGATTGTGCGGCAAAAGCTCCACTGGAAAGACTTACTGAGAATATCAAGTAACAGAAAGAAACAAATAGAATGAGAAAAGTATAGACCATTATCAGTTTCATGAGGGAAGAATTGATTTTTTAAAAAAAAAATGTGTTTATAAATGACTTGTTCGAACACGATCCACGCCATAAAAACATTTCATACCAAACCGAATTTACAGTCCAGGAAACATAAGGTCAAAGGGTGCAAGGCATTAACCGCTTGGCTACCTAACAAGAGGGGTCGAGTTTGAGACCTGGCTCGAAGTGAGTTATGTTTGCTGAACGCAGCACGGAAACCTCCTCCTACATACATCCCCTACCCAGGGCCGGCCCTAACAATTGCGGGGCCCTATGTGAAACGGATTGCGCGGGACCCAGTCTGTGTAGGCATAAGCATAATGTCAAATTAAGATTTTGTATTAGAAAATAAATTCGTCTTTGCAATAAATTTTTAATAAATGAAAGCTGGCAGTGCCTTTTTTTTAAATTGCACATAAGATTGGCACCTCAAAGTGATAATTTAATAATTTAGACCTGGATTTAACGCGCGGCCTATGAAATAAGGGTTCCACTGCGACCACATAGTTTGCATTGGCCTAAGGCAGGCCCTTTCCCTAACCCCACCCCATGTCCACAAAAAAGAGGCCACAAAGCGCACTGGGCAAGTTAAAAACATGAAAGATGGCGAAACAAAAGCAATTTTTAAAAAAAGAAGTAAAGAGGGAAGAGGGACTAGAAC
Organism: Biomphalaria sudanica; assembly: GCA_036873155.1. Classification (NCBI taxonomy): domain Eukaryota; kingdom Metazoa; phylum Mollusca; class Gastropoda; family Planorbidae; genus Biomphalaria; species Biomphalaria sudanica. The sequence goes on from JAZGLO010005366.1 coordinate 335,896, forward strand.
TCACCTAATTCTCTTTTCAAACTTGTCCAGACTCCTATTGAAAATGTGTAAGTCTAAAAGAAAGAAATAGACGCCGCTGATACTATTTCGTAAGCTTACAATGTTCCTACTACATTATTCAGATTAATTTCTCTGTCTACTTGGAAGAGTAATTTTGCTTTTGAGTCGGAGGAAATAGAATACTGGAAGTCTCTGTTGAAGACGTGAACTTTAAATTAGCCATTTGAAAAAAAAAAAGTCTTAACTACAATATTTATTGATTTTTCACCAAATTACAGCCGTATTGATTGCAACATTTGGTTACATGTGACCAACGTGAAAATTCACTATAAGATCGTTAATAGTAGACATAGTATCTAGGGCTCAGTATCTACTTGTTAGAGTTAATTACGGTCTGCTGTCTGCAGTCCACCAATAACTAACGTTTTCTCTATAATCAGACTGGAACTGAACTTGTAAAGATTCACGCAACGCAAGCCAAATTATATACGTGTACAGTGTCATGCGATACTACGCTTAGGTACCAGGTAACTTAACTCTCGCATTCATGACTGGTTAATTATAACCAATAGAAATCTCTGAGACAAGCATCGTGCTCAGAATGAAGACCCGCCAATTTTTCAAAGCAACAGACAATGGGGATACAATTTGGCTAGAAAACAAGGTAAATATTTATCTTATATTTATACGTCTTCGGGTGTTTCCGTTTGTAGGCGTTCCTCGTCAACTCGTGGAAACTAAAACCTGAGACATTGGCTCAACACTCAAAAACCTTGGTGGACACGGATCTCGAAAACGGCTCTAACGATTTTCCTAGAAATTTGACAAATGATGTATATCGTTGGGAAAAGAAATGCTGGAAAAACATGACTTTATTAAACTGTTGAATAATATAAGGCCTACATGCGAAAATACTGATAAAAGAGGTTGGACTACGATAAACCAACTCTCTTTCAACCTTTCTCTTCTTTCCGTAACAGAGTTAGTCCTAACTTTAAGTTTGCGAAATGGAAAATTAATCTTAAAAGTATTTGCCTTGCCATCCACAAAAGTGGACGGCATTGTGGATCTTACCATAATATATATCGTGCATATTGTATGTTATATAGGTTAGGTTTAAAAAAACAAAACTTACTTCTTATAACTATTTTACAAAACAACACACTGTTTCAGGCTATTTTTTGTGTGTAGTGCTACGAGATTGGCGTGTCCAGTCTAGATAGGCTACATGGAGACTTATAGATGTCTAGTATAGGGATGTCTGTGGTAAGAAGTGCATAGAGTTTCATCACTTGCCTGTATATTTTTTGTTTGTTTCGTTTGTAAAAAATTGTTTGGTCTTTTTTAACAGTCCTCACGGGAAATAGGCCTACTGCATTCCTCACTAATCTTCGGACTCGAAGACAAGCCTTCGTATTATTATTTTAATTCACTAAAAACAAAATTCCCAAGCCTCTATGTCCAATAATTTTCTATCAGTCGATATACAAAAAGTTCCATTTGAAGTTAATATATTTGTTTCTATTATTTCGTTTTCATGAAGTCAAGACACGCTGATATCGAAGTATTAACTCTTTCTCTTTAACGATACTTAATTTTTGTAATATGTATTGTAATTAAATTAAGTTTTGGTCTTATCAACTTTAATTTGTGTTATATAAAAGAGCTTTCATTCTCCTTTAATTCTGTACCAAAAGTAATGTTTTCTGATGACAAACAAACATGTTATTGAAGTTTAATCATTACAGGCTAAATTGTACAAATGTGAAGAATAAACAATTCTGTTAGAACGTGGAAAATAGTTACGGAGATAAAGAGTTAAACTTTATCATTATTGTATGTATATTCATTGATGAAAAACATTGAAATAGTAGACCTATAGCTACGATTGTATTACCTGGAACTGCTTGAGGGACGATTAACAGTGAGCTTCGGGTCTAGCCATTGAGATATTTGAGTAAAAACATCCAAGGAACTGTTTGAAATCTAGGTGGGCTTTTTTTTTTTCTCTCACTACACGTTGTACTTTTGTGTTCATAATAGCGAGTCTCAAACTGTTATATCCATTTTTATAATACAAATATTGTGTACGTGGCGGAGGAGCTAAGAGCGTTATGAAAGTCCGGGTAAAGGGAGGCAAGTCAGAAATAAATGTTTTCATTTTCTTCGTAATTGTCCTGAGTCTTAGACACTTGGAACTCCAGCCTCGCCTCTATTACGGCTTTCTTCAATTCCGTCAAGTGCAATGGACTCGGTTCCTAGGCATTGTGCTCAATAAGATATGAACTATTCGTTAGCTTAAAGAGGGTGATGCTCAGCTAAAACAAGAATAACATTCCAAATATATTAGTACAAGACAATATCTCTTTTATACAACATACAGTGGAATTGTTTGTCTCTTAATAACTAAGGAATTTTAGATTTAAAAAAACAACGCAACATTTTTTTACCCCGCTCCCCTCTGGTTAGGTGAATGTATAGGTCTACTACACTATATAATATTCCAATGATTGGTCTTTACATGTTAACTTAGAAAACGATGCGCTATTTTTCCTGGACATTAATTTATTAAACTCATCAACAAAAGCGTAAATACCCGAAGACTATTCAAGATAAATATTTTCTTGTTCTCAAGCCAAATTTAAATTTATTTATTTTTAACTTTTAAATAATTCTTTTCCCGACGAATACAACAACTGTCAAATTTGTAAGCAAATCTTCTGTCAGTTTTGTAGGCAAATCTTTAGAGCCGCTTTCGAGAATCGTGTCCACCCACCCAGAGGTTTCAAGGTTTTGTTTCCAACGCGTTGATGAATTAAATATAGTTATTCTAGAAAGTACAGTATGTATTGTTTTTAACAACCTTCAAAAAATGTCCGTTACAGTGGTTTTGGGTGGTTAACACATCTTGGTATTTTGAGAAGTTAAATCTGATGACCCACAATCCGAATGTTTGCCAGAGATCCTGGTTTAGGTGGAAAAAATAACAGAATTCCTCGTTTTGAAATAGTTTTAAAATAAGAGGCGTAGCAATTGTGGGAGAGGGAAGGAGACAAATTGAAAATCCTCCCGGCCTCCCACGCAAAATGCAGGTGCCCCAAAAGAGGTCAAGCCCCCAGGGCCTCCAAACGATGGCAAATTTCTAGCTACGCCACTGTTTAAAATGCATGTTTGTCAAATGTTTGTAAAATGTTTTACATGTTTCGGATGTTTTTTTCAAAGTTGAAACCTCCCGCAGGACGACGGGGGAATGGGAGCGGGCAGGGTTTGAACTCGGGGACAATCGATAGGTTCGAACGACAGTCCAACGCGCAAACCAAACAACCAGGCATCTACCAGGCAGATAAATTGAATCCTTCAAGGTCTTTTGAGAGGACCCGCCTTGACTTGACTGAGATGCCTTGATTCATTGTAATATTTATTGAAACGCACGCTCCTGAGGGAGGGGGCACAAGTGTAATGGTCGATACATAAGATTTCAAGCGTGTGTTTACCAATCTTAGTTCAATAAAAGAATGGCTAAAGCTAAAAAAAAAAATAGAGATGCCCCTTTGCGGAGTCATTGAATAATAATAGACCGACATGTTCATATAATTTATTATGCTTGTATTGATCTGTTGTATAGTCCTCCCCTTACACTAAGTCTGCATAGTTTGAATGACATAACCATTTCAATAACTCTAAATTATCACCCTCCCTTCCCCAAACACACAAATAGCATAACAAAAAAAAAACAAGATTATGTATATTGATAACTGATCCTGACCAAATGAACCAGTCTCACATTATTACTTGCTTCATTCTTTGATTCCGGAGTTCCCAAACTGTGTTCTGTGGGGACAGAATATGCGTTTCGAAAAAACAAATTCTGGTACAATTGAATATATAACACAGTAAAGGTGCGGGTGCTGAGCGGTACAGGTCCCCGGGTTGGGGTAGGTAATCAGAAATCGGGATCCTTGGGCGCCTCTGAGTCCACCCAGCTCTAATGGGGGAAAGTAAAAGCGGTTGGTCGTTGTGCTGGCCACATGACACCCTCATCGTAGGCCACAAGAACAGACGACTTTAACATCATCTTCCCTATAGACCACAAGGTCTGAAAGAGGAACTTTACTTTTTTTTTTTTTAAGGCGGAAATAAATAACAATTTTATTGGCAGTGTAAAACAAACAAATCTATGTAAATAAATAAATAAATAAATAAATATATATATATATATATATATATATATATATATATATATATATTATATATATATATAACAGTGGCGTCACTAGGGTGGGTGTCACCCGGTACGGCAGGCTCATGGTGTCACCCCCCCCTCAACAACAGTTTCCAAACATTTCCCAATAGTTTTACACAAATGTAAAATGAGTATCTATTCTATTTTAATTGTGATTGATTATGACATTTTATCCATGGTTACTACATATATTAAAATGTAAGTTTATTAAATAAAAAATAGACTTTACATTAACTGAACATGTTTTTCTTTCATAGACTTTAAAGTCTTTTACACATTACGGAAACTGTTTAACATTATGCTAACCTTATTCGAACTTTTATAACCATCTAAAATATTTTAGAATCTAGACCCAAAAATGTTCGCCACCCCCTTAGTCATTTATATCAGTTCAGCTTTTTTTCTTTGGTTTTAGATAGCATCATTTATTTTTGTAAAAAATCGCAGGTTAAAAAAATAAATTAAGAAGAGTTCAACCGGCCGAGAAACATTCGAGATAAATGAACAGTGCTTCTCAAACTTTTCCCTTTGTTTTTTTTTCCGAGACATTTTGTTTTATCGCTTCCCCTAAGTCAGCTAGGTACCTAAAATGAGAAACCGATGAAGGCTTTAACAATGGGTTTCGGAAGGCTTTTAAGAATGTAGTGAAACTATGAAATGATACTTAAAGACATATAATTATGATAAAAATTGTCCAGTTTACTTTACTATAAAAATTCACATTCTGTTCAGAATCAGAATGTACGAAGTGAATGTTCATTAAAAGCTAGTCCGTCGAGCCTTTCGTTTCGTAAATGTTGATTTGTAGATATAGCATCAGAGAAGAATCTATTCTCCTCTCCCTCCTGCGAAAAGATCTAGGGGAAGCGCCTTAAGCTTCGCTATGCGCTTACCTGCATTCTAGGCTTCATAATTCTTTATTTTTCCTGGCGACTACAAAGCGCTTTGTTTCTCGAAGTATGCAGAGATCGTGTCAAAGTGTTTTCTTGCAAATCAGAAGGCACTATGCATTCAAATTTTAAAAAAGTAAAAGTCGCAAGCCAAGCTAAGTCTAATAAAAAAAAAAAGAGTCAACTATGGTCAACACTGCTATACCAGGGATATTCGAGCTACAAATAGCGCACGTCTGTCTGTAGTGGGCGTGATGGTCTTCAGATCTTTTTCTTGTTCAGTAAGAACTTACGCTGCGGAGCTTTTTTTTTGTTTTTGTCACACAAAGTCGTCCAAATAAAGACATTCAACATTTGTGAGAATTTCTGACCTAAGAAAGACATTTAACTGGATTTATATTAGGGCAATGATTAATTACAACCACCAAAAATATATAAAAAATTTAATATTACTCTTGAAAAATAATTTTGAAAGTCTTCTCCCCATGTCACGTGAAATACGATAGTACTTTTTGTATGTCAGTCGGGAGAAATTGATCAGCTTTGCCATAAGAAGGTAGAAGACTTTTAAAATTGCGCTCTTGAAGACGCATTAAACAGTCTTTTTTTTAAAAACATTTTTCAAAAATAAAGTAAACTAAACTATATAGATCAAAGTATGTTTGGGTATCCAGCTAATAACTTTTTTTTCGTCTAAGCTGTCTGCTTTTTTCAAAGTACAATTTTTTCCAATTGGGTGTCACCCCCCTGGTGGGTGTCGCCCGGTCCGGACCGCACCTCCCGCACCTGGCTAGTGACGCCAATGATATATATATATATATATATATATATAAAGAAAACAAAAAAAAAACTTATCGTAAATCACTGCCAAATATCTCAATACTGCAGGAATGAGTTCCCTTTTTCTATATAAAACAGAATGAATGAATTACCACCGATTAATTAATTGATTCGTGTATTTTCATCGAATATTTATAATTATGCAAAGTGTTAACTTCATCCGAGAATGGAACGCAGGAGGAAAGACGTTTATAATATTTGTACCAATTAGACGGAGTGAGTAAACTTATTATAAGCTTTGTAAAATAATAATTATGAGCTATCCGTTGGCCGAAACTTAAGCTGTGGCATCTGGATTACATCAGAAATAAAGCAACAGCATTGATTGCGTCATTGTTTTATGCAAAAACAAATACACCAGAATATACTTCTAGTTATAAAAGCTATTTAAAAATCATGTATGTTAAGCGCAACAGTAAGATGTGCTGAACTAAAAGTATATATATATAGATGTATATGGGGATGGCCACGTGACACCCTCATTAACCGACCCTAGGTCCCGTTGCAGGTGGCCCCTATATATAGGCCCATATGCATTGCTCCTCCTTCATGCTCGAAGATGGGAACATTTCTCTTTTCCTATAAACACGAAGATGACTATAACGTCCCAGTCCTCGCTTTAAAAAGCTGCATACGTGTGTGCATGGGTGGGTTTGGTCAGCTGCAGATAGACTTGCTTCTTCTCTCAGCCTTTGTGTTGGCTCGGCGCTCGTTCACACTGTCGTGTCTCTCCTTGCTTCGTATCTCATGACTTGGACACTCACGGCTTCACGCCATGAGGAGTACATAAGTAGAAAAAATATATATTTATATATTGACCTAAACTTAACGCCCCTGTTTCCTTCCCCCAAGCAATCAAGCACTTGGCTACCACGCCCCATATCGTGTAGTTTATAAACGACGCGGTTCTTTTAGGACAGATCATTAGCAGCGTTGGAAAAAAGATCCGAACTCAAAACCACCGACCGAGGGAATAGTGCGTGCGTAATCCTACCGCATCACACACGTTGGTTCCATGACCACGTCATTGTCACCTAGAAACAAGCAATGCAGGCAAGCGTGACAATCCGTACAGAAATACCGCCTACTTGTACCCCGCGACATCACTACGTGACTAGAGCGCATCGATTTGGTTATGAAATTAGGGACGATACAGATCTAGACTAGAAGACGGGAAACGATCCAGTATGTTAGTGATATGTTCCCTGTTGGTCTGACGTCATTTAAACTATCACTTGCTTGTTGCATTTGGATGCACTAAAATGTTCTGTTTACATGTTGGAGACAATGAGACAGACAGACAGACTTACAGACAGACAGAATGACAGACAGAATGACAGACAGAATGACAGACAGACAGACAGATAGATAGATAGATAGATAGATAGATAGATAGATAGATAGACAGATAGATAGATAGATTGATAGATAGATAGATAGATAGATAGATAGATAGATAGATAGATAGATAGATAGATAGATAGATAGACAGATAGATACATACAGACAGATAGACAGATAGATACATACATACAGACAGATAGATAGATAGATAGATTAGAGAGAGAGAGAGAGAGATTGTTGTAACTTTATGGAAAGCATCTCAACTTCAAGAGCATCACAGAGGACGACACTATTTACATAGAGGAAGTGACGTTAAAACACACGCAACACTATTATTGGTTGAAACGGGCAGAAAGTCACTCATGTCACGTTTCTCTTTCTGTGAGAACTGAAGGGGTTTTTAAAAAAGTCAAACAAGCTTTTGACATGTTGTATAAACCTTGACGGATGTATTACCGGTGGTGGAGACAAAAGCAATGTACTTGCTTATCTCACTATCAGCTTGTGGGACTTAACATGTGCACAGATATAGATAGGTTATAGATATATAAGATATATACACGATAAAGATATACAAGATATAGAGGTAATGGATATAGATAAAAAAGATATATATATATATATATGGCATGGACGTAGCCAGAGGGGGGTCGGAGTATAGTGACTGATCTTTTGCTTTAAATTTGTTTATTTTAGGTGAAATTTTAATACTAAACCATCACTTGCCCTAGCACAGCCAAAAGGATTTTGAGTTTAAAAACCCCTACCAGGGGTTTTTGAGTTGGAAACCCACTACCAGGGAGTTTAGAGGGCTTTTGAGTTTGAAACCCCTACCAAGGGCTTTTGAGTTTGAAACCCCATACCAGGGGTTTTGAGTTTAAAACCCCCTACCAGGGGTTTTGAGTTTGAAACCCCCTACAAGGGGGTTTTGCATTTAAATCCCCCTCTTCTATAAAAAATGCAGACGACAATCCCAAAATTACAAGAGCACACCTAAGAAAGATTTTGATTTTAAACCCCCTCTCCAAAATTTACGATAAACCCCTCTCCAAAATTTACGATAAACCCCTCTCCAAAATTTACGATAAACCCCTCTCTAAAATTTACGATAAACCCCTCTCCAAAATTTACGATAAACCCCTCTTCAAAATTTACGATAAACCCCTCTCCAAAATTTACGATAAACCCCTCTCCAAAATTTACGATAAACCCCTCTTCAACATACAAAAGCTAATTACACACTCAAAATTGTATGAGCGTAGCCAAAGGGGTTTTTAGTTTAAACCCCCCGCCAGCGGGGTTTGAAGCTAAAAAATAAATCTTCAAAATAAAACAAAATCAAATTTCGCAATCAAAATGCTATGAGCGTAGCCAAGCTTATTGGGTGTTTTGAGTTAAAATTTCCCTTCAGAGGATTTGATGCTAAAAAAATACATCTTCAATATAAAAAAAAAAAGCAAATTACACACTAAAATTCTTTGAGCGTAGCCAAGCCAATGGGGGGTTTTGAGTTTCAACCCCTCTCCTCCAGATGGCTTTTGTAAAAGTTTAAAACCCCTCAAGATAGTTTTGAGTTTAAAATCCCCCTACAGAGCGTTTTAAGGTTGAAAGCCTCTCTCTTCAATATTATTTCTAAAGCAAACTACAGTCACCAAATTCTATGAACGTAGCTAAATGTGGTTTTGAATTTTAAAAAAACAAACAACTCCAGATATATTTTTAGTTTAGTTTTTGACGATAAAACTTCCCTTTTCGATATAACAGCTAAAGCAAAATAGTCACCTAATTTTAAAATTGTAATCAAGAGAAGTTATTTACACGTCTACCAGTGGCTGGGCTCCATTAATAAAGTGCAATGAAATTGAAAAGCACTGAATGTGGCTCTACAAAGATGGCTAAGACGGATTTTAGGAGTCAGTTATAGAGGTCGGGTCTAAATCAAGGAAATCCTATGCCGAAATGGGAGTCGACTCCTTAGTAAGACAGAGCGTCGCATGAGGTTTGCTGCGCCCATGATATATGGGACATAGATATACTGGATATAGATATACAAGATAGAGATATACTGGACATAGATTAATCATAGATATAAAGATATAGATATACAAGATATAGATATGCAAGCTACAGAGATATGCAATAAATGAAACCAAAAACAAGTAGCTAACATAAAGCCAAATAATTTGGGGGTGATGATATTGCAGTAACTAGCTAGCACCAATGTTCAAAATATTATTTTAGGCAGAGTACCTAGGTAGTAGAAAGAGCCTATACTGTCACTCCCCTATTTAAAAAAAAAAGGAGATAAATCTGATCCAGGAAACTAAAGACAGACCATTATCACTCACCAGCGTCATGTGTAAAATACTAGAACACATAATATATAGTAACATTATAAACTATTTAGTTAAACATAATTTCCCTACACCTTACCAACAAGGATTTTGTAAATTTAGGCCTCTGAAACTCAACTTATAATAATAATAATAATAATAATAATAATAATAATCTTTATTATAGGTCTAATTAGTGATTTTTTGTTTCAAAGGGCTTAAAATAGTAATGGGCAAATAGATGCCTTTTAATGTGACAACTCTAAGGCATTTGGAAAAATTCACCACCATATCTGGCTAAAAATGTATTTTGGCATCACAGGTCTATTACACTAATGTATTCAGGATTTTGTAATAGAGAACAACTGTAATAATAAATGTATCCAACTCAGCACTAAATAACAGTAAACTCAAGGACATTAGAGCCACAACCTTCTAAGTTACATACAAGACTTACTTAATTGCATTTGTTCAGGTACAAAAGTTAAGAACGCCTGTAATGTATAAGATAACAATAAATAGAGAAAGGGAGAAAGAGAGAGAGAGAGAGAGAGAGAGAGTAAGAGTAGGCAGAGAGAGAGAAGAAGACAGGGGGGATGGGCAGAGAGACAGAGAGACTATGAAAGAGACAAAAGACACACAGAGAGAGAGAGAGAGAGAGAGAGAGGAGCGTGGAAAGAAAAAAAAGATAAAGAAAGTTTTTAATGAATCAACAACACAATCATGTCAATAATTTAGTAACAAATCTTACCATTTTGCTGTTCGGTGTATGTTGGTTGTATTGGTGATTTTTGTACAAAGCTTCTATCAACTCTGTCTGTCTAGTACAAAGTCTGCACACGTTATTTCTCCTACACCCAATCTCGGATCAAGCTGAAACTTCGCACAATTATTTATTGACAGAGACAACCCATACAGACACAAATTTAACAATTAGATAATTAATTACTTGTACAAGGGAAACTCCCCTATTTCAAAAAATATAGTATTTCACATATATGGGTTATTTTTGGGGGGTTTAGTCCCCGTAAATAATTGTTAACGCTATATTTCCCTCACTCATTCTCCGATAAAATTGATACTTGAAACAATTATTTATTGTACCTAACAAAACATGAATCATGAATAAACACAAATACTCAATTAGTCAATTATTGGTAAGGGAAATAGCTTGTTTCACATTTATTTTGCAAATGCATTTTATGAAGAAAAAATATATTAGATTATTAGAATAGTGGGCCTACTGTTTACAGATAAATTGGAGAGAGTTACACAACTAATAACTTAGACAACTCTGGTATATATTTCCACTTATTAAAAAAAAAATTAATCTAAGAAAACAATATCAGTACACATTTCTTAAATCCGTTTTGTGAGTGTGAGTTTTGTAAATATGTTTGTACAGTATGTTGGAGGTTTGCAGCTACTGTACAAATGATAAAACCACAGAACCATCGAGTAGATAGTACATGTAAAATCTTTTAAAAAAAAAAAATTTCATTTGTGTAACTCATTAATCCATGTTGTGTTGCCATTGAAATAAACATCAGTAAAAAGATTTCAGTTAAAATACTGATTCTGAAATTTAGCATAATTATATTTTTATTGGACTATTCCTCGCTGGTACCAGAGCCTGCCTGAGGCAAAGTCAAACTAGGCAGCCGCCTAGGGCCTCCGATTGCTGGGGGCCTCGCATGGGGCTTAAAGAATATTATTTTTTAGATAAAAAAAAATTGCGAAAGATGGATCAAATCGCAAACATAGCAGACCTCTATGTCTCTCTGTCTTCTAGCCTAGCTCTAATAATTCTCTACTTATGATTCAAGGCTTATTCCTAAACGTTTAAATCTACATGTTAGACTACATATAATACATATACATACAAGATCATATTTACTTCCTTGTTGTGAAATGTCGAAACGTTATTTCTAATTAAACAATTGGATACTGCGGTACTGCATATGGTGCTATCGGCGTTATATGAATGTAACTTATTCCTAGTTATAGAATAGGTTTTTAATTCATTGCATATTTTTAGGAAATGTTTTGTTTTCTATTTCATTTGAGGTCAACGTATTCACTTCACCTAGGGCCTCCAGCTACCTAAGGCTCTCCATGGTGGCACCCATATAATGTCATTGTAAACAAACAAACAAACAAGGTGTTCCATGGTCAATTTATGAATTAGTTCCACTTGGAGTAGGCACTTGCTTCCTCTTTATTCTTTAAATGCTAGGACAGTGTTTCTCAATCTGTGGAGCGAGATGCTGAAGGGTTATCAATTGTTAAAGTGACAATGCAGGCTAGTTGTAAATTCATTTTGAATATTGATAAGTTTTTAAAAAAACAACATTATTACCAATTTAAATAATAATAATAATAATAATTAAGTAGAAACTAATTTTTATTTTGTAATTATCAATCACTATTAACTCAAAATAATAAAAGACACAGTGGTCAATAATGTCTCCTTTTTCAAGCTCTTCTGTCTTAGAAAAGTAATGATCTTTAGTTTTCAAAGTTTAGAAATAATGCGAAATAATTTATCGGATTTTCTTTAGAATGGGCTATTAATCACAGAACCATATATTCACGCTAATATCTGAAACAAAGCCATTTCCTGTTAGTTTCCATTGAGATAATGTCTCAAAATCCTAGATCGAAATAATTCATGTTGATTTTAATCATCTTATGTACATTTAAATAGATTGATTACCTAGATTGTGTATTTGAAAATTGCAAAATAATAATTATGAGACAAGAGTACTCTTATTTTTTATGATCAATTACTTGGTCTAGATCTAAAAACTAAATTATATGTTACATAGGTTAGGGTTGAAAAAAAAATTCTCCACAGATCTACTTTACAAAACAACGCCTTGTTTCAACTTTTTGAAAAATTTTCACATTTTTTGTAGTTTTAAATGATCTCCATGTCCAGTCTAGATACAATATATATAAGTCTATGGAACTCAATATGTTCTTTTAAAAAAGACTGCTTCAATAAATCTTCAACTATTCGATCATGTGCAATTCTGCTCGCCTACTTCAACGTCAAAACGCAAGATTTTTTTTCCAAGACTTTTTACTATCACAGCTCATGCTGACATGTTTATGATTTATAATCCAGCATTGCTGTACTTATTAGGCTTAAGTTAATGTTGGAGTTTTGTCAATATATTGTTATATTTTGCGACTTCGCGTATTTAATGCTAGTGCTCCTACTTGATGGATTTGGAGCGCTCATCATACTGGAGTATCATTAAAAAAGTTTATAAACAACTAGCTGGAGCGCTTATCCTACTGGAGTATCATTTAAAAAGTTTATAAACAACTAGCTGGAGCGCTTATCCTACTGGAGTATCATTAAAAAAGTTTATAAACAACTAGCTGGAGCGCTTATCCTACTGGAGTATCATTAAAAAAGTTTATAAACAACTAGCTGGAGCGCTCATCCTACTGGAGTATCATTAAAAAAGTTTATAAACAACTAGCTGGAGCGCTTATCCTACTGGAGTATCATTAAAAAAGTTTATAAACAACTAGCTGGAGCGCTCATCCTACTGGAGTATCATTAAAAAAGTTTATAAACAACTAGCTGGAGCGCTTATCCTACTGGAGTATCATTAAAAAAGTTTATAAACAACTAGCTGGAGCGCTCATCCTACTGGAGTATCATTTAAAAAGTTTATAAACAACTAGCTGGAGCGCTTATCCTACTGGAGTATCATTAAAAAAGTTTATAAACAACTAGCTGGAGCGCTTATCCTACTGGAGTATCATTTAAAAAGTTTATAAACAACTAGCTGGAGCGCTTATCCTACTGGAGTATCATTAAAAAAGTTTATAAACAACTAGCTGGAGCGCTTATCCTACTGGAGTATCATTAAAAAAGTTTATAAACAACTAGCTGGAGCGCTTATCCTACTACCGTTATAACCACGACAGAACGATGTGCTGTTTGACGGCGATTGAAGCTCCTATCGCTCCTAAAATACAGACACTTGATACGCAGCTAAAATACACTTCCCTAGTGCTATTAGAGCATGGAACGGGCTGCCTGAGTCTGCCGGGAAAAAAACAATGTCTTGGCAGAATTGAAGTCATTGATTAACATGCATGACTAGATTGACCTAGAAACACGTGTAGGGCGTAATCATCTTCTTTTTTTTGAAGTAACGTCTGTATTTTATAAGATAAGACCAAGAGGATAATGCTGGAATGCTTTGATTCTTTTAGCATTGATCCAGACGACAAGATATTTTAACAGAAATACCAGAACTAGAATACATCTCCAGGCAGCAAAAGTTAATTTTGAAGAAGCTAAAACTGGGAAGTACCTGAATTTCGAAATTCAAATGGAATACTGATGGGACTTAGAGAACTTTTACCAGCCCTTTGATTAAGTCTACAACCGCTTCTTGCCAAATGCATATCAAAGTGAAGTCTTTTGAAATATGTTTTTCAAAACTAAGGTTAATTAACTTTTAAGAACTATTGAGACATGAATTTCAAATCGAGCAACTCTGTCCATTGAAAATGAAATCACAAAAGATTTTAACTTTAAAGTTATTTATTAGTTTGCAAGATGGAAATCCTGAAATGTTCTTGAACGCTTTCAAATGTTGAGCTTAATAATAATAATATTTGTTATTATTATTTTGTACCGATTCATAAAGTCGGCGTCGTACAAAACTAGCACAGTAATGTTGAACTATTTATTTAAGGAGCTCTTTAAAGTCTACAAAGGAAAGCAATTTTCAGTTGATGTCAAATATTTTTTATAATTTAAAATCTTAAATTTTAAACTATGCAAGAACTAATGATAAAGTGTCGGGGAAAAAATCAAAAATAGAATCGACACTCATTTAAACATTCAGTAAAAACTATCAACGATAGGTCAATGAAGGTCATTAGCTCGCTGTATTAGCTAACTAAACAATCAGTTTTTTATGGGAAGATTTGAGGGGAAAGCTGGGGGTGACACCCTGAACTTACCGCTCCAGGTGACACCCACCCTAGGGACGCAACTGCCTACAGTATTCAGGTTTTCTAAGAAGTTGCAACGCCATACTATACAAAGACTGAACTGTTTTTGTTGTCCTTTCTCCGGCCCCTACCTTATAGAAGTCTATGGGAAAATGTGCTGTGTCCGGCCCCCATCTTTGGGGGAAATGTGTTAAATCTCGTCTAAGGATATATTTTGACATATAGTAAAGATATTTGTTATTTAACTTTTACATATAATCCAATATTATTGTCCTAAACTAAATTGGACTTACTGTGCTACTGTCTAGAGAACAACAAATCTACAAATTATAGATTATTGCATCCTTACTTTTGTAGATTTTTTATAATTATCACAATTAGTTTCTAAATAATGATATAACCAGTGGCGTAGCTACCAATGTGCGGGTGGTGCGGGCCGCACAGGGCACCAAGTGGAGAGGGGCACCAAAATTCCCCCAGTGTGTATTAATTTCCTATTTCCCTGAGCGTTTCAGTAAAAACGACTAATCGTATGGACACGAACAAACTTAAACTACTGTATTTTAAACATGAACTAACGATTTATAAACTAGTCATGTCGCTATTTTGTTTCATCTCCTCGACTATTTCTTCCATACAATGTAAGCTATAGAACAGTTTGAATCTAATTGACTAGATTTATTTCGGACACACGGTACATGTTGTTACTACACTGATCAATGCTCTGTAATATAAAGAAGAAGATAGGCCAACCTTTGTTTTTACTTCATTGTTTAGTCCATTGGTTTCATCTAGATATTGAGTTTACAAATATATTTCTAAACTCTAACTCTAAACAATTGTCTTAGTTTATTCATTTCTTTATGATTCTTTATAGTTTAATTTTGGAAATAATTCTATTGTAATGTCAATATTTTTAAATAAGCTAACCTTTGTTTTCTACGAGGTTTTTTTTAACTAACTAGTTCATTGTAATACTGTAACGTAAACAAAATGAAAAATGCTTAAGACTGACTAGTCTGGCTGGCGCCTCAAAACCCTTTTAAGCTCAGACGGAGAAATCGGCATCTCTGGTTCTGTCCGGTCTGGGTAGACTATAAGGGCCCCATACCCAGATCTATCGGGGTCCCTTATTACCGACCCATCGGTATAACAGAAAATGGCATCTGATGGGTAGGACTTTAGTGTAACTGGTGCCAATTTTTGGAGTATGGCAGGTGTTAATCGCCTCTTGGTGGCTCCCTCTTGCCCTAAAAGGGACATGCTTATTTGTGGGGCCGATTTCTCCTCCACGGAGGGCAAGTACTAATTATTCTAATTGGGATTCTGTCAGTGGAGAGCCCAGCTGATTTTGACAAATTGGCCGCAATGTGAAGGAACGATCGCATTTTATGCGGTTCCTCTCACTCCACTGTCGCATTAATATTGAGGTGGAAGCCTAGAGTCGCCTCTTTTATAGGCTGTAAGTACCGCCCTCTCCCTCCTTAAATGTAAAGGGGCAACAAAGCAAGATGAGACGGTTATCATTGAATCCAGAAAAAAATGATGAGGCCGACATCGTGAAAAGAAGAAAATACTTCAATACCGCAGGTTCTAGAGGCTAAAGGACAGCACACAAGCATGTCCTCAAAAATTCATGCTGAAGAAGCTGAACCATCAGACAGTGTACACAATACAGAAAGCAGGATAATAAACTCTAAACTGAACGACATTGGAGATTGGCCTGATGTCATCACAGATAATATTTGCATACACCTTCTCAATCAAGGATCTGAAACAGTTAAGCGTATGGACAGTCAATTCAGAGAGGCGTATAGACATCAAGAATCAGCAAAAGGAAAGGCTGGAAAGCTTTCAAAGGCTTAGTTTTTTCGGCAAATGTCAAACGGCGAAAAAGTTCTTAGAAAGTGAATGTGTTATTCGCCAAAAAAAAAAAGAATCCTTATTTTGCTTCCCCTGCACACTCTTCTCAACAAGATCAAGTACCAAATCTTCATTTAAATCCAAAGATGGATTCAATGAGTTGAGGTTATTCCCGAAAATAGAAAAACATGAGACCATCAGAGCTCACATTCAGTCATCGCTTGCTTGGAGGGAACTTGAAGTTTGCCTGAGAGTAGGGAACAATATTGACAACAAGGCCCAAGATTTGATTATTCAAGAGACGAAAACCTGAAGAGTTAGGACTATCAAAGTACGATCCACTCTTGAGGGAGCATGTGCTTCGAACTAAGCTTTGTTCCAGACCGAATACATACATGTCACCACAAATACAAAATGAATTTATTACAATATGGCGGATTTCCCAAATTTTACGTTATGTTGTCATGGAGAATGACGGATGCGTTTGGATGGCTTAGACATAATGGACTGCAGGGGCCAAGGCTATGATAATGCGGTCATGAAAGGTCAGTAAGGTCATGAAATAATTAATGAATACATATTATTTTGAAAAAAAAAATAAGGTTTTGCAATGTTATTAATTAGTTAGTTGTTGTTTTTTTTTTTTGGGGGGGGGGGGGCATCAAGAGGAGGTACCGCACCAGGCATCATATACTCTAGCTACGCCACTGGATATAACTGTTCCTCAACATCTACACCCTAGATCACTAAGTAGCCTATTAAGATAGCTAGGTTATTTGTTTATAAGTGAGTATACAAGTAATATAAAATTATTAATGTCACGCTCGACTGCACAATTAGTCCAGTCAACCGTTTAAATAGGTCAGAAAAAGAGTGTTATGAACCACCAAGTTAATGGCTGCCCTGTCGGGTGGTATGCGCTTTGGATTGTCGTCTCTACAATCTCGAGTTTGAAACCTGCCCGCTGCCACCCCCCGTCGCCCGTCTGGAGGTTTCAGCTAGGCTGTAATTATCTTTAAAATCAAAAGGAACATTCGAAACAAGTAAAGAAAATAACAAACATCTCATTCAAAATGTTCAGAATTTGAAGGATTCCATTTCAATCCAATTAATATCCATATCATGTCACTTCTGTGAAGTGTTGGAAGCGCGGTGGCTGGGATATCGGGTTCGAATCCTGGAAGCTTTAATGAGCCTCTGAGTCCACCCAGCTCTAATGGGTACCTGACATTAGTTAGGGAAAAGTAAAGACGGTTAGTCGTTGTTCTGGCCACATGACACCCTCGTTAATCGTGGGCCTTAAAAACAGATGACCTTAACATCATCTGCCCCATAGATCACAAGATCTGAAAGGGGCACTTTACTTTTACTTACTTTGTGAAGTGTTAGAATGAATCTGCAAATGTGAACGTTACACAGAAAGACAAAATCAAATAACCATGGAACAGTTACATAAAAATTACAGTTAAAAAAAAAAATAAAAAAATACATGGCGATCTGGATGTACAATCTGCACGCTGGACCGTCGTTCAGATTTATCGATGGTCCCGGGTTCAAACCCTGCCCGCTCCCATCCCCCGTCGTCCTGCGGGAGGCTTGGACTAGGAAGTAATTATCTTCAACTCTGAAGGAACATCCGAAACATGTAAAACATTTTACAAACATATCAAATTCAATACTAGTGACATTATTGTAAGAGTGATTATTTTGCTCTTAATAAATAATGAATGATAGATTAAAAAAAAAAAGGAACATTTTTAACCCCGTCACAATCCACACCCCCCTCGGAAAAAAAAATTCTCCTCAGAGCATTAAAATTCTAGTTTACAAAGCCAATGTCAACTCACTCTGTCTGCTGTCTGGTCAAAAGTTTGTGTCCATTATTTCTCCCGTGCCCATTCTCGGATCAAAATGACGTCATTCATTTAAGTACTCCAACAATAATATTGGGCACAATTTTCTCTATCTCTTCTCTAAAAAAATTGTCCTGAGTCCTGTGAGAAACCCCTACTGATTGGAGGCTCTAGGCGGCTGCCTAGTTTACCTATGCCCACTGGCGGATCCAGGCAATCGGCCCCCCCCCCATTTCGGCCGACCCCTGGGGGGGGGGCGGACGAATTTTAGTATAGAATTCACACAATTTGTATACGAATGTATTACTTGTTTTAATAATATATACTATTTATTTAGATTTAAACCTATTTTTAGATTATTTCGCCCCCCCCCCGTCTAGTATGTTGGTCGACATGGTGGGGTCGGGAGGGGGCGATGGCATCAATTCCGCCCCCCCCCCTCAAACTTTCGAGTGGGGGCGCCGGTCCAATTTATATGTAGAAATCACAGCTTGCTAACTTGTTATTGGTATTTTAACCGATCTTTATATTATGTCGTTCCCCTCTTGGCCGATGGGTGGGGATCGAATACCTCTACTGCCCTTCCCACTTAAAACCTTTGAGTGGGGGGGGGGGAGCGGTCCTACTTATCGGAGAAATCATAGTTTGTGAACAAAATTAGTTGAATTAATATATAAATTTTATATTATGTCGCTCTCCTTCAGGTATTTTTGCCGATTCGGTGGGGGGGGGGGGGGCGATTGCATGTACTGTCCTCCCCAATCTAGCCCTCTGAGTGGGGGGGGGGGGGCGGTCCTATTTTTATGGAGAAATCATTGAATGTGAACAAAATTTGTTGAATATGTATATAATAAAAACTACGTGAACCCATTGTATATTATGTCGCACCACACTCTAATCTCAAATTTTATCATTAGTAAATATAAAATGAAAAAAGGTTGTACCAGTGTCATATATCAGTTTTAGAACCCCTGTAATATTTGGTGACTAGTAGTCACTGAACTATTCCGTGCAGTTAGCACGAGATTTTTCCTGGTCGGGGACTGACCACGAGGTGGACACCTCAGTTGATCCTGGGCTCTCGTAGAGAGAGGAATATTATGGATATCTTGTCCAGTGTAGTAATGTATAGATATTAAGGTTGATTTTTGGAGCATGTGTGATATCTAAAGTATTCCATTGGATTCTAATGTACTATATCTTGTGTATATTTCTTGATGGCTGGACTTGCCAATATCTTTTGTGAATTATATTGTATGTGAATAAAATCCATGTCTGCTGACCTAGAGTCTATTAATAATTCTAAATGTTGTGGTCGTAGCATTCAGTATGTTAATGTTCTCACGCACCAGCAAATCTAGTGCGTGTGAGAAAGTATTTGGTTAAGAAAACAAAGAATATTATAGTAGTACCAGTACAACACACAGAGACATTCGCGTCATCACACCTACAACCAGAACTAGGCTGTGACAACCAGGTGGGAGGGGCGATACATGCAATCACCTTCCCCAAATGGGACAAACCAAAATACTTTTTCTGTTTGTATTAGAGTTAAGAAATTACAAAATAAATAAAATCTGTCACTAATTTAATGTATACATGCTATAAAATTAAATTCTTTTATCGAGTCGCCCCAACCCTATTCTTTAATGCCAAATGCAATCATTAGCAGAAATTATAAAAAGGAATGAGGATTAATCATTTTCACTCTATCGCCCCCTCCCCTTTCCAGAGTTTATGTAATTTCACATGAATTTCTCTTAATTATTTTAAGAAAGACTTTGCTTTGGAAAAGTTTTAATTCAAACGAAATTTTTCAGTATAAGAATCACGATTGAGATGAGTTCTAAATCCAAATAATTTTTTTCCTAGTCGCCTTTTTCCAACCTTTACTCAATCGGATATTTTTCTAGTTAAATAAGTATTGGACTATAAATCACTTTTTATACTTGTATTTTATTGAATATTATTTATCGAATAATTTTTTTTCGGCGATCCTCAAAGCCTTAATCTAAAGATGTGGGGTATCTTATCTTTTCAAGGAACAAATCGTTTTTTTTTGCAATGTATTAAGGGCGTAAAAATTTATATTAGAATATTTTTCAACATTATTCAAAAGGTCCTTTATAATAGGAGCTATAAATGTTAGGAGAATGTGTTTTTGCAGTGAAGAATGCAAGAAAACGCTTTTTGCGTCGGGGCTTCGCCCTGAACCCCACTGATAAATAATGAGCTGTAGATGTCAGAAGGATGCGTTTCTGCAGTGATTCCACTAGGGGAATCTTACAGCGCTCCCCCAGACCCCCAAGCTTGCAAGAGAAAGGCCTCAACATGACTTTTTATTTTTTGCTGAAGCTTGAGAAACTCTTTTATTCTCATATATATATATAAGCTGTACGCACGTTTATGCATAGGGTTAGGGTTTACTCGGCGTTAGGGTTTGGAAAAAAATCGCCCCCCCCCTCCAAAGTTCTAGATCCGCTAGTGCCTATGCCTAAGGACGGCACTGCTCGGATCAAGTTGAAATTTTACAAAATTATCCATCGGCATAGTAAGCAATACATGAATCAATTTTTAAAAAAATTTGTCAATCAATTACTGGTAATTAATTTTTTTGTTTGATACCAACAATGGAAATGAATCCTTCGCTGTTCACAGATATCGCTAAATAGTTCGGGTTTTCTTCCTCTCCCATTTTAGAATCAAGTGAAAACTTTCAACAATTTTTTATTGTACCTAACAAAATATAAATCAATCAAAAAGTTAACCAATTATTTATTTAATTATTTTGTTTAATATCGAATAATGGAAATAGCTTCTACATTATAATTGTAAGTGCTGAGTCTTCCCCTTAGATAAGCTTTTTTTAAAGGAATTTTTCATATTTTGCTGGTTTGGTGATAGATCTAAAATTAATGACATTAAAAGACTGTAGTCTAGACTAGAATACTGGATAAAGGTAGAGATCTAGTATAGAAGATTCTAGATCTAATTAGATATATGACATAGAAGATTCTAGTTTGGCGATATAGCATTAATGTTGTGTATTGAAGAAAGGACCTCATTCACCAATCGTAAACAAACAACATTGAGTCTCTTGTATACAAATTACGATTTAATTTTAATCAACAATGGTTATCACGTGACAGTTTTTTTTTCCGTTGTTTTATCAATACTATCACGTGACCGTCGATTTGGTGAATGAGATCCATATCCATAAGACGGTGCGCAACATGTTCCTGAACGCGTTATTCCACAAGCCTGAGTTCAGGATATTGATTTCCAGACCAAATTTAATTTTAAGATGATTCTCTTCTGAAAAAATTATAACGGTCAAACCAGAGTTTTCCATGTGTGGCCAGTTAACTAGTTTGTTTTTCCCCAAAGATATACATAAACTGTCAAATTTCTTTTCGGTCAAAAAAAGAACAACAAAAAAACAAAACAAAAAAAAACCCAGTGAAATCGTTAGTGCAGTTTTCGAGATTCGTGTGCAATTTCCATGATGAAACCATGAAGAGTTTGCAGGCTAACAGTACAAACACAAATGTTCCATTCAGAAAAACAACTACTTATTAGATCACAGTGATTATGAAAATAAATACGGAACAGAAAAGTTTTCTGCGCCTAGATGTGAACATATCTGTGGAATATAATATCCACTTACCGACCGTAACGGATTTTGATTATGCAGCAGACGTAACTTTGAGCGCTGAAGGTTCTTATTTCATTCAAACCGGTGTTAAGCACTATTCTTTCCATCCATTACAAAAGACCCACTCATATGGAGATCAATATATATGTCACCGGCAAAGGGCAAAATACGGCATTCTATAAAATGCCCAAAAACGTCAGGGAAAGTGAGAAATGATTTTTCCATTTCCAACTTTGCCAAGGCATTCTATAGAATGGCTAGAACTGCTATTTGCAATGTGTGAAATGTTGATTTTAAGTGTTTTATTAATAACTAGTCGACCCACGGCGTAGCATACGCCGCTATTTTGAAGGGCCGGCCTTAGGAAATTGCAACCTATGCGACAGCAGTGGGCCTCACACTTTCATAGGACCCGCGCTAAATCTAGGTGTAAATTATTAAATTATATCATTTTATAACTTTATAACAGATTCCCGCGGCCTTGTGATTTACAGGGAGCTCCTGGAAGTCTCCTGAAATTGCAAAATCTACGAAAGAAGAATGAAGAATTACTTGAGGTTAACAATTCTCGAAGATAGATTGAAACATTTGGTAATTCTTGCTATTGAGCGTTATCTATGTAGGAAACAGAATTTTTATGATATGTAGAGATGGGAAACGAACCGAACCCGAACCGAACGAACCAAACTCGAACCTCACTTATGACCGAACCGAACCGAACTTTGAAACTGCTTGGTACCGAACGAACCCTTCTTTTCTTAACCGAACTAATTTTGCAATTTGTACATCCCTTTTTATATATATTTTTGGTTTTAAAAAATATATAAAAATACTTAAATATTTTATTTAAATTCTAATGATTCCATTATACTTGGAAAACTGGGGAAGGGGGGGTATTTTGAAAACTTTAAAAAGAAAGAAAAAAAAAAAGCGGCGCGCTGGGATTCCCATGGGTTTTTCCGTACGTGCCGACTCTCTCATGGCCTTGAATTTTCGCGGGCTGTTTGCAATATTGGTTTTGAGTCGAATAAGCTGCCTGGTCTTGCGGTTTGCGTGCTGGACTGTCGTTCAGATTCATCGATGGTCGAGGGTTCAAACCCTGCCCGCTCCCATCCCCCGTCGTTCTGCGGGAGGTTTGGACTAGGAAGTAATTATCTTCTACTCTGAAGGAACATCCGAAACATGTAAAACATTTTACAAGCATTTTAATTAGATCTAGATCTAGACTCTAGTTCCTAGTAAGTAGAAAGTCAACATTAAAATAATTTCACTTTTATTTGAGATGGCTGTTAGTTGAGAGTATAATATTTTTTGCCGATTAGAGAGTGTAGATGTAAATCTACAATAAGTTCATTTGTGTTCTAATTTAAAATAAATTTTAATTATCTTCTATTAAGTGAATTATTTTTACAAAATTGTGAAGTATTCCTTATTGGAATTTTATCAGTGGCGTAGTGAGTGTTTTTTACAATAAATATTCAATATTAGGCAAAATGCAGGGGCCCCCAAAGAGGTCCAGCCCCTTCCGGCCCCCAAATGATGAAAAACTCCTAGCTACGCCCCTGAATATTTTTACTATTATTCTGTTTTGCATTATTGATCATCAGTATTTTTAATGCAGCGTTTCTCAAACTTTGGGACCTCCCCCGTGGGTGGGGATGGCGAGTGCCTTAAATTGGGGGATGGGGAGACATAACTTCCTCACAAAAAGGGGTGTCATAGTGTGTGTGTGTGTGTGCTTCCTAGTGGCGGTAAGAAGATGTTACCGATTGATTGGTGTTTATGCATTGAGGATGATGAAATTAGCGTATAATGCAAATGTGAAACAGCAGACAATCTTGAGATATGAAAGAGTAAAGACGTTGTTTTGTGGTGACCTAGATGTTGTTTAAATATCAGTAAATTTCATTAATATTACATCTCTATCTCAAGTTCAATATGTGAATATTGTAATAAAAGTTAGGCTATATTGAGCTGTTCACATAAGAACTTTATTTTAAAGTTTATATATTATTATAAGGCTTGTCTTAGAGTCCGAAGATTAGTGAGGAATGCAGTTTTTCCCATGGCTGCGCAGTCCCAGCTGTGACCTACATATTTTGTCCTCTGCAGCGGATTTTCTTTTGGTCTCAAATATGTATCCGCGGCCTTCGGGAGTGAACTCCAACTGACTCGTTCTGAGGCCGCATGTAACCAGGTGTTCTCTTCTATGTCAGCTAAGCAAAGTTGACGCCTAAGCTGGTCTTTGAAGCGTTTCCGTGGGGCGCCTCCGTTACGTCAACCACCTTTTAGCTTACAAAAAAAAAAAAGACTGCCTTTGGCATACGTTCGTCTCCCAGACAGGATACGTGCCCTGCCCAGCGTAACTTTCGGACCATAAGAAGTCCCTCTATCTTTACTATCCTTACCGGTAAAAATATAAAACGCCTATATTGGTTCAATTGTACTATCTGTTTGTAAGCGACAAACCAACGACTAACTGACAAGGAGAGGGGGCGTCGAAAAAAAAAGTTTTATTTTCATTGTAACTTATCTGAATATTAGTAAAATTACATGTTTAAAAATTAAAATATATTAAGTAGGAGATGTCATTGTATCTTCTAATAAGACCTTGTCAACTGTAGACTGCTTTTTGCGAGGTGCGTATGCACAATATGGGTCAAAACGTTTTGAAGAAAACATTTTAAAACATCTCCGCTAGTGTGATTCTTCTGCATTTTTTTTTTGTCTCAGAAGTAACGTCTGTATTATATAAGATAAGATAATAGTCGAATTTCTTCCGTACATTGCAATGTATTCTAGTGACGACTTATGTGGGAAACAAAAAATCCTCGACAGTGACGTCCTTACACGAAGAATATTTAAAAAGATCACGCCCATTATAGAAGTACGTGCGCAATATGTAGGCCTACCTAGAATGTCCCTAGCATATTTCTATTGGCCAGGTCTGCCTCTTTAGTATTAGATTTAATATAACCCTCGACTTTTTTTTTATCATGATGAATAGTACGTTCTGAAAGAAAGCACATTGATATAAGCCTGTTTTAAAAAATTCTCTCTTCTTACTAAGAGAAAAAGGTTAGAATACGCTTAGCGCCGAGTCACGCCCGGAATTAAACCACTTGCCGACTTGAGCGAATACCTGCCGCATCTTCATTAAGAAATTTCTACAACGCTTAAAATGTATGTAGGCAACATTATTTTGGAAAAGTATTGCCCATAGGCCTATTATATATGTTGCAAAGTATTTATTTTATGTAAAAATTCAAATGAAAGCGATGTAACTAATAAATTGCATTAAACCTTATAACTTAATTTTGCTATTACATAATATCGAACCAAGCCGCACTTTAACAGTCGGGTTTGATTCCCATCTCTAACTGTATGACTTCGCTACACGCAAGGCTTTGCTTGAACGTAGTAAAGAATTACTAAATGCAAAGACGATTTTATTTTCTAATACAAACTCTTAATTTTCACTTATTATCCGTATCCCTACCCAAACTTGGCCCAGCTATTTAGTGACGGGTGAATACTGAGTAGATTACTCCCCCCACCCTTTTTTTCGCCGCTAACGTGAGGTAACTTTAGTCCGACTTGCAGAAATAAAAGAGTGATCTTTCCTTTACTTCTTGGTGTCAGGAATGGTTGAACCATGTCTCTCATATCTGGACAATACTAAGACTGAATTCACAGTTTTACAAAAACATGAAGAGAAAAAAACAGATCAAAGTCAACACAGTCATCAAAATCATGGACTTTTATTTACACATACTGCTGCAGATACACACTTGAATGTCTACTTCAGTTCACACGACACACATAGAAATGACAAGGGCAAGCAACTCACAAAACAATATTACAGCACAGTTGCCAAACTTAGTTGATATCTTTTACATAACAGTGACAAACAGTTTCATTGATTTGAAGACATTTTTTTGTTAGTTTGTAAGGTTGTGTACATTGATCACTAAATTTAATTTTAAAACAGACTGACATTACCCACCATAATGTTTGTAAAATGTTTTACATGTTTCGGATGTTCCTTCAGAGTTGAAGATAATTACTTCCTAGTCCAAACCTCCCGCAGGACGACAGGGGATGGGAGCGGGCAGGGTTTGAACCCGGAACCATCGATAAATCTTAACGACGGTCCAGCGTGCAAACCGCACGACCAGGCAGCCATCCTCGACCAGGCAGCCATCCATATAACTTAGTCAAGTCTTTATACAATTCACAAATGTAAAACCAATGCTATGTCTTAAAAATAATAAATGTATGTAACAAAAAAGCATGAAGGTAAAGATAGAAGCCCCACAGATGACCATCTTAATTTGTCTAGTGTTATTCCAACAATCCTACCAATGTAGCAATCAATAGACCTGAGCAATGTAAACACATAGATCTAGATGTCTATCTAAAAGTGATTTCCCTTCCATACCCACACAAACACTTGATCATCTTCAGGAGTACAAAGGGAAGAAACACAAACAAACCCAAACAAAAAGTCACCAGAGGGCTCTACAGTAGAATGATTCCAATCTTTGTTCCACCACACAAGGTGGAGATAGAAAACAGCGTCTCAATTTTATTGAACAATACATCATGAAGAAAATATTTGTAAAACAAGCCTTTTAAAAAAAAAAATTTGATTTAAGAGCAAAAATTTAAATATTAAACTTGTCTGTTTTTTTTTTTTCATTTTGTTTCACTGAACAAAATTACTATGGGTGAAACTATTGTTTTAAACTGCAAATCTTTTATTTTCAGAAGCGCTGACTGATGGAACATTTGTTTGGTCTTACAAAGTTTCAGATGTTCAGATTATTTCGTCCTGGTAGCAAGCAATGTTCAAACAAGGGGAAATTGTGATGACAATCAGGAGTGCATAGCAGTCGACCCAACAACCATTACAACCAGACAGTTGTCAAATGCACTCTTCACCTTGAGACAATCAAAGGAAAGATAATGAAAAATTTCTGAATCCATTCAATGTGAAGACAATAAATAGACCCTACCATACACTCACCCAACCTGCACACACCACTAAACAAGAGGGATTGGGGTGGATACAGTTTATATAGGTCTGTGAGATAGAAATAAAACACAAAGACTAATGAACTAACATTCCCTCACAGATTGAAAAAAAAAAGCCATTGAAACATTGAGACATGGGGGGGGGGGGGGGGGGGGTGCAGCTTTTAGACACTGGGAAATTGAAGTGAAACCTTTTCATTCACACACACACACACACCAATGTGATACATATAGTTACATCAATAGAAGGGTTGACCAGTCGATAGATTTCTTAGTACAACACTTATTAATGACCAAACACAGCCTTTAGTTTTGTTGTTTGTTTGTTTTAAATAAACACACAGTTATAGTCACACACATTAGAGTAGACGCAAACATCGCCAACATTGTGTAATCAGAAATTTAGAAACAATAGAATAATCATATTAATACAATAAAAAAAAAATTTTAAAAAGCATTTCAAGTGACCAAGGGAAAATTACTTCATAAGTCACCAAAAGTATTTGGCGTTAATACTTTATTCAAAATTGAAAAAAAAAAATTTAAATTGGTCTTAAAATTGAGAAAAACAAAAACTGACACCAGCCACTTGTAACAAAACAATCTTTAAAAGCAAACATAAAAAAAAAAAAAACACATGACATTATAGGGACAATATGCATGATCATAAATATTATTATAGTCATAGCTGAAAAAAAAAATGGATTGGAAAATGATCTGATATTGTTTCATTTTCAGATTGTGTTGTGTAGCTGGTAGTTATTCCCCCTAGTGTAACTCTCTATCAATACTGAGCCCACATTAAAAAAAAACAACTGGCTATGTACATAACAGAAAGCAAGAGAACAAACTAAAATGTGAACACTGTGAAGAGTGTTACAATAAATTAATGATCTTTCTCACCACAATTGCACACACCACAACAGTTACAACAAAAAAAAACAAAAAAAAAAGGGGGGGGGGGACGAGAACAGAGACTTACAGGCATATTTACAAATATACAATGACATAAAGTAATGATGAACTGTACAGGAGTTCACTCTCCTGACCCTGCCAGACAACTACTATTGCTCACAAAGCCCCCTAGCTGAGTTGAACAGGTCCTGGGAAAGCAAGAACGCCTAGTGTGATGAAAGGTGCAACAATAAGTCCGGATAATTAATCTACTGTTTATTTTTAAATCAATATTAAACATTTCTCATTTCATCTTAGACTCAGTCCTTATTACTTGAAAAACTTTTAAACTATACAATTGACACTGTACACAAGAATAAACCCTCCAACAATGAAACTATTTCAAACAATCTTGCTTTTAAAGAACTAAAACAATTTCAAGAGAAAACAAATAAAAAAAAAGGTTATAAAAAATGTGTCCCCTGGCAACCGTCAAATGTAGTTTAAAACTTCAGAGTCCAAGAAAACTGATCAACTTAAATCAATTGCCTTTCTAACACTATTCAGTTCAAGTAATCACAAGAAACAATATAAAAAAAAAAGAACTAAAGAAAAGATGAAAATGCACAAGGGGCCAAATTTTTAAAAAATGTAACTCTCCAAAAGCTAAACATCAGTGTCTTTCCTTCCTGTTTTCTCCCTGGATGAATGAGACACAACCTTCAAGGTGAAAGAGAAAATAAATCTACTCTTTTGTATCAACTTGTAAAAACAAATCAAACCCTGAAAATATGAACCCTGAACATTCAAGAATTTCAAATTTCATTTAATTAAAATATACAAATTAATCAACTTCATAGTTATTTCTTTATGTTATTTTATTTGTACTACTGGACTCTGCAAGACATGACAGCTATTTTCATTCAAAGTCAGGAAAAATGGAAGTAATATAACAAATGTATGCAAAGTTTTATAATGAGCTTCAAAAAAATATCAAAAGCAAAAAAAATGAAGCAATTAAACATGAAAATCAAAAGAGTTCTTCATTAAGGGGAAGTTATTAAACAGCTGAAAGACTATTAGCCATTAACAGCTGCACAAACTAGATTCATGGACCAGAATAGGATTAAGAATCTTTCATGCCTCGAACTAGCTGGATGAAGTCTGCATCTGATATACATCTAACTTTTGACTGCTACTTATACTTTAGGAGAAAGTATTCCATGAATACATGAGTGGTCAATACAAGTCTGTAAGGACCCACTAGACTACTCTTCATTAAGACCTTCAATAAACAAACATACACATGACAAACACTATCAAGAGGCATGTAACATTTGAAAATAAAACTCAGGACATGACCAGATCAAATCAATGTTCCAAATGCTAAGCAGCAGCTAGTAAACTGAACTAACCACAAACTTAGATGAGCACTCATTCCTAACAAATACCTGATATCACTGTCAGCCACTCATTCCGGCCACTTCTGTTACAAATATAAACTGAACTCAACAGTTCCAAGCATCAATGGTATTGCGTCAATGAGATAAATAAACTTTTCAAAGAGAATAACATTTTCACTGAAGCTTTTGTTTCAAATATGCTTATAGGTGTTTAAAGAAAGAGGACATCTTTTAAGTCTCCTGAGCCTGGACATATAATGACAAGTGACAGACCTCTAAATAAGGGCTTATCATCAGAGGACTCGCAATTCAGCCCATGTAAAATCTTGCTTACATGCCAGCTACTTTCATGTCCACTGCACTAGGTCACAATGATGATTTATAAGGATCATGTTACATGTTTTCCAATAGTCCTTAGTTTACCAGATCATGTCAAACAAACCTAAAATAGAACAACATAGCTTGAATGAAATAACTCCACAGATAAGACAAACACTCAACTCTCCTGTGCACTTTTCAAACATATCTTCACTAGAGATAAGAGAAAGCCTGATGCCCAACTAATATGATCCTCGACTAGCATGCACAGAAAAGAAAAAAGATAAGTTTTATTTTCTTATAAGTCTACAAAACTAGACCTACAGTATGTACTGAAATAATAAATTTGTGTTCCATTTCACAGGCAGAGAAATTTTGGTTAAAAATCATACATCGAAAAAAAAAAAAAATCTTTAGTAAGTAAACTTTGATGGCATTCATTTCTTTTAATGAATTATTAAATTAGCCAAATTCTATTTACAAATGTCAATGGTAGAAACTAGATTCATTGGGTATGTTTAAATGACTGTCTTATTAAATTAATATAAATACATGCTTTACATGTGTTTCCTACCTCCTGAAAATCTAGGCCTATCATTGAAATCAGATAGTTCACTGAGTTTATATTTTACAAACTTTTTCCATCATGCCCTTATGATCATAAATATTAACATTCCGTTTGCACTGACTCATGACTCAACTCACCAAACACACATTTCTGACCTCTTCAAGAGAGACCTACCTACGCAATCAAAAGACAAGAGACCAAGAAATGCCTTTCACACTCACAAAGAGCTACAAACTCCTTTGGTCAACACCAAGTCACTTTGTTCAAAGCTAAATTTTTGCGTTACTTTTTCAAAAAGAAATCTTGGAAGTATTAAAATAAAGACGACCTGATGCTCATACAAGAGCCATGACAGCATAAAAAAACAAATTAGAATTCTCCACTCTGTTACAGTTTGGTGACTACTATGACTTGAAATGTTTTGCAGCCTCACTTTAAGTCTGTCCAAAACAAAAAAACAAAAAAAAAAGAATCACTTTCTCTCTGATTTGAACCTAATAATATTTCTACTTGATAAGCTCAAGTTATACAACTCCTCATGCATTATCTCCACTAGTGGTGGCCCCTGGGGCCCCATTACTACTGTCCAGGGCGTTGTTGTTATTTGGACTGACCCCAGTGGTGGCTGCATCTGTGGTCGAGTTTCTGGCATGCGGTGGGATGAGAATAGCATTGAGAGCAGGAGCGATGGTTAGTTCTGCAGAGAGAAATTGACAACTAGGTAAAAGCAAACAATGAGGAAAAAGTCTGGGATTAACATCAACATGCATTTAAGGGCTCCTTATTCACAGTTTCACAATTTTTTTTTTAACATTTGCTTGTAAATAAACAGCCTTTAATGAATCTTTTTAAAGTCCACAACAGCCTGGTTTATATTTTCCCATTTTACTTAGACCAGGACATTTTGGTCACAATTAAATCAAAAGCAATGTATAAATATATATACATATATACAAGTAATGATAGCTCATCAAACTAAATGTAAGTCTGCAAAGAAATTAGCACAACTGTGAAAATGAGGCTCAGGGAGGTTTGTGTGTTTTCAATTCGCTTGGTCACCTTTCAAAATTGAGGAGGCACGGTGGCAGAGTGGTGAAGTGCTTGGCTTCTGAACTGGGGGTCCTGGGTTCAAATCCTGGGATTTTTTAAATTTCAGGATCTGAGTCCACCCGACTCTAATGGGTACCTGACATTAGATGGGGAAAAGTAAAGGCGGTTGGTCATTTTGCTGGCCACATGATAACCATGGGCCACAGAAACAGATAACCTTTACATCATCTGCCCTATAGATCGCAAGATCTAAAAGGGAAACTTGACTTTTACTTTCCTATTTGTTTATATGGGAGCAGCATGTCTTTTGAAGGAGTTATAAAACATAACAAAAAAAAGTGAAAAACAGAAAGGGAAGAAATGCATTCAGTTATTTGAACTCTTTTAAGTCCAGAAGTTGACAATCTGGGAGTTCTGATTTTATTTCACAGCTCAGATACAAAAAGGGCTCCCATTGCAATTTATAAGGAAAAGAAAATAATTTGACCATTAATAAAAGTAATTTTATTTGAATAGGCCGTCCTGTTTTGATGAGAGTATAAAGACATTGGTTTAGTATTTAACAAATATTTTATGTCTGAATGTTCATCTACTTTTAAAATCTTCTAGCAACCTATTCTGATTCTGAAAGTAAGACATAGATAAAACCAAGGCTGAAGAACTTAAATCCTTGGAGCTCCATACAAAATTAATATTTATCAATTGAAAGGTGACCAACAAAAACAAAATTAGGTAAAGGCCTGAAATAGAGGGGAAATGTGTGGAGGCTATATGGCAATAGATTTGAGTGAGGTGAAAATATATCTGAAAACGCTACAACATCTTGTGTTTATATTTATCTTATCTTATATAATACAGACGTTACTTCAAAAAAGAAGATGATTACGTCCTACGCGTCATGCATTTAATCATGCATATTAACCAATGACTTAAACTCTGCCAAGTCACTGGTCTTCCTGGCTAGCTCAGGCAACCCATTCCATGCTCTAATAGCACTAGGGAAGAAAGAGTATTTGTACAAATTTGTCCTAGCATATGGGACGAGGAATGTGCCTTTATTTTTGTGTCTTTCAGAGTATTTGATTAAATTTTGTTTTTGTATTTGAAGATTATGGTTCAGTGTTTTATGTATAATTGCTACTTTACTTTTGAGTCTTCTGTCCTGAAGGCTTTCTAAATTTAGTGATTTTACTAATGGTGTTACTCTAGTCAAATGTGAATATTCGTTTGTTATGAATCTCACTGCTCTATTTTGTGTTTGTTCCAGTTTCTTAATGTTTTCTTGAGTTGAGGGGTCCCACACGGTGGATGCATATTCTATTATTGGCCTAACCAAGGTTAAATAACATTTTAGTTTTATGTTCTTATTTGATTTATAGAAATTTCTTTTAATAAACCCTAATGCTTTGTTGGATTTTTTTATAGTTTCATCAATATGTGGATTCCATGACAGTTTTTCATTTACTATAACACCTAGGTATTTTGCGTTTTTAGTCTGTGTTACTGGTTTGCCATGAATAAGAAAAGTGGAATTAATTTGTTTTAGTTTTTTTGTTACTCTTAACAACTGACATTTTTCTGGGTGGAAAGACATGCTCCAATTTGATTCCCATTTCTGTAATTCATCTAATTCTCTTTGTAAAATATCTGTGTCTTGTGTTGTTTTTATTGTTCTATATTTTATGCAATCGTCTGCAAATAATCTGACTTTTGTTCCTGAAGTAATGCAATTTGGTAAATCATTTATGTAAATTAAAAATAGTAGTGGACCCAAGACTGTTCCTTGAGGTACACCTGAGTTTACTGTTATTGGTGTTGATTTAGAGCCATTTATTATTACAGTTTGTTCTCTCCCTATCAGAAAATCTTTAATCCACTGATGCAGTGGACCATTAATGCCGAAATATTTTAATTTTTTAAGCAAACTATGGTGGTGAACTTTGTCAAAAGCCTTGGAAAAATCTAGTAAGATAGCATCTATTTGTTCACTATTATCTAAACCTTTGAAAAATCATCAATTAGTCCTATTAGTTGTGTTTCACATGATCTATATTTCCTAAAGCCATGTTGGTATGGGGTGAGGACATTATGTTTGTCTAAGTGGTTTATGATGTTGCTACATATTATGTGTTCTAGGATTTTACATGTGATGCTGGTAAGTGATACTGGTCTGTAGTTTCCTGGATCAGATTTTTCTACTTTTTTAAATAGGGGGGAGACATTAGATTCTTTCCAGTCCTTTGGTACTCTGCCCTGGTTAAGTGATGCCTGAAAGAGTATTTTGAACACTGGGGCTAGCTCATTGCTTAGTTCTTTGAGTAATCTAGCTGGAATACCATCAGGTCCAGACGCTTTATTTGGTTTGGTGTTGGCTAAAAGTTTTTGAATTCCATTTTCTTGTACTACTAACTCTTCTATGTTGTCTATTTGGTTCAAATTAAGAAATATGTCTTTGTCTCCTGGGGCTGAGAATGCTGATGCAAAGTATTTATTTAGGATGTTTGCTTTAGTTTCATTATCATTATGTATTATGTTATGTTCATCTTTTAATGGTGCTATGCCTGTTGTTTCCATTTTCTTAGACTGAATGTATGACCATAGGTTTTTGTTGTTATCTTTAGATATTACAATGTTTATGTATTCACTCTGCAGCTGTCTGCTTACTTTTTGGGTTAGGTGTTTAATTTTTATATACTTTTTGTAAACTCTTTCTGCCTTGGTTTCTTTAAATTTGCTATATAGGTTTTCCTTCTGTTTACAAAGCTTCTTCAGTCTATTATTAAACCAGCATTTATTTATTTTGTTTGATGTGTATTTAGTTGGTATATGATTTTCTATAATGCTTTTAAGATGGTTTTTAATGAAATTCCAGAGGTCATCCACTGGTTGGTTAATGTCTTTTTCTAATAAGAATATTTGTTGAAAGTTTAATGCAGCTTGGCGTAGTTGTGTTAGGTTACATTTATTCCAGAGTAAGATTTTTCTTTTGGGTTTTGTATTGGCTACTGCTTTTATCTGACTCTGTATTTTTTATGATCTCATGGTCTGATAGACCAGGGATAATATCATAATCAACTACTAATCCAGGTCTGTTGGTTAAGAAGAGATCTAATGTGTTGTTTAATCTAGTTGGCTTTTTAATGATTTGATCTAAACTTAGGTTATGTAAAGTTTCTATGAAAAACACATTTATGTCCTTAAGGTTTTGGTGTTTATCTATGGTTAGTGTTTTCCAATTTATATCAGGTAGGTTGAAATCACCCATAATCCAAAAAAACTGCATTTTTATTTGTCTCTTTAAGTGTAGTAATCTGATTACATAGTTCTTGCATGTATTCTAAACTAGAATTTGGTGGTCTGTAAATGCTGCCTATTATTAGGGATGTTGAGGTGGTATTAATTTTACAATACAAAATGTAGATTCTATATTTTTTGAGTTAGGTAAGGTAATTTCTTCTGCTATAAGAGTGTTTTTTATTGCTAAAAGAACTCCTCCATGATTATCGGCCCTATCGTTTCTAAAAATTTCATAATTACTATTGAAAATTTCTGCATTATAAATTTCAGGATGTAGCCAAGTTTCTGTTCCTGCAATTATGTCTGGTTTCTCACATTCTAATAAAATTTCTAAGTCTGCTGTTTTGTTCCTGATGCTTTGAAAATTTATTACAAAGGTTTTAAGGCATTTTGGTATTACTTCTTTAGTAGGTTTGTTTAGTGAGGCTGTTGTATTAATTTTAGTAGATTTAGGTTTAACAGGAGTGGATCTGGCTAGTGGTTGGTGAGTTTGTTTTGGGATGGTGTTTAGGATGTTGTATGGGTTAGAAGTGTCCGCATCAAAGGAATCAAACAGTCCTGATGTAAACTGAGGTAACCCACACGGTACACAGTGCCATGATGCATCTTTGTTGCCTAAGGCATAATACACAGGTGTATTCATATGGAGACATGATGCATGGTACCATTCATCGCAGGTGTCACATTGAATGGCTTTCTGTTTCATGGTGCATACTTTTTTGCAGATGTTGCATCTATCTTTAGATCTAGGCCCTGGATTTGACTCTACATCTCCTGCTATTAATATTAACAGTGATAGGTATTTATTTCTACTGTGTCTGATTGAGAACTTCCATTTGTGATGGGCAATCTTCTTTAATGTTATGGATGTGTATGTTAGGTTATTATTTAAGTTGCATTGATCTAAAGTGTGATGATTGATTATAACTGTTTTTTTTCTTTTTAAGTTTAGTGTTGACTGAGGTAGATCTAGTTCTGTGTTCAGCTAGTGTGTATTTAGTAATTATTAGGATAAATAGCCAGAGCAATTTCATGATGACTTTTGTTGATTTAGTTTTTAAAGGTCAAGTCTAAATCTAGTTTAAGGTTAATAATGCCTAAGATTATGCCTAATATTTGCATATTACTACATCAATACTGAAAGACTAGACTTTTGTCAATAGAAGATTTGTGCTTTAGTTCATAGATGTCACTTTGCAGATCATAGATAAGGCTCTATGGGAGATATGCTCTTTGAATGGAACTCTATGTTACAACAATACCCAACAAAAATCACCAATGTCTACTTAGTATTTTTCTAATTAGACAAAAAGAAATTCCATATACCAGTAGGAGTAAAATTAAACAGCTGAGGTAGCTCTCTTCCATTGGGCAAACGGCAAGCTGGATCTCGTAACTCATCAAAGAATGAATGTGCACAAGCTTCCAGCGGAGTGATCCTCCCTGATGGTGTGTATTCCAGTAAGCGGCTCACTAAGAGGATAGCTTCTGGTGGTGTGCGGGGTCGAAACACCTGGACAAAAGAAAGCATGGTTGGTAAATGGTATCACACATATGCTAAAAATGAAGACAAAAATTTAGTTTTCATAGAAACAAAACAAAAAAAAAAGATTTGGGGGGAGTCAGTGTATTCTCTGAATGTTTTTGTCAGGAGCATTTAGAAACAATGAAACAGAAGAACTACAAATAAGAAAAGAATAAAAATAAAAAAGGCTGTTGAAGCTAAGCTGGGAATTAATCAAAATCAATTTATTAATATGAAACTTGTCCATAACCAAATAACACAAATAATGTACAAAGAGAATGACATAAATGAAAGAAACATAATTTTAATTCAAATGAATGTATGATGGTATGTGAATTCTTTAAGGTTGAATTATATTTTTAAAGATTACAAATTTATAGAATTCCCTGAATGAAGTTTAATGCACAAAGGCCACAGTCAAGTATCTGCTCGTGATACGATGTTGTTGCCTTGAATTCCTAACACCAACTGAATAATACCAATATAAACAAGCTAAACCCCACTATCCATAACACTAAATGTTTCATTCAAAGTGCATCAACTACCGTGTGTCTGTACTAAGTGCCTAACAAAAGTTATAATTAGTTTTTATTTATAAAAATGTAAGTTAAACAAAATTTAGAAAATACAACAATAAAAAAATATATCTAGTTGGTAAAAAGAGATAACTGAAATGTGTACTAACTTTTGACCAAGGATGAGCTTTGATCTGAGGAAATTTAAACTCAGAGTAGTTGGGGTTCATTTCCCGAATCTGCTCTCGAGTGGGTGTGCCCAAAACTTTAATGATCTCTACCAGCTGATCCACACCACTGTCCCCAGGAAAGATTGGTTGACCTAATAGTAATTCAGCTAGTACACATCCTGCTGACCACACATCTGTAACATCAAATATAGAGAGCAGGGTGAATGGCATGTGATAGAAACTAATTCTCCAGTACAGAGAACAAGAAAAACAAGATTACAAAGAGAGTTGTGTGTTCTCACAACAATAAAACATTTTCTGTTATATATTAGTAGCTAATGCATTAAAAACACATAACTAATATACATATATATTGTTTGGATTATTTTGACGATGAGAACATTTTATGTATAATATTAAAAAAAGGTTGTTATTTTTTTTCTTTTTTAATATAACCTCCCTTTCTTTTATGTATTGTTATGAAACTGGCATAGTTTTTACAGCTTGCCTAATAAATTTAAAACCAATATGGTTCATTTTCAGAAGATAAAAAGTAGTCTTTGTCTTTGCAAGCTACAAAATATGGTGAGATTGGATTTTCCATATATTTTCTACTCTTTGAGATCTAAAAGTGACACATGGATAGAAAGACTACACAAACTAGTAGTGGTTTTTCCCCTATGGGAGCTGCTAAAAATAGATGAAAACAAGAAAATGTCCCTCTGAGTTGTTACAATCTTAGTTGTTAATTTTTTTCACAAGTAAACACTATGTTTATTTCAAAGTTAAGAAAAAAATACATCCACTTTTGTCTTTCATACGTAATACCGTTGTCTATCAAAGTTGCTGATGTTAGCTTGTATGGTATGCTTGCAATTAATATACTAAGATAGTCTTTGAAAAAAAACAGGGAATCTAGAAACAAACAGAAAATAACCTTTTGATATATATTACGCAAAGTTAAATGTCAATTGTTTTAACAGCTGGACCAGATCCAGTAAAACACTTGGCTCTACATTGAGCTTCTGCTCTAGTTTTAATTCTAAAATGATGAACAGATGTGAAAATGATCAATAAACATCCAGTAATTAGTCTATCAGCTTCAATAGCTGAATTAATTTATTTGTAGTTGTCATGGCATCAGTTTCAAAATACAATAGCACTATCAAGTAGACACTATTTGTTTCCAGTTTTTACAACACACAAAGAGCTGGGCTCAATTCCTGACATTATTTATAGATAGGGGTAAGTCTTATATTTTTAAAATAATTGACCTTGACCTACACATCTAAGGAGTTTAACTTTCATTGTTTCATTCATAATACATCTCTACTATTTAGAAAGATAGTCAAAGCTCAAACTGTCATAGGTAGACAAGAAATGTTTGCCTTTTAGAAAACTGTATCCCCTCTCTGTAGTAATCTATTTTATTTTGTTGATTTGAATAAACTACTAGCAGGAGATAATACAGCAACACAATCTGAACATGGGAGATCTTTGAACAAAATAATTGAACAAGTAAGAAAAAAAAATTGTCTTACCAATTTGACAAGTATAATCTGTGGCACCAAATATCAACTCTGGAGCTCGATAGTACCGAGAACAAATGTAGGAGACATTAGGCTCACCCCGCACTAAGACTTTAGCACTGTGGAGTGACAACAGTATTATAACAACCTTAATTAGGCTCTGTTTATAGAATAACATGACAGAATCATACATCAAACATCATTGTATTAGCCTCACTTTCCTAAAACAAGCAGGTTGTTCCTGGAGAGCTAATGAATGTGTTGTTCTATGTTGAACATTAGTCTGCTTAAAGTAACACATTGGTTTACATTACAAATGGATATATGGTTGGATGCATAACAATGTAATGAAACAACTTCTTCTTCTTCTAGCCAGCTTTATTGCTGCTGAGCTGTGAGCTCTTATGCAGACTGTGCCAAGAAAAAAAAGTGTGCTGTTTTCTTCAGTTGTTCAGCACTTCCGTACAGGGTATTGGTTATGTTGGGCTGTAGTGGAAGTAGGGTAGGAGGCCTAAGGTGGATTAGGGGATTAGGGAGGGGCATTCCAAGAGGATATGGTTTAAGGTTTCATAAGGATGGGCACAGTGTCTGCAAAGGGAGAGTTGTGTGGAGTTTATTTCGTTGATGGTAATTTAATAGAGGTGTGTGTCCTGTTCTTAGTTGGCAAATTGTAGTATGTTCTTTGCGGGGGAGGAAGTTAATACTGTCCAGTTTGTTAGGTATAGTCATTTCTTTGTACATGGCTCTGCCTGTGTTTCCTGGTGCCCATTGGTTGAGCCACTCCTCTTTGTGATTGTTGACTAACATTGACCTTAGGGTGAGGTAGCTTACAGGTTTGTCTGGTTGTTCCATAGATGAACCTGCCTTTGATAGCTAATCTGCCTTTTCATTTCCCATGATGCCAATGTGTCCAGGGATCCATTGTAGTGTGATATTGATATTTAATTTTGATATCATCTGATGGATTATCACAATTAGTGTTGTCAACTCTCATGGGCTGTTTGAGGTGTTGCTGTTAAGTGCTTGCAGAGTGGATTGGGAGTCTGTAAAGACAACAATATCTGATGGTGATTGCACTCCTTCATATAATTTGTTTTCCACTGTCTGTAGTGCAATGGTAATTGCCTCAATTTCGGCTTGAAAGTTTGAGCAGTAATCGCCACAGGGTGCAAAGTGTTTATTTTTAGGGAAAACCAGGAAGGCACCAAGACCAGCATTGATGGTGGCTACATTACAAAGTGTAAATATATCATAATAAATTTTTTCTTTAAACGAATCTGATCTGAATGTGATGTGGCTAACATTTCACATTTACTGATCCAAATTTTTTTCAAGCATACAATTTTAATTATTTTGCTTTTATATTAAAAAAAAAAAAAAGAACTGTAATGTACTATTCAACAAAAATATCAAAGTGTGACAACAAAATGTATGACTGACCTCCCAAAATCACAGAGTTTGAGAACACCCGTCTCTGGGTCTAGCAACAAATTTTGAGGCTTGATGTCCCTATGACAGACTCCCTGGGAGTGAATGTATGCTAGACTTCTAAACAGTTGATACATGTACAACTTAAGAGAAAAACAAAAAAGAAGTATTTTAGTGAATAGTAAATGTAACTAGTATCTTAGACTTACTACACCTTCTTGCTGCACCCAGTGATGAGAGCAGATAATTGAATATTTGTTTGGTTAAATAATTTCCATTATAGTAGAAATTCTTTGAAGGTAATTTATTAAGACTATATTGATATACAAGAAAGGACTGGGTAGGTTGAGGGATAGGCTTGACAGTGGGTCTCAAGTTGAAATCCTGGTGGAGATTTGAAGACAAGGATACAGCAATAATTGATAACATACAACTGCTGTGAACAGTCAAGATATTAGTGGCAGTGTTGACACCTACATTTACTGATGGCCTAGAAACAGGGAAACAACTTCATTTTCCCTGTGATCTACTGATTCTATGAGGTGAATAAAAAAACAACATAATTGCTGATGGTCTACTTCTTACTATTATTTAGTTATTTTTAGGGTGTATGGCAAACTATGTGGCTGATAAGGTGAGACTAAATACCACAACATATTATTATTATGTGAGTGATATTAAAATGTAAGTCAGTAGCAATGAAATTTTTTAAAAGTATGTATGTGTCACCGAACTGTTACCCAAAGTAGTCTACCTACCCAACACTTTATATTAGCAATTTCATCATTACCTGCAGAGGTATAGAAAATTCCTAAACTAGATCTAAAACTTAAAATACGCACCTTAATGTACAATATAGGTATAGTTTGTTTGGATTTGCTGTAGTGTCGTGCTACACGGTAAACTGTTTCAGGTACATATTCCAGGACCAAGTTTAAAAAGACTTCATCCTTCTGTAATGATAAGAATTACTATCAAAACATTGTGGCGTTACATTGGTATTTTCTATTCAACATAATTACACTTTAAAATAAACCACAACAAAGGGAGTGTACTGTATTTTAGCCCTGGGAGCTTTATGGACTTAGTTGAATAATATTTTGAATAGGGGTGCACCGGATAGTACTTTTTGATATCCGGCCGGAGCCGGATATAACCGGATAGTAAAATTAGATATTCGGCCGGAGCCGGAGCCGAATACCTACATGACTCAAACAGCTCGTTTTACTGAAGTTTTTGCAAATCTTCTATATAACATACCTATATTCATATTATTTTGTTATTATTTATTTGTTATTACTTTCTTACTTTAAACTCTATCACTGATTGATAAATTAAAATCAACAGCATTTTTTTAAAAGATATGCTTATCATAAACTAATCTTTGTAACATGTATTTTACACCATCAACTTGTCATTAGGCTCGTGTTTTAAAGGCCACAAACCGCTTCTGGTTTGTATCTTATACAGATAGTGGCTTAGTAAATATCTTAAGTAATTCCAGTAATAACGAGGAGTTACTTGACACTCTTAAATTTTATTAAGAATATTGTGATTCAATCAAGACACACACATAACACAAGAGTAAGATTTAAAGTTAACACGTTAGAAAAGTAATTCAACAGTGATATTTATTTATTTATTAAATGTTGCGAAGCATAGATTTAATTGTAGTCTGTAGGCCTATTATTGATAACAATGTTTAGATCTACTGTTATAAAGATCTAAGAGAATTAGGAAAACCAACCATAGAAGAAACAAAATCACCCACACCCTCCCTACGAAAAAAAAAACAACATAAATATACTTTTTGTTCGACTGATTGTAACAACCTGGTCAGATAGACGTAGTGAGCCTACACATGTAGTCCTAGTGTAGTGTGTATAGTTGATGGTGTTGACCTTCACGCGTTTTTTTTCCTTGGGCATACGCAATAGTGTTTAGTGTGCAGGCGAAAAAAGATAACACATTGGCATGATCAGTTACCGAGGTCAAGTGTTTCTTAACATTCCAGCATATTTTTCTTTGTTTGCTAGATCTAATTGTGGTGCTTTAGATCAATTTATTTTATGCGATGTTAAATTTAACTGTAAGGTTTTCCTTTATAAATTAATATAATTAAACAATGAAATTGGTTTTCTTTCTAAAAGTTTTAATACAAGGGGAAAAATACATAGACGCACACATGCACATATTTGTTTTTTTTTATTGTGCAACGAACGTGTGTTCAGCGCCCTAAATGACATTTCTCTCCAAGTAAACAAACTTAGTGTCACCATCTAGTGACCTCTAGACAGTCTCAATATGTCTTAACAATCTGCGTTAATCCATTCTGGCTTAAGAATGGTCAATGTCTATCAATACATTGTCATGAATTAAACAAATAAGAAGTTGGGGGTGTTGAGCCCTCCCTTTAAAGATACCCCTGGTCAGTGTCTGTTTGGCTTATAGTCCAGCCTCCTAATTGAGACTTAAAGTTAAACAAACTTATTGTCCCGGCCAATAGTATCAAAGGTGTGGCTTGTTTCCAGACCCTTAATTGACAACCTATCTCATAATAAACAAACTCATACCAAATTAACCTTATAGAAATTTGGCTTGTAGTCCCGCCCCTAATAAAAATTCTATTCCAAGTAAACAAACTCAGTTCCCTCATAAGATGTGACCTCTAGACAGTGTCAACACGTTGACATCTGGCTTAATGTGGTCAGCTGCCTATCTGTGAACTCAATGTTATGGACTAAACAAACAAAAGGAGGTGGGGGGTTGCTCATCTCTACCTCTGGAGATATACCCGCACATCTATACACATTATCAGCGTGACGTAGTTAAGGAATATAACATGTTAACTAGACCACTCAAAGGTCAAAGACAAGCCAGTGTGCCAGTCATTGCTGCTACGTATGTAATTTGAATTTACAATGTAAAGTCTAGTCCCCCCCCCAAATAACAAACCAAGTTCCCTCGTGTGACCTCTAGAGAGTGCC
This sequence comes from Biomphalaria sudanica, assembly GCA_036873155.1. Taxonomy (NCBI): domain Eukaryota; kingdom Metazoa; phylum Mollusca; class Gastropoda; family Planorbidae; genus Biomphalaria; species Biomphalaria sudanica. Next base: position 378,627 of record JAZGLO010005366.1, read on the forward strand.
TATGTCCATCGTATCTGGCTTGGGGTCACCTGTCAATCAATGAACTCAATGTGATGGGCTAAACAAATAAAAGGGGGAGGGAGTTGTTCATCTAAAAATATACCTAGTTACTTCAGAGGTGTGGCTCTTGTATTCCAGCCCCCCCCCCTAATAAAGTAAACAAACTCAGTTCCCTGGAAAGGTGTGACCACTAGAGAGTGTCTATACGCTGACATTAAACCTACGTCCATCGTATTTAACTTGTGGTTACCTGCCTATAAAAAACTCAATGTGATGGACTAAACAAATAAAAGGGGGTGGGAGTTGTTCATCTCTACCTCTGGAGGTATACCCGCACAGCTAGACAGACGTCTGGTCAGCATGACGTAGTCAAGGAATGTAACATTTTAACATGTTAACTAACTTACTCAAAGGTCAAGACAAATTGAAAAAAGTGCCAGCCATTGCATCTCTGTCTGTAAAGCGCATTTATGATGTAAAGTTTCATCTCTATTTATATTAAGTTATTAACATGCCTTGTCTTTATAATAAACGATGTTTGGTGCATATTTATAATGGCTCTATTTTTAAGCACATTATTTTGTTTTCATATAAACATTAATACATTCTATAACAGACAGTAATGGAACGAGGTCCACTTTATGCATATTAAATAGGTGTATTTTTTACTATCCGGTTTACTATCCGGTAGTGATATCCGACCGGAGCCGGATAGCACTGGATAGTAAAATATGCCGGATATTCGCCAGAAGCCGGAGCGACTATCCGGTGCACCCCTAATTTTGAATAATATAGTGGAAATGGATCACTTGTTGAAACTGTCCAACACCTTTGTCACTATAATGACTAAATCATTTTATGGACCTAGCATATACCTTTAACTTTATTTACACTCATCTACAAAAAAAAATTGCACAAGTTAGTTTTTTGTAAGTTAGGCAGTTGGCAAACATTTTTAAATTAACAGTAATAAAAAAGGAAGGTAGTTGGGGAAATTCTGTGAATGTTTATGTTAGCAATAAGGCAGTGGTGAAATGATGACATTAAGCGTGCAAGATCAAATGTACAAGCAATAGCTCTAGTCTCCTACTTGACTTCATTTCATCAATGGGACACTATTGAAGCCTAATGCCATTTTTAAAGGAACCATGAAAGTCATAAAATAATTTAATTTGTAAGTTTCAAATAGACTCAATACATTTAATAGTTATGTAAATGTACGATTAACTACAAAATAAATGAACCATTTCAACATGTGAGCCTACTACAATATTCAAATGAATTTTTAAAATATACAAGTCTATAAAATCCCAAGTAAAGTCTATTAATTTGTTGGGCTCTAAAAACATACTTTGAGGTAACTGGGCTTTTCTTAAAATATGTTAAATATGATGTGTAGCAGTCATTCTATAAAGTTTATTTGAGAAAAATGATAATTATGAATGACACCAATTATGTTTATACATAATCCAGACCCACAAAAAAGCCATAACTTGGCCAAGAATTGAGTCCAAAACTAAATAACCAGAACTTATATGACTTTAAAATCAATTATATATTAGCAAATTTTAATACTGCTAGTGTGACTATATTTTTTTTTCTCTTTTAAAAAAAAAAAAAAAAAAAAAAAAAAAAAAAAGTACCTTTTCACCAGATGAGTAAAAGAAATATTTCAGTTTGACTATATTTTGGTGTTCTAACTTTCTCATTATCTGAAGTTCTCGATTCTGCCATAGAAAAGAAAAAAGTATGAATTTATTTTAAATAACATAGCATTAAAATCAATAAATGTACCAGCCTAACAGGGATCTGGAGAATAAAACTGGCTTAGTTTTAGACACTTGAGGGGAGCAAAAAATTGCCAAATTTTACTATTCTCTTTTTTTTTAAAATCAATGTATCATAACATTTGGTACAAGCATTAGTTATTAAATTCTTGAGTATGAATTGAAATTGAAAAATATTCATTAAAAAGGAAGTCATTTTTAATTTACAGTTTCTAAAACTGCTCCTACTCAAGATGTTTGTTAATAAATGAAGTGTACAGAAAATTAGTTTTAAAAAAGGGAGATTTAATGATGTAGTGTCTTAAACATATCAGTCACACAAAGGTTTTCCAAAATAGGAATGGCAAAATGATCTAGTGTAAAAACTCAAAACCATGATCTATGGATGCAAGCATGTATGTCACAATTAACTATCAAGGTATCTTTAAAAACAAGCACATGCTAAATGATTTAAGATTATATTTCTGAACTGTGGTAAAAAAAAAAATGTGTGTCTTCTGCTTAAGCCAATTATGTATTTAATGATTTAAATGTAATTTCATAAAAAGATTGTTTAAAATAGAATTTGTATATCTTTAAAAGAAAAGTGATCTTCAAATTTGTTAATGTTACAAATTAGCAGATGTATTGAAGCTAAGCTAATTAGTCTGTGTTTAAATATTTAAAAAAAAGAATTCTCCCCTCCAACCCCATTGTATTTGTTAAAATTTACCCAATTAATAAATTTCAAATAAAAATTTGACAGTAATGTTTCTTAATTTTCTCTTTACAACTAAGGATAATCTAATTTGGGTTCAAAATCAAAAGTTAGCTGAAGGTTGATCTGGCAACAATTGCAATGCACCCAGGACATTAAAGATCCCATTTAAATGATGCATACAAAACTACAAGTGTTCAACTACTCTTTCCTTTTTACAAAGCTTATATATTAATTCTGTCTGTCTATCTTGGATCAAGCTGAAATTTTGCACAATTATTTTTTACCTGAATCAATAAAACAAAATTAACCAATTAGTTAATTAACTATAAGTAATAATTATTTTGTTTGGTATCTCGAACAATGGAAAGAAATTGTAATTGTTCGAGATGGTGATATAAACGATTTAGTCTCCTTTATAGGCAGTCGTCTGAGTCTTAATGAACATAACCTTATGAGGCTATAGAAACAATAAATAACTATACAAGCTTCCATGTTCAGAAGCTCTCCACTAGCAGATTGGTTACCATGTTGGCTTGAGAAGACTGAGAAGGCTTGAGCCATGAGTTTGAATTAAAGTCGTTCACCCCCCCCTTTTTTTTAATTGTTAGTCTAGATCTATATCAAATTTAATTACATGACTGATCCAAACTAATTGATAAAAGTACGCTTAATGTAAGCTTTTTTTCTTAAAGTATTTTAAAAAATATTTTCTTGTTTTTTTATCTATATGTTCTCTACAAATAATACAATTAATTTACAATGCATAACTTTTTGTATACACTATTTTTAAAAAAGGGATTGCTCCCACCAACCTTAAACCTCTTGTCTTGTAAAACTTTCTTGATGGCTACTAGCTCCCCAGTCTCTGTTAGCTTGGCTTGGTACACCACACCAAAAGAACCATTGCCAATAACTTTTGCATCTGTGTAGCTGACCTCCTGGGGGCGATCTGACCCTTGCCCAGCAGTGGCCAGGACAGTGGTGACTTTATTTCCATCTTTGCCTAACACACAGATTTAAAAATAAATTTTTGGTTTAAATGTAAAGTATTTTTAGATATTTTGTAGCACTTAGCTTCAAGACCAACGTACTTTTGTATTTATATATCAATCAACATTAGCAGGAAATTATTTTTTTTTCAATTTCATACTTCCAATTTTTTAAATGCAAAAATGAATGGAAGTACATTTAATTTATAAACTTCTTGAAATGAATTTGTTCAAAAGCCGGCCATTTTTCAATTCCTACTATAAGCTGACACTCTCTTCATGGTAAAAAATTTCAATTATTTATTATGGTAACTTGTCAGCATCCTACCAAGGTAAAATTCCACACAGAAACATTTTATTCAAATTTCAGAAAGATCATGTCATTAATTTTTAAATTTTATTAATTAAAAATGTTTTTCTGTTAAAACCCAGTGTTTCCATGCATAGAACTCAAGAGAATTAACAATAATGAGGTAGACAAGACTTCAACAACAATTAGCAATGTGGGAAAATTTATGTTAAAAAGTCTCAAAGAACTCATAAGCAAAGGGACGGCTTTTGAACAACTATTTAGTCTATAAATATAACATTTTTTAAAATAAATCTTAAATTAAGCATTTAATTAAGAAAACTTTTCTACAATAATTAAAGTATGTAAGTAAAATGTTGAGTCAGTATTAAAAAAAATATACTATAAGCAACTCTTTGTTCTGTGAAAACTAAAACACAGCTCTAAGTATGGCAATAGAAAACAAAGTGAATTGGATGGTGTGCCACAACCATTCATTAGGTATTACTAGCACAAAAAAGCCTGACAAAGTCTAACAATAGTTAGCATTAAAGTGCAACTAGTGCATACATGAAATAATCATCTACAGTGTTGGACTACACCCTGATGTAAACAAATAAAGTGAACTGAAATGAACCAAAAGAGAGGAAAAAAATGAAGTCAGGGTAAACAAAACAAACTACTAAAAATCATCAAATTAAAACAGTGCATACACATACACACAAACTTTTAAAAAGTCTACGTGTGACAGCACATTAGTAGCAAATTAGTAAACAATGTTTCTTGTTACAAGTGATATATGTTGATCTATCCTTAAAAAAAAGAAGGAAAGAAATCTGAAGTTATTTTAAGCTACATCCCTTTTCATCAATTGTTAAAGTACTATCTAGCTAAAATAAATACTAATAAATAATAAAAATGACTTGTAAAAGCAGAAAAACAAAATGTAAAGATATAGATATATATATATATATATATAAAAAGATATAGAGATATGTATATTAACTCATTTCTTCCCACTTATTGTAGATTTTTATATCCAACGTTCAATCAATCTTGCCCACAAAATGTAGATATCTGTGATCATTCTAGATATAAAAAAAAAATGGATTTAGGTGATGATAAAAATAATTATTAGTCTGCCAGCTCGTTAAAGAAATAAGTTTATCAGTAATCTGCTTAGGTTTAAAATGTTACAGCATTATACATGTGATTTCAAAATTTTATTGTTTCCCAAGTGATTTCTAAAGTTCGTTTATATTTTAACATTCATAAGTCTATTTTATGCTTGGTACTCTGCTTAAAGTCACATACTGCTTCAAACCACTTGAGAAACTAGGTCAAGTATGTTTTAGAGCAAAAGCAACTTGGGAAGAAAATGACAAGTTATCAATAACGATGATGATGAGATGGACGAAAATTATTTTAACATCGTATTACATTAACCTGAGCCTCTTTAAAGAAAATCCCTTTTTAAGTATTCTTAAAGTGTATACAAACAATCAAGATATCTTCTCTTTAAAGTTCAACATATATACCCTGGTATATGTTTTTACCAGTTGTGTGAAGCACTGCACTGATACTTAACTTTCGGAATCAAAGACATTGCCATTATTATTATCATTATTATTGAAAGGGGGAGGGTTGATAGGAAGTAACTATACCTTTTTTAGAAATTTTTCTAATTTTTTGGTGAAGATATTTAATAATTTAGTCATCTTTACACAACATACACTGGTCTTATGCAAACTTGATTTTGTAAAAGATTCATTTCATGACTTTTAGTGCTGTTTCACCTATATCAGCTTAAACAAATACATTTTATGAATTCTTTTTGAAGAATAACATTACACCAAGGTAGGATTGATTAAGCTTAACAGATAATGTTTGTTTTATTGATAAATTAAAACTAAATTTATGATACATCAAAAAAAAAAAAAAAAAAAAAAAAGGCACGCAAGCATGTAATGTCACTTTTGTTAGTAGCATCAGAACTTAAGGAACTTTCTTCAAATAATACTGATGCAACAAAATACAACTAAACCAAGATATGCAGGAAGAAATGAGTTAATAGACCAGCAAAAGTCACAGATGTTTCTTTCATACTTAACTAAACAAAAATATGTCAACACAAAATGAAAATTTTTAAAAATTGTCTGGGTTTTAAATAAGCTCTGAAGTTTAAAAAAAAAAAGAGAAGAAAAAAACAAGAACAAGCAACTCAGGAATGCTGATAAAGGGAAAACAATAGAAAACAAATCTTGAAAAATGAGAACCTCCTTTGAGACAATCCGAGCGGTGAAAATTTGAACTCTGCTTTGATAAAATGTATTTGTTTAAATCATTCACTTTATTTTAAAATACCATAGACCACACAAAGCCAAAGGCATTGAGCCTCTGGTCAGATTATTAAAAAATAAATCTGGCTTAAAATGAAAAAAGATTTGTAAAAAGCTTTAACTTTTCATAAGGAACACTTTTTTAAAAGTAGTTCCCTAATTATGCTGAAATAATGGGGTGGCCAAAATAGTCACTAATCATCAAATTTTCCCAATTAGACATTTATATGCATGTTTTATGTCATCTAAAGTAGTAAAATCTATAAATTTTTGTATCGGTTTTCTTAATTTACACCATAATTAAGGAAAGGAGCATATATATATATAGATATATATATAAGTCAATCTAGATATTGAACTACAATGATCTAGGCTCAACAAATATGTTGGGATGATTTAGAGACTACTCTAACTCCTAGTAAATTAAAAACTATACGTTACAGCTAGTTGAAATTTTTACATTACCACGTATTTAATGCAAACTTTGGTTTATATCAACTGATATGCAAAGTTAAGCACCCAAATGGACTTAACTATAATATAATATTATTTTTATGGTTAAGGGTTACAAAACAGCTCCGCATCTATAAAATGACATGTCTTTAAATCTCTACCTATATTAACAAGTTTAATAATAATGCTTTCAGTAAATTAGACTTATTAAACAGTAATCTAATCTACTCCTTTTATGGTTGCTATTTTATGTCAGTATCATATTAACTAAAGCTTATTTTAATATTTTTTAAAGAATTAAATACTGTAATTCAATGTTTAAGATACATTAAAAATCAACACACTAGCAATGCATAGGCTCGTACACTTTGATCAACAATGCTGCTAATTAATATGTTTGTATTCAAAGACTGAAAAAAAAATGTTTATAATTTTGCAAAAGGGAAATAATAGAAATACAATAAACAAAAGAGGAACCCTGCATGGCCTAAATTAAAAAAGATCAGATGCATGGCAACCAATGAACATAAAGTTGGCTTACAATTAAAAATGTATCTGTTGGATGTTTTTGTTGTCTACTGAGGCAGAAATATCTAACAACAACATTGGACAGATAAGTTCTAACTACAATCTAACTTTTTGTTTTCGCCAGTAGCAATTTAAAGATGAAAAACCAGACCAAGTTTTCTTGCACAATCTATCTTATGTTGTTATTAACACAACCCCAAAAAAATGTTTTTAAAAAAGAACTATGAACAGTTTACTTGTATTGTCTACTTCCCTGTAACACTAATAGCCTTTGTTTATTGCGCTTCATAAAATAGTCTTCTATAAATCTTATGCTACATGGTATTTAAATATATTTTCATATAAATATATTTATTTTCATTGTCTTTCAAAAAAATCTTCCTAAGTTGAAGATGATGTTCAAGATGCATTTTATTTTTATATCAATTTTCTTTAAAAAAAAAAAAAAAAGCACTGACATTAAAAGCTGATTTTTTTTTTCAGTCTAAAATTACTGAAAAAGGTATTTATAGATTATCTTCAAAAATATGCTATTAATTTATAATAAAAATTTAGGTCTATTGTTTAGTCTTGAGTGTTCACAACTGAGAATAATTTATTTTTACTTTTGTATGATTAAGTTCAATGGATAACAAAATAGTTGAGTGATGGACTTCATTCTTCAACAGGTGATGCTTACACATGAAAGATTTTGTAAAAAATTAATATGTGAAATCCTCAACAGATTAATTTTAATTATATGAAGTGCAACTGCAACAAATTGAAAACTGTGCATTACAATGCATTAAACTTATAGAAATACCTTATACTCAACAAAATACTGGGTGCTTTAAATGCAAAGAAAAGTTTTCAGATATTGGAAAAATTTTCATTTATGAGCCAATAAGCAAACATAATTTTTATGTCAGTAATAGGATGCAAGGACGTAATCTTCTTTTTTTGAAGTAACGACTGTATTTTATAAGATATCAGGTAGATTTGTAACCTCCAAACATTTCATGCCTAACTCCAGTTCCCTGACATTAATTTAGACTGAATTTGACTACATAAATATAGAAAAGTTATCACCTATGCCTAATGTCTACCATATAGATCTTCATAGCCTACAATCTAGACTAGTAAGAGAAGATCAGATCTAACACTTCAGCTAGTCTCAGCAAATCTATTAACACATTTCTAGATTGAGCTGTAAAATATAAACCTAAATCCAACTCAACTGTAATTCTGTAGTTTATTAATATCACTAAATTACTAGATTCTATCTAGAATAAGTTTTTATTTGATATATAAATTCAGAATAATAATAGATTTGTTGTTTACAATATACATTCAGGGCTTTATCAGACCTGCCTACCTAAAAAAAGTCAAAATGTGAAACACTGATGATCAAAATGTGTATTTTGGCACCAGAATGTGTAACGCTTGCGCGATTGACTATTATATCAAATGTAATACTGGGTGTGTGTGTATATATATATATATATATATTTATACAAACAGTATATTGATATATAATAGGCCTATGGATAGATAGATGGACATATAATTTAATTCAAATATATGATCTGTCACTAGTAAATTTAGAAACTAAAATTTCTTAATAAAGATCTAGAATTACATCTAATAGTTGCAGAGCTTTAGTCCCTCTAGAGACTAGATCTACCTAACTACTAACAAATACTACATTAATTATATTAATTTCTAAATAGTATAGAATCTAGAAATAGTAATAGAGATAGGGACTCGAATCTAGAGATTAGAGATACCAGACCAGAAAAGTAGATTATTCTAGATCTAGACCTGGTCATTGCACTTCTTTCTACATTAAGTAGATCTAGTCTAGATAGATCTTGAACCTAAATCTAAAATAAGATCAATAAGCTAGATCTAGACCTAGAATTTAGTTCTGAAGTGAGTGTTACTACAGTTACAGATCCCGTGGATCTGCTACAAATGTAGCCCATCCATCCATCCCAGTGGCGCTACAGCCCATGAAGGGCTCTGGCCTGCTTCAACACATGCTTCCATTTAGATCTCTCCTGGGCCTTTCGTCTCCACGCCCTAACCCCAAGCTGTTGCAGATCCACATCATCAATCCATCGCATTCGGGGTCTGCCTTTAAGTCGCCTGTCTTTTGGTTTTTGCCTGTATACGAATGTAGCCGAAGATCTAGATAGCTTTATTGCTGCTGAGCTGTGAGCTCTTTTGCAGACTGTGCCAAGGAAAAAAAGTGTGCTGTTTTCTTCAGTTGTTCAGCACTGCCGTACAGGGTGTTGGTTATGTTGGACTGTAGTGAAAGTAGGGTCTGCCTAAGGTGGATTAGGGAGGGGCATTCAAAGAGGATATGGTTTAGGGTTTCAAAGGGGTGAGCGCAGTGTCTGCAAAGGGGGAGTTGTGTGGAGTTTACTTTGTTCAGGTGGTAATTTAATTTAATAGTGATGTGTGTCCTGTTCTTAGTTGGAAAATTGTAGATTGTTCCTTGCGGGGGAGGAAGTTAATACTGTCCAGTTTGTTAGGCGTAGTCATTTCTTTATACTTGGCTCTGCCTGTGTTTCCTGATGCCCATTGGTTGAGCCACTACTCTTTGTGATTGTTGACTAACATTGACCTTAGGGTGAGGTAGTTAACAGATCTATCTGGTTGTTCCATAGATGAACCTGCCTTTGATAGCTTATCTGCCTTTTCATTTCCCATGATGCCAATGTGTCCAGGGATCCACTGTAGTGTGATATTGATATTTAATTTTGATATCTGATGGATTATCACAATGAATGTTTTGATTCAATAGCGCTTCGATACTTTTGATTATAATGAATACAGGAATCAGGAATTCTTTTTTTGCATTCGACTTTTTTTTTAAGCCTCAAAATAATTAATTAAAATTTCTAATGAAAATAAAAAGTCACGTTGGTGTAGTAGCTTGAATGGTACCAACCCGCCACTCCCACCACTCTCACGTTCTTCATTTCTAGACTAAATCTAATTGCTATCAGGAACCAATCAATATATAGATCTGAGCACAATGTGTCCACCCCACCTTTTCTGTTGTTTTTTTCCCCATAGGACCGCTCAGCATGACCTCCGCGACCGCTCGTAAGCTAGTCTAAATAGGGGAAAAAAGGAAGGACACGAAACGCACTACGCGACGGGTTAAATTTGTATTTGCGTACTGGCTGTCATTTGTGGGAGATTTAGCGTAACAAATACACATTTTGCGTAACGGTAGGCAGGTCTGCTTTATTAATAACAAGCTTTACCATTCTGGTCTATAGCCTATATATATCTAGAATAGATTGGAGGTTAGTTTTTTCTAGGGTGTATGTAATATAAAAACAATCTTTTGTTTCATAATAATTGCTATAATCAAACTTTGGTTGCCCATGTGGAGTATCACCAGAAAATGCCGACCACGTCCTCTAAAACTGCTCTCCTTACCAAGAGGCCTGTATAAGACACTGGCCCCAAAACACCCCAATAGAAAGAAAACTATATGGAGAGCTCCCTGATTTGGAAACCACTGCGCAGTTCATCTCATATAGTGGTCTAGTTATCTGAACACTACAACATAAAGAAGAAAACTTTGGTTCCTAATTGTTCCTATTTTTTGTTTGTTTTTAAACCTTCCTTTCTATAGCATGAATCTTTGCCTCTGATTGTAATTAAAATATTGTACATGTTATTTCTTTTTATTCCAACTTAAAAGTAAGAGCATTTTTGTCACTAATAGTATAATAAGTTTCTATCTGTTCTAAATGAAAGCCTAATGATTAGGAATACAATGTAGACAAATATTTGAAAATCTAGTAATATTTTGATAGGGGGATAAGCTAAGAGTGGCCTCAGAGCCTGTCAAATCGAAATTAATGTCTGGGCTATAATGCATTGATTTCATTGAAGAAATAATTCAAAACATGATCTACTAATTTTTTTTTCATGTTCCTTATATTGATAATCCCTCTAAAATCTTTACCACTTTATTTTCATGCCTATATGGTCTAGCAGACATTGATAACTGGAAGAAAATCACTATGTGGAGAGAGATGGTAACGAAGAAAGCTATAGACAGCAAAATAGCAATGACCTCTGCTCTGGAAGAAAAGCAAGCCCAGCAAAAAATGACTAGTTCCTCTACCACCAAAGCAAATGCCACCTTTAGTAGGGCTGTTAGTGGGCAGGAATGTCTCTCCAAAATAGAGCTCTAACTCTACAGTCTATGAGAATGAGATGAACCAGTCGTTAGACAACTGAAGGAGGCCAACAACGTCATTGATGTTATTGAATGGTCCTAACTGACCTAACCTTTCAGACTTTCATTTTGTCTAGAACTGTGTCAAACTGTCATATAATGGGAATGCATTCATTTATTAGAATTTACATCTAATAAATTCTAATAGAATCAATAGATTTGATGAGCCATACGATCATTGACCGCTATCCTTGTCAAATGTGAAATTGTTCAAACCATATGAATATGAACATTAATAATGAAATTAAAGGCTCAGACTGACTAATAATTAACTCTAATTACTAATTTAGATCTAGATCTAAATCGATTACTATACTGTCTATACACAGAATTTACAGTATTACATTACATTCATTACATGTATTCCACCATAATAGATTTATATAGTTATATAGTACTAGATTCTTACTGTAATAATAACTTAGTCGACCTAGATTAAAAATAAGAGCTTTATTTTATCTGCCTATCTGGAGTATTTCTCTATCTCTAGTCTCTAACTAAACTTCCCAAACTACAAAGTTTAGTGTAGTAGTGTAGTAGAGTGTAGTTTTTAAGAGCTAGCCTATTCTCAGTAGTATTCTCAGCATTCTGGTCTATAGATTTCTATATCTAGTCTTGATCTAGCCTAGAGTCTAAACATGATGATTATCCCAATATTATCTCAATTGAGACACGAACCCTGGTAATGGTATTTATTTCTAGATTGCATCTATTTGATTTGGAGTAAAATAATTATCAAACTAGAATAAGTAATAGACCGCCATTTTGATTGTCTCAACAGCATGGCTGACATAAAAAGTCAGCACTTACTGGTGGTTCTCATCCCTCCAAATGGTGCGTTTTGTCCTGGTTTTCCACCTTCAGCAAATGAAGTTGTCCTAGGTCGACCACTCATAGTACAGTATGGTCCAACACGAATGTGAAGCCTAATCTTTTTGCCCAATAGTCCAACGGGTTTTCTCACATTTCAATGTTCATTCATGGACAGTGCAGTTGACGATCAATAGTTAAAATCCCAAGTACATCAGTGAACTAGGACATCGCCAACAGTATGTGGCTTTAAAAGTCAATAACGTTTATTTACAATACCGTACAATCCTTTCATTCGAATAAAAACACAAAATCATTAAAATGTTCAGTTTTGTTTGCCATTCAGTACTGTAACCAATGGCTGAAATTGCAGTTCCGTTCTAGCTGTGATGCGGATAAATACTGTAAAACATCCAACATTGTTACTTGTAAAAAGGAAAATTTAAAGAAATGTTTATCATGCAATAACTTGCTTAATAAAAAAAAACACTTTATAATATCATTATAATCCTTTGGACATTTTTACGATAAATATGTTGAAATAATGAGCATTTTGAAATATAATATATGTATATGAAGTACTACTAAAACAATTATAAATTAACTTAAATTTCTTAGAAAGACTTAACGAAATTAAAACCTAAAGTAATTAAACTTTAATCTATTTACTTAAAGTTCAACTTGTTTTATCTTGGTTTAGTTAGTTGTATGAATTAATTATGTTAATATTTGATTTAAACACTAATTTGATAAGTAACTTTGGTGGCTTTATTTTAGTAAAGTACAGTATCATAAAATATTTGTTCGGTATCTCTCGGTAACCAATGAAAATCAGGTATTAACTTGACGGAGGAAACGGAAACGCGCGATTGTCACCGCAGTTACGGAGTACACAAATTCTGAATACGTCAAATATAAATGAAGAGCTTTTTACCCTTTTGATACATAGATCTAGTTCATATCTATATAATAGAAGTCTAGATCCTAAAGATAGAATTTACTCTGGATGGTCTAAATTTCTGCTTTACTTGCGGGGTTATCCATTTATAATATTTAGATCTAATATCTCCAATTTCAATTAAACCAAAATTATTTTTCAAATTCGACTTTTAAAAAAAAAGAGAATTATAAAAATGTAATTTGATTAAAAAGAAAGAGACAGCTGACATTCACATAGCATTACCGTTACATTAACTTACATATATTAGATCTATAGAACGTAGGTGGTAGGTCTAATTACCTTGTTTGTATAAAAACTTTTGTAGCTTATAAAATAATATAGATCTACATAAATTATTAGTGTTTTAATTTAAAGCAGATTAATAAGGCCTATCTTATATATAAGGCTATTGTCTTTGAGTCCGAAGATTCAGTATTTCCCCTGGCTACGCAATCACAGCTGTGACCTACATATTTTACCACATTCAGAGCAACCATAACCATTGTCCGCCGGTGGTCGATTAAGATTTTATTTTCGCCGTCTGCGTCTGTCCTCGGCAGCGGATTTTCTTTTGGTTTCAAATGTGTATCACGCGGCCTTTGTGAGTGACCTCCAGCTGTCTCGTTCTGAAGCCACTTGCAGCCAGGTGCTCTCTTCTATGTCAGCTAAAGCAAGTTGACACCTAATCTGGTCTTTAAAGCGTTTCCGTGTTTGTTTGTAAAATGTTTTACATGTGTCGGATGTTCCTTCAGTGTTGAAGATGTTTACTTCCTAGTCCAAACCTCCCGCAGGACGACGGGGGATGGGAGCAGGCAGGGTTTGAACCCGGGCCCGGGACCATCAAAAAATCCAAATGACAGTGCAGCGCGCAAACCGCACGACCAAGCATCTCTGTTACGTCGACTACCTTTAAGCTCCCCCCCCCCAAAAAAAAAGAGTGCTTTTGGCATACTTTCGTCTCACTTACGGGATACGTGCCCTGCCCCGTGTAACTGTCGGACCATAAGAAGTCCTCCTATACTGTCCATACCGGCGTTCGCAAGGACATCGCTGTTTGTAGTGCGGTTTTGCCACCGTATGTCCATGATGGAGCGCAAGCATGTTTGGTAAAAGCGTTCAAGTTGCCTATACAGGATATTAATAGTACTTACTAATCAGGCACCAGTTGCTCCCCTTTTCCACTTCTCCAGATAACAGTTCCGCCATACGCCTACAAAATAGAAATTACATGAAGAAATTTCGGAAGTCCAGTTTTACAAGCGTTAAAAAAGAAATGCCTACATTATGCGGACTACTAATTTAGAAGTCTACAGTGATGTGACCAGATTTAAACCCACATATGCATCATCAATCCATTTACTTTTGACGTGGTGAGACGCAGCTCCACTTGATAAAATTATAAAGGATACGATCACAATCTGTCAGTCAGATAGGTCTTAATATCAAATGTTAAAGCTAGCAGGATATATTATTGAACTGAACAAAAACATCGATTGGACAAGGTGCATTCAGAAATTGCACAGTCTGCTAATCTCAGCATTAGGCTAATCCAATCAAAGACAGCAAGAAAGCTAAATCATCTGCAGTCTTTCGTGAGCATTTTAAAAAATTCCTGCACTATTTTTTTAAAAATATTTTTCTCTGGTTTATTATTAGGTATAGGCTACACAGATTATTAAATTATCTTCCAATGTAAGTCTCTTTGGTTAAAAAAGATAATAAGAGCCAATAATAGAATATGCATCCACCGTGTGGGACCCCTCAACTCAAGAAAACATTAAGAAACTGGAACAAACACAAAATAGAGCAGTGAGATTCATAACAAACGAATATTCACATTTGACTAGGGTAACACCATTAGTAAAATCACTAAATTTAGAAAGCCTTCAGGACAGAAGACTCAAAAGTAAAGTAGCAATTATACATAAAACACTGAACCATAATCTTCAAATACAAAAACAAAATTTAATAAAATACTCTGAAAGACACAAAAATAAAGGCACATTCCTCGTCCCATATGCTAGGACAAATTTGTACAAATACTCCTTCTTCCCTAGTGCTATTAGAGCATGGAATGGGTTGCCTGAGCTAGCCAGAAAAACCAGTGACTTGGCAGAATTTAAGTCATTGGTTAATATGCATGACTAAATGCATGACGCGTAGGACGTAATCATCTTCTTTTTTGAAGTAACGTCTGTATTACATAAGATAAGATAAGAAGATAAGATAAGAAAAAAAGACTAGATTCGAATAAACTTCAATAAAAGTTTGTGATACTTTGGACACTTTTTAGCGCTGCAGATTAAATTTTCTAGTCTATTCCGATTGTAGTTTTTTTTATTTATTTATTTCTTTACTAGGCAAAATTTAGCGTCCTTGATACTATTTATTTATCTTGAAAATCTTTAAATGACACTATCATGACACTTTAATCTTTTTTAGCAGTATGAACTACAAAATAAACATTTATGAAACTATTAATAGCATGAATGAGAAGAGAAGAATAGACTCCAAAGCCATATACCCAAAGTGGCAAAAAAGAAAAAAAAACTCATCAGTTTTTTTTTCTTTTAAATCGGATTAGGCCACTATGTTGAAAAAACAACACATAGTTATTTACTATAGATTTATACCATATCCTAAAAGTCAACAATTAGACACTCTTTAAAAATGTTGTAGTTATTCAGCCTCGCTATAGTAGGATTTCTATGCCTTATGCTCTAATAAAAGGCATATTAGCTTCTCGCCTTTCAATCTTTTCATTTTAAACATCTTAGAATAGTATATAGAGTCTATTTATAGTTAAACCCGGGCCCCTTCTCGTGCAGTTTATTATTATTATTTTTAATTTCGATAACGATCCGAATCCTCTCTAAGGGAATACTCATTTTACATTGCCTGCTGCCCAAGAGTAGCCAACATTACCTGCACAGGCCTATATAATCTACGACAGACACACTTCTACCTATACAATGTAATACGCATCTCTCTATAAAAGTGTATTCCGTTGACTGTAAGCTTTACATTTAATTACGCAGTATATAAACTCTAGTTTAAATTTAGAAAGCTTTCAGGACAGAAGACTCAAAATTAAAGTAACAATTATATATAAAACACTGAACCATAATCTTCAAATACAAAAACAAAATTTAATAAAATACTCGGAAAGACACAAAGATAAAGGCACATTCCTCGTTCCATATGCTAGGACAAATTTGTACAAATGCTCCTTCTTCCCTAATGCTACTAGAGCATGGAATGGGTAGCCTGAGCTAGCCAGGAAAACCAGTGACTTGGCAGAATTTAAGTCATTGGTTAAAATGCATGACTGAATGCATGACGCGTAGGATGTAATCATCTTTTTTTTTTTAAGTAACGTCTGTATTATATAAGATAATATAGTTAGCATGACTGTTCCTTAGTGTAGGCTGAATACATTTCTTGAGCATCATTTTATTTCTTATCCACTTATCCCTCCCTCTCTCTCTGTCCCTTTCATCGTAAGGGTGCTGTGACAGTTCGGGTAACCAAATCCCCCCATTTTTTTCCCGGTCAGCGGCTGTTCTTAGTAGTATATCAAGAAAGAGGTCGATTCATTCTTTTATATTGTCCAGCCAGCTTTTCTTCGGACGACCCTTAACTCTTCGTGCTCCCTTCATTGTGCTTTGAAGGATGACTTTAGAGTCATTAGACCCCATGTCTTACAATATGACCAAACTAGCTCAGCGTTCGTCTCTTCACCCTATAATAATCAAAGATATTTTAGGAGAAAGGAGAGAAATTCAAACTGACAACCCGTTACGTTTACTGAAACCTGCGTCTGACTAGTGTATGTCTGAGTAAAGTTGTAGATCTACATACAATGATACCTCCACATTATATTTAAAAAATATTTATATCAGTGACATGCCAAAGAGCTCTTTTGTATTATTTTAGTTTGTTAATTACAATCTCGCGAGATGTTCGGGAATGTTGATACGAAGTTTTGCATTGCTTCACAAGCTCTAATGCCTTAAAATGACAATATGTTATGCAGACAGAAGAACAAATAAAAATTTGTTATTTCCATAAAGTATGCGTAAATTAACACACATTATACAAAGTTTAGAATATAAGTCTTCTATGCATTTTATAAAGCACTTAGATTTTATTCACCTAAGCAATTATGTTGACGCTCATTTGTTGTTATAATTACCATGGAAATATCATGATTTTAAAAAGATGAATTTTCTGTAATCTTTTTGGTTACCGCAAATTTTCTGTATAGAGAAATTACCTGATAGATATAATATAATACTAATATTACAAATGTGTAAGTCTAGACTCTATATCTATGTAAATCTATATAACAATACAAGCATAGCCCTGCATAGTCAGAACCAGGTAAGTAGGCGTAGATCATAGATGCCTAGAATCTAGAATAAGAATGAAATCTAGATCTATCATAATATATGTCACTATGTGACACTAGACTCTATGTCTAGATTATCTACTATCTAGATTTAGAGCATATCATCATGAATCATGGCATATGATAGATCAGTGTTACTCAAACTTTTGTCTTTAGCAATTTTCTTTTTCTGCTTTTCTTTGTGTGTATGAATGAAATCTATAGATCTATAGAGACTATACTATAGCCTATAAATTATCATATATAATATACTAAATAATATACTATAATAATTAATATATTTACAACATGTTTGAAATCCCCAATGACATGACACAATGAATGTTAATTATTAATTAAATCTACTCTAGATTCTAGATCTAGTCCTTTTCTAAAAAAAATTTGTTTTGGAAATAGTGTTTCTTAGATCATTTTAAAGTGTTTTGAATAGATCTACAAGAAAAGGTTCTTTTTGGAAATACTGATAGTCACTTTGTCACCATTTTGTTGATGTGGTTGTTTTTCATGTTTCTAAGACTTTAAGTGGAGGTTGGATATTTTGTCTACATTGGCAAAATGAAATTGTCTTTCGAAATGCTATTTATCTTTAAGGTGTCAGCATTCAACATTTTTAATAGCTTTTAACATGTCTTATTGCAAATTGGTTTACTTTTAAATATTTCTTTCCAGTTTGTCAAAAAGAGGCAAAACGTAACATTATGGATCTAGATCTAAGTGATGGAAGTAATGATGGAGATGAAGACCAATTTTCACAATTTAGATTCACTAGTTTGGAGAGCATATCAACGTCTGTAAATATTCTCAAGCCACAAATTGATAAAATATTTTCGGAAGTTCAGAAAAATCTGCCAACTATAGATTTTTATTCATCTGATGTAAGTTGTTTTGTCCATTAATAGCTTAAAGAAAAAAAAAAGGTGTTTTAAGTTCATGTTATCCCTTATTTATTATTAATCTATGGCCTTCCTGATTCATAGTGGGACCACTGCAGGGCCTTGTCTGATATTAGTATAGAAATTCTGATGTCCTAATGAAATCAGCTCTGGATATCCCACCATAGTCCTTGATATTATTTACCAAACTTTTTATTCTCCTCCTCACTTAATCCGTGAAGCACCAGTAACTTTGTACAGTTGTATTTGTAAAAAGTAAAGAGTAAAGTTCCCCTTTCAGACCTTGCGATCGATAGGGCAGATGATGTAAAGGTTATCTGTTTCTGTGTTCTAGTTAACAAGGGTGTCATGTGGCCAGCACAACTACTAACCACCTTTACTTTTCCACAACTAATGTGAGGTACCCATTAGAACTAGGTGGACTGAGAGGAACCAAAAGATCCCAAAGTTAAAAATACCAGGATTAAAACCCGCTACCACTGGTTCAGAAGCCAAGCGCTTTACCACTCAGTCACTGTGCCTCCGCATTGTATTTTCAAGACCTGAGAGATATTTGTGACAATACTATCTATGTAAATAATATTTTTTAAAAATGCTTTTAGAAATGTGTCACAAATGTCATCCTAAATTTTATTTCTTTAACATTTTGACGTTCTTGTTTGAAATATATTTATCCCATCCGAGCCTGCATTGTGATTTCAACTCCTGGCAATAGCTTTTCTTGAAGAGTTAACCATTGGACTCTTGAAAGCTGTATTTGTAGTTCAATTATTGTAAAAAAAACAACTACATATAGTTTTAGTGCTCATGCAGAACTAAAGTGCTTTTATCCTAATGGCTATTCCCACTAGATGTCAACAAGATGCTTTAAATCTGAAAAGTTTCCCACCCCTTTCAAACGAAAAAAGGATAGAAATGGTTCTTGTTATTTAAATATAAGATGATTGTATCACATTAATATTATTAAAAATATTAACTATTTTAAAAGATATACAGGTATAAAATACACCATTTACAATCACAGGTGTCTTCTGATAATGATGAGCCAATCTTTTTCCACCAAAACCTGAAAGTCAGTGAGCTCAATTCATTATTTGATGATGACAAAGATATGGACACATCTCTAAGCCAGGGAGACAACCACCAAAGTTCACCAAGACAAGAGGAGAACCAAGGAACATTGCTCAGTCAAGGGGATGGCCCTCAGATAAGTCAAGTGCAAGTCAAACATTCCTCCAGTGCAGATAAAAACCACAAAGCTGAGGTCTCCACTTCTGTGGCCCTCAGCTCTGACCTTGCAGAGTATGATAATGATCTGGCTGCATTGCTTAGCCAGTCAACATATCCTACCGATGAAGAAATTGACAGCTGGCGCTCACTGGCCAAGAGTATGGAAGAGAGTGAGCTGGAGCTGGAAATGTGTGAGGAAATTGATTACCAAAGGTCCAGAACTCTTGGACACTTTTCATTACCTCCAAAGGCTTCAGTATCTCTTAATAGTGGGACTAATCGAAACCAAGACATAGACTATAAGGCTGAAAGCAAAGTCCATCCATTTAACATGGACATGGACCATGAGGCTGAAATAAGTTTTATTTCAGAAAATGGGAAGAAATACAAGAGTGCACTGTCAAAGCATGTGGTCAAACTCAAAGAGCATCTTGAAAAGAAGCTGCAGCATGCAGACGCTAGGAGAAGAAAGTTGAAAGAAGAAGTCAAAAAGAAAGACAAAGAGATAGTATCAAAGTTCACGCCACAGGAGCCCACAATGTTGTCCATGAGAATGCTTGAGGAGCTGGACTTAGGTAAGTAACAAAGATTGATAACATAATTAGCCAGGCTGATTTTCATGTGCTTGTCATAATTTTGTTTTACAATGTGAGATAAATATGTTAGCTTTTGATTCTGGGAATCCCAACCTTAAAGCAGCAATATGTCTAAAGGATTTTAATTTTGTTTCTTAAGACAAATCTGAGCTGCACTTTCTAGCTTGAGGTTCTAAGAAATGTATTGTTTTATTTCTACTATTCTAAGATACCATTCTAAATGCTGCCAATGAAGAGAATATTCCTGTAACAAGCTTACGTCTAGTTGGCACTCCTGCCCCATCTCAGATGCCCAAAGATGAAAATGAGGTTGATAACGTTAAAAAGAGAACTAATGGTCAGTATTTATTTTTAACAAGTTTGAAATAGAATTTTTACAAATATTTGTTATCTGTTATTTTGTTTTTAAAATCACTTTTATATAGAAAATCTTTTTTTTTTGATATAGCAACATCAGTGCTCTATGGTTCAATCTTTTTTGTGAAGATGGGGAATATCTGAGAGAAGGTTTCCAAGCTGCCTTTATGTACTCAGGATGTACAAACTCCAGCCAAGCAGTTTATGCCAATCAGCCACACATTTTATTTACTCCCTGAAAAAATAGCAGATAGCTGCCTGATCATGTGCTATGTGTTTCAGACTGTTGTCTCAATGGTCCTGGGTTTAAACCCTGCAGGCTGACATCCCCGGCCATCCTGCAGGAGGTTTGGGCCAGGATGTAATAATCTTCATTTCTGAAGAAACATCTGAAACATGCAAGTTTTTGATGTAGGGGCAATTTTTTTTTATCCTTTGGAGCTATAACTGGATCTAATTGCTTTGTTTAGCTGGTGAAAAAAAACTTAATCAGCTCCATAAATGCCAACTGTTATGTAAGGCATTCTATCAGCTTCTTTTTTGAATGATATTTAAGTGTAGGATTCATTAAATAATGGGTAAATGTTGTTGCACCTTTTAACTCTTTCTCTCCTAATTGACGATGCCAACGTTGATTTGACTCCCATTGTACTAAATTGGTTTTTGGATTTATAAAATTTAATTTGTGTTGTGTAAAAAAGCATGCATTCTCCCATAATTCAATTCCAAATATAACATTTTCTGTTAACAAACAAAAAAGTTATTGAACCTTAATCATAACAGGATAGTGAAATACAAAAGACCAAAATGAATAATACTATCCGAAGGAGAAGAATAATAAAGGAGAGAAAGAGTTAAGAAATACTTTGATTATCTTCTACCCTGACATTTTAAAATAATTTTTGTTTAAACTTAGATCCAACAGAAGAACTTACAATGATACAAAAACTAGCACAGCTGTCCATGCGCCAAAGTGGCGGTGATGTGACTGCTGTGACGTCGATTGATCCACATACAGGTGCGGCCATCAACTCTGATAAAGAAAGATCAATAGATGCTTCAGAGGAAACTGCTTCTCAACCAGCTGGGACTCATATGAGAAAAGATGCTGCTGCTATAATACATATTTCTGACTCTGGTTCACAGACTTCTGGTTAGTATTATAGTCTCTACAGTTGCTAAAGTGAAAAGAAATGATGCCGGGTAGACATAAACTTTCTGAAAAAATCAACATGTATGTCATCAACTCAGACACAAAAAATGGGGCTTTATTTGTAAGAAAAGGATTTGCTTTTGTGCTATGTACTTAAAATTCAACCCCACTTTAGTTTGTAGCTGATGGAGGCCTCATGGCCTTTGTTTTATTTGGTTGTCAGGGTTACATATATGGATATTATTCCCCACAGTTTGGAAGGGTATAAAGGCAAAGATGGATTGATTTTTAAACCATCATTTTATCAGACGTTAACAAATGTCATGTCACTAAGCATCTACTTAATGATAATAATCCCTCAAGGAACACTGTTAGAATGATTGCAATGAAATTTGTTTTCATTTAACAAATTTGTTTCTTGGATTTAGCTCATGATTTCAATAATAATGTCAATTTTGTTTTTTTTTTAACCAAAAAAAAATTTACAAGCCATAAACAAAAATAACATTGTGTAGATGACATTTTTTTTTTTACTTTTCAATTCTTGTAAACAATAGAACCGTAACTAGAATGTGAACATTTATTTTTAGTTACACTTGTCTTAAATTATAAACTTAGTGAATCAAAATTTGTCTGGACAGATATAAAACTAGCCAGTTCAGGAACAAATACAGCCACAAGAGTTGACAGAGCTAAAATTGTATATGGTCGTCGGAAGAATGGTAATATTGTTTTTTGTTTTCTATATTTTGTTAATGTTTTACCTTTTCTACAAATACATTTGGATTAAACATTTTGTTTAGAATTAAAGAAAACAATCCAGCTTACTCCATGGGAATGACCACTAATCTTGAAATGAAGGAACTTGATGAATCCCTAAAAGTCCTCAAACCAAAACAAGCCCCGGGCCCAGACAAAATATCTAATGACATGCTTCTTCATTTGGGTCCTCAAGCCAAAAGAAAACTGCTACAAATATTCAATGCTAGCTGGAAATCTGGCAGAATTCCAAACATCTGGAAAAAAGCCATTATGATCCCTATACTAAAGCACGGCAAACCAAGAAACAAACTGGATAGCTACCGCCCCATCAGCCTCACTAGCTGTTCCTGCAAATTGATGGAAAGAGTTATAAATAGAAGGCTGACATGTATCCTTGAGTCAAATAACCTACTCACTGAAGCCCAGGCTGGCTTTAGAAAAGGCAGATCAACAGAAGATCAAATCGCCTTTATCACACAAGAAATAGAAGATGGCTTTCAAGAAAAGAAACCAACAACAATTGTGTGGGTTGACTTAGAAAAAGCATTTGACAAAGTCTGGGAACAAGGTCTCTTGCTCAAACTAATCCAGCATCACATATCCCACAGAATGTACAACTGGATAAAGGAATATCTAAATAATAGAAAAGCCTTTGTTTGCATGCAAGGACAAAGAAGCCACACTGTGGGTATTAAAAATGGTGTTCCCCAAGGAGGAGTCCTATCCCCAACACTTTTCTTAATATTCATAAACGATCTAAATCAAAACCTACCAAGAAAAGTTAAAAGCAGCATGTATGCAGATGACCTTGCCTTAATTAGCACAGAAGAATATGTAGGAACATCGAAATTTCGATTACAAGATGCTCTCGATATACTAAATAATTGGTCCAAAGACTGGGGCATGTCCATTAACACAAAAAAGACCACCTATACCATATTCTCACTGTCAACAAAACAGCAAACAATAAAATTAAAATTAGATAAGGAAGCTTTAGAAAAAAATGACAGCCCTACATACCTTGGAGTCACCTATGACCCGAGACTAACCTGGAAAAGCCAAATAGATAAAACACAGAGTAAAGGCATCCAGAGACTATCCCTCTTGAAAAAATTAGCTGGCACAGATTGGGGAGCAAATCACAACATCCTGAAAAAGACCTATACCGGTTACGTGAGACCTGTACTAGAATATGGTGCCACAGCATGGGGCTCAGCAGCCCAAACCAACCTAAGAAAAATAGACAAGGTTCAAAATATTGGTCTAAGGATAATGACAGGAGCAATCAAAACAACACCCATAAGAGCTATGGAGGAAACCGCTGCCCTGATCTCTCTGGATGAAAGAAGAGAAATAAAAATCCTTTCCCAATTCACTAAATTGGAAACCATGGAGAGGCACCCACTCAGAACCAAAATCCTCAAAACTGGCACCAAAAAACGTCTCAAAAGGACTAATTTCATACAGGAATCTCTAAACCTAAAACTAAAAAAGAAACACCAACTTGAAAATATTACCCTGGAATCCTCGATACACTATAATGAATCCCCACCCTGGGACGAAAGCCCTCTTCCTACTATAAGGGACCATATTGAAAGCATTAAAAGAAAATCTGATTACAGACCAACAGAGCTCAAGAAAATAGTGAACTGTTTTCTACATAATAATTATCCTAGCAATCAGTGGATCAGAGTTTACACGGATGGCTCAACCCACAAAGCCACCACAAATGGAGGAGCTGGAATACTTATCGAATGGCCAGATGGAGGAAAACTAGAAAAATCCATTGCAACTGGAGAGCTCTCTGACAGTCACAGACTGCTACCATCCTAGCAAATCATCCAAGTTCCCCACACAGTCAGATTGTCTTACTAACCGATGCAAAAACAACCCTCCAAAGCCTGCAAATCTCTGATTCCTCATATATTAATAACCTCAAAACAGCACTTACAAAGCTCAACAACAATAGCAAAAAAACTGTAATTCAATGGATCCCAGCTCATATAGAACTAGAAGGAAATGAGAAGGCTGACTCACTCGCCAAGAGTGGGAGAATTAACACACTAATAAACTCTGCACTCTATCCAGAAGAATTGAAGGAATTAATAGTAAATAAAATAAATGAGAAATGGACGAGCTCTCATCCAAATCACAAGAAAGATGACGCTTACTATAAGCTATCCCGACAAGACCAACGTCTAATCTTTCGACTCAGGACCGGACACAACAGAATGCGACAACACATGTACCGGAAACTCAAAATTGGAACCAGTGAAATCTGCCCATGTGGAGAATCACCAGAGAATACAGACCATGTCCTCCAAAACTGCTCTCTATACCAAGAGGCTCGTATAAGACATTGGCCCCAAATCACCCCAATAGAAAAGAAACTATATGGAGAGCTCCCTGATCTGGAAACCACTGCGCATTTCATCTCATGTATTGGTCTACTCATCTGAACACTCCAACATAATCAATGAGAACGAAGAAGAAGAAGAAAGAAGAAGAAACATTTTGTAATTGAGTAGCATCAAAAGTAGTGACTGTTTTAACCTCAAGACAATGTCGATAGCCTACTTTTAAAACAGGTTTTGCTTATATAGTATTAATTTGTAACAAAGCTTATATCATTTCCCTCTGTCTGTCTGGTAGACATTTTTGAACACATTGTCTCTCCCACTTCCCACTGTCTCGGATCAAGTTGAAACTTTGCACAAGTATTCATTGTTTCTAACAAACCATGAATCAATTTTCTAAAAAATTAACCAATTAATTAATTAAATAGAGGTAAAGAAAAGTAAATTTTATAGTATTGAGGAATATGGCTGTAAATTTGGAGTTCTTCACCTTAGATAAGCTTTGTTAGTTAAAAAAGTATTTTTTTTTTATTTTTGCTAACTGCTTGTTAAAACTTTGTGCTCCTGCTTATTAGGAGATCAAAGTTTTAAGCTCAAGAACTTTTTATTTTATATTCTCACCTTTTGCCTGGTAGTTAAGAATAATTATAGCTTTTATATAGCGCTACTTTCATGCTTATACCATGCTCAGAGTGCTATGTTCCAATCTCATTAGTGCACCAGTGGGGGAGGGGATATCTGGGAGAAGGTTTTCCTTGCTGTCTTTAGGCACTCAGTAAACACAACTCTGCTCAAGTCGGGTGTTGAACCTTGAGCCTTCTTCATAGGTAGCCAAGTAAAGCCAGGTTCAAGCTTACTTGGCCTCTCGACCATGCTTCCCACTAGTTGTGTAAAGTTTATTGTGCAGGAGGCATGATGGCAGATTAGTAAAGAGCTTGGCTTCCAAACTGGGGGTTCCTGGTTCAAATCTTGGTGAAGACTGGGATTTTTATTTTCTGAATCTTTGGACGCCTCTGAGATCCGCCCAGCTCTAAATGGGTAACTGACATTAGTTGGGATAAAGTAAAGGCAGTCAGTCATTGTGCTGGCCACATGACATCCTCGCTAACTGTAGGCCACTGCAACAGATGACCTTTACATTATCTGCCCTATAGATCACAAGGTCTGAAAGGGGAACTTTTATTGTGCACACAAAAAAGTCAATCCAAACAGTTGCTTTAATACTAATTTATATGCATAGCCGTTTTTTTATGGCTATTTGTCAAAAATGCATAAAATAATGATGAATAAAAATGCAATCTCTAACCATGTTTCCCTTTAAAGTTAGAAAAAAAACATGTTTCATGAAAACTATTTTTTGATTCGACCATTCAATAGAGAAAAGAGATACAGAGCCGCCAACAATCTTCATAGACTTAAGAGGTTTTGAGCAACATAAAGAAGAAGAGAAACAAGGGCTGATGAAGGTGCAGAGAGTTCTTGGGTTGAGTCCAGATACTCAGTGAGTTCAATAGGTCTTCACTAGTCTGGCCACTTAATTACATTTTTGTTGTTGTTCCACTAGTTAAAATTTTTGTTTACAAAGCTTTTATCAACTCAGTCTGTCTGGACATCTGTCTCAATTTTTATGCATGTTATTTCTCCCACTTCCCATTATCTGATCAAGTTAAATCTTTGCACAATTATTCACAGTTTCTAACATAATATGAATCAATCTAAAAATTAACCAGTTCATTAATTAATTTGTAGTAATGAAGTAATTTAGTTTGATATTGATTAAGGGAAATAAATCTTACAGTATTGATATATATGGCTATAAAATATCAGTTCATTACTTTAGATACGCTTTTTTTTTAAAAATCTTTTTTTATATTGCTTGCTATATATAAGTATATAACTGGAAGGAAGATAGGTGGAAACTGGATGGGTATTTCGAAAACGAAAATTTACAATTTGAAAAAAAACATTACTAGCTGATTGGCCACACAGTGAAAACTCTGGTTTGACTTATAATTTTTCTGAATTATTTAATCAACTAAAAATTAAATTTGGCTTGAAACATTTCTTCCATGACATTCTTTTGAATGAAAAAGAAAAAAAAGATTTTATTTATTATAACCTCAGTAGGAATTACAACACTCATCTCAAATGTTTTTGCATTCAATTAAGAGTGGAATAGAAAGATGCACATGAACATTTTGCGCTCTGTTTTATATATACAGAGGAACATTAAGTGTAAGCTTCAGGTGTTTTGAAATACAGTAAATTACTAGACAAGATCTAGATTCTAGATTAAAGGATAGAGCGCATATGAAAGACTTCTTGCTATCATGAAGCATAGAAGTTATGAGAAATCCTAGACCGTCTTTAGCTTCCTAAAGTGTGAATTGATTTTAAACAAAATAATAATTGTATATTACTTGCTAATTTGTTTTTTTTCCCTGATATTATTAGCAGTGGAGCAGAAATGAAGTCATACATTCTACCAAACTCAGTGCAACTGGTTTAATTAGTTGAGCTAATTGGGAGATAGGTTTAACTTATAATCCCTGTGTTATATAAGAAAGATCAATAGAAAATAAAAGGTTTGGATGCCCCTTCTCATTATGTGTAACATACTTTGGGCTTGTTTAAAAATTAATTATTTTGTTGAGCATCAAAGATAATTATACATTTAGACATGTGTAATAATATTTATTGCCTCCCCTGTTTTAGGGATACAGACAGTTCCAGTGATGAGGAAATGGTTGAGCGCTGCAATTGGCGACAGACTAGGCAGAAACTTAAAGAAGACTTGTCCACCCATGGAGCAGCTGCCACACTGACTAACACTGAAAGAGAAAAGCAAAAGACAGACACATTTCCAAAACTTGAATATAAAAAACCTCCTAGAGTCATCAATCTCCAGGTACAAAATACAAAATAAAAATGGTTTGTCACTATTGACTAAATCAAGCTGACAAATAAAATAAAAAAGCAACTTACAATACGTTTGAAAATTTTCAATTTAGTGACCACCTTAAAAATGAAAGCTTCCGATGTAAGAGATTTTAACAAAGTTTTTTATGGTCTTAATACTGAACCCTTCTTTGGAATGTAGTGCATCTACTGTGTTTATTGAAGGTTGAGATTAGAATTAGAATTTGTTCTTGTTACTTATTGAGCACATTGAATACACCCGTACAAGAAACTCAAACATCATCTGAATAATCAGTCCAAGTCTGACAGCCATTTACAACTACAAGACTGAAGCCTTTAATGCTGTGTATTTCCTGATTAAGTTTTTATTTTTGTTAATATTAAGGAAACTTTTAAGTTTATTTCTAGTCCTGCATGTAAATCAATGACTTAAATTCTGCCAAGCCATTTGGTTTTCCTGACTGTTTTTATTTACCCTATGTTTATTTTTATTTTTTCACTTGCAGGAACACAAAGTCAGTAAAAATTGGAATCAATCTAAGTCATTACAGTCTGTACAAGAGAAGCAAGAGACAGAGAAGCAGGAAGAGGGAGATAACAAGCTTAGAATGGAGAAACTGGAAATGGAGAAAGAGAAACAAAGACTGTTGGAAGAAGCAAGGTAAAAGACATTCCAATATTTTCTTGATTGGTATCATTTAACCTTCTCTGGTAAAAGACATTCCAATATCTTCTTGATTGGTATCATTTAACTTCTCTGGTAAAAGACATTCCAATATCTTCTTGATTGGTATCATTTAACCTTCTCTGGTAAAAGACATTCCAATATCTTCTTGATTGGTATCATTTAACCTTCTCTGGTAAAAGACATTCCAATATCTTCTTGATTGGTATCATTTAACTTCTCTGGTAAAAGACATTCCAATATCTTCTTGATTGGTATCATTTAACCTTCTCTGGTAAAAGACATTCCAATACCTTCTTGATTGGTATCATTTAACCTTCTCTGGTAAAAGACATTCCAATATCTTCTTGATTGGTATCATTTAACTTCTCTGGTAAAAGACATTCCAATATCTTCTTGATTGGTATCATTTAACCTTCTCTGGTAAAAGACATTCCAATATCTTCTTGATTGGTATCATTTAACCTTCTCTGGTAAAAGACATTCCAATATCTTCTTGATTGGTATCATTTAACCTTCTCTGGTAAAAGACATTCCAATATCTTCTTGATTGGTATCATTTAACTTCTCTGGTAAAAGACATTCCAATAACTTCTTGATTGGTATCATTTAACCTTCTCTGGTAAAAGACATTCCAATATCTTCTTGATTGGCATCATTTAACCTTCTCTGGTAAAAGACATTCCAATATCTTCTTGATTGGTATCATTTAACCTTCTCTGGTAAAAGACATTCAAATATCTTCTCGATTGGTATCATTTAACCTTCTCTGGTAAAAGGCATTCCAATATCTTCTTGATTGGTATCATTTAATCTTCTCTGGTAAAAGACATTCCAATATCTTCTTGATTGGTATCATTTAACCTTCTCTGGTAAAAGACATTCCAATATCTTCTTGATTGGCATCATTTAACCTTCTCTGGTAAAAGACATTCCAATATCTTCTTGATTGGTATCATTTAACCTTCTCTGGTAAAAGACATTCAAATATCTTCTCGATTGGTATCATTTAACCTTCTCTGGTAAAAGGCATTCAAATATTTTCTCCATTGGTATCATTTAACCTTCTCTGGTAAAAGGCATTCAAATATTTTCTCCATTGGTATCATTTAACCTTCTCTGGTAAAAGGCATTCACATATTTTCTCCATTGGTATCATTTAACCTTCTCTGGTAAAAGGCATTCAAATATTTTCTCCATTGGTATCATTTAACCTTCTCTGGTAAAAGGCATTCAAATATTTTCTCCATTGGTATCATTTAACCTTCTCTGGTAAAAAGCATTCAAATATTTTCTCCATTGGTATCATTTAACCTTCTCTGGTAAAAGACATTCCAATATCTTCTTGATTGGTATCATTTAACCTTCTCTGGTAAAAGACATTCCAATATCTTCTTGATTGGTATCATTTAACCTTCTCTGGTAAAAGACATTCCAATATCTTCTCCGTTGGTATCATTTAACTTCTCTGGTAAAAGACATTCCAATATCTTCTCCATTGGTATCATTTAACTTCTCTGGTAAAAGACATTCCAATATCTTCTTGATTGGTATCATTTAACCTTCTCTGGTAAAAGACATTCCAATATCTTCTTGATTGGTATCATTTAACTTCTCTGGTAAAAGACATTCCAATATCTTCTTGATTGGTATCATTTAACCTTCTCTGGTAAAAGGCATTCAAATATTTTCTCCCTTGGTATCATTTAACCTTCTCTGGTAAAAGGCATTCAAATATTTTCTCCATTGGTATCATTTAACCTTCTCTGGTAAAAGACATTCCAATATCTTCTTGATTGGTATCATTTAACTTCTCTGGTAAAAGACATTCCAATATCTTCTCCATTGGTATCATTTAACTTCTCTGGTAAAAGACATTCCAATATCTTCTTGATTGGTATCATTTAACCTTCTCTGGTAAAAGACATTCCAATATCTTCTTGATTGGTATCTTTTAACTTCTCTGGTAAAAGGCATTTACATATTTTCTCCATTGGTATCATTTAACCATCTCTGGTAAAAGGCATTCAAATATTTTCTCCATTGGTATCATTTAACTTCTCTGGTAAAAGGCATTCACATATTTTCTCCATTGGTATCATTTAACTTCTCTGGTAAAAGGCATTCAAATATTTTCTCCATTGGTATCATTTAACTTCTCTGGTAAAAGGCATTCACATATTTTCTCCATTGGTATCATTTAACCTTCTCTGGTAAAAGCTATTCACATATTTTCTCCATTGTTATCATTTAACCTTCTCTGGTAAAAGGCATTCACATATTTTCTCCATTGGTATCATTTAACTTCTTTGGTAAAAGGCATTCACATATTTTCTCCATTGGTATCATTTAACCTTCTCTGGTAAAAGGCATTCAAATATTTTCTCCATTGGTATCATTTAACTTCTCTGGTAAAAGGCATTCACATATTTTCTCCATTGGTATCATTTAACCTTCTCTGGTAAAAGGCATTCAAATATTTTCTCCATTGGTATCATTTAACCTTCTCTGGTAAAAGGCATTCACATATTTTCTCCATTGGTATCATTTAACCTTCTCTGGTAAAAGGCATTCAAATATTTTCTCCATTGGTATCATTTAACTTCTCTGGTAAAAGGCATTCACATATTTTCTCCATTGTTATCATTTAACCTTTGCTGGTAAAAGACATTCCAATATCTTCTCCATTGGTATCATTTAACCTTCGCTGGTAAAAGACATTCAAATTTCTTCTCCGTTGGTATCATTTAACCTTTGCTGGTAAAAGACATTCAAATATCTTCTCCATTGGTATCATTTAACCTTTGCTGGCATAGACATTCAGAATGATATACTTTATCTACTTTAAGTATGGGGCAGTTAAAAACCTTTTCTTTAATTTGTAGCTGGGAATATTAATTTTTTTTTAAGCCATAAGTGTTGAGTACAGAGTAATTATAGAGATTAAGGAACTACTGTAAAGAGTCTGGAGCTAGTTTAGATTCTGTAGAGTCTTATCTTATCTTATATAATACAGACGTTACTTCAAAAAAGAAGATGATTACGTCCTACGCGTCATGCATTTAGTCATGCATATTAACCAATGACTTAAATTCTGCCAAGTCACTGGTTTTTCTGGCTAGCTCAGGCAACCCATTCCATGCTCTAATAGCACTAGGGAAGAAGGAGTATTTGTACAAATTTGTCCTAGCATATGGGACGAGGAATGTGCCTTTATTTTTGTGTCTTTCAGAGTATTTTATTAAATTTTGTTTTTGTATTTGAAGATTATGGTTCAGTGTTTTATGTATAATTGCTACTTTACTTTTGAGTCTTCTGTCCTGAAGGCTTTCTAAATTTAGTGATTTTACTAATGGTGTTACCCTAGTCAAATGTGAACATTCGCTTGTTATGAATCTCACTGCTCTATTTTGTGTTTGTTCCAGTTTCTTAATGTTTTCTTGAGTTGAGGGGTCCCACACGGTGGATGCATATTCTATTATTGGCCTAACCAAGGTTAAATAACATTTTAGTTTTATGTTCTTATTTGATTTATAGAAATTTCTTTTAATAAACCCTAATGCTTTGTTGGATTTTTTTATAGTTTCATCAATATGTGGATTCCATGACAGTTTTTCATTTATTATAACACCTAGGTATTTTGAGTTTTTAGTCTGTGTTACTGGTTTGCCATGAATAAGATAAGTGGAATTAATTTGTTTAATTTTTTTTGTTACTCTTAACAACTGACATTTTTCTGGGTGGAAAGACATGCTCCAATTTGATTCCCATTTCTGTAATTCATCTAATTCTCTTTGTAAAATATTTGTTCACTATTATCTAAACCTTTTGAGAACTCATCAATTAGTCCTATTAGTTGTGTTTCACATGATCTATATTTCCTAAAGCCATGTTGGTATGGGGTGAGGACATTATGTTTGTCTAAGTGGTTTATGATGTTGCTACATATTATGTGTTCTAGTATTTTACATGTGATGCTGGTAAGTGATACTGGTCTGTAGTTTCCTGGATCAGATTTTTCTCTTTTT
This sequence comes from Biomphalaria sudanica, assembly GCA_036873155.1. Lineage (NCBI taxonomy): Eukaryota > Metazoa > Mollusca > Gastropoda > Planorbidae > Biomphalaria > Biomphalaria sudanica. Next base: position 411,099 of record JAZGLO010005366.1, read on the forward strand.
AAATAGGGGGGTGACATTAGCTTCTTTCCAGTCCTTTGGTACTCTGCCCTGGTTAAGCGATGCCTGAAAGAGTATTTTGAACACTGGGGCTAGCTCATTGCTTAGTTCTTTGAGTAATCTAGCTGGAATACCATCAGGTCCAGACGCTTTATTTGGTTTGGTGTTGGCTAATAGTTTTTTAATTCCATTTTCTTGTACTACTAAATCTTCTATGTTGTCTACTTGGTTCAAATTAAGAAATATGTCTTTGTCTCCTGGGGCTGAGAATGCTGATGCAAAGTATTTGTTTAGGATGTTTGCTTTAGTTTCATTATCATTATGTATTATGTTATGTTCATCTTTTAATGGCGCTATGCCTGTTGTTTCCATTTTCTTAGACTTAATGTATGACCATAGGTTTTTGTTGTTATCTTTAGATATTACATTGTTTATGTATTCACTCTGCAGCTGTCTGCTTACTTTTTGGGTTAGGTGTTTAAGTGTAGATTCTGTGTATTGTAATAGATTCTGGAACTAGCTTTACCACTGATTATAAACAGTTTTAAGAGAAATAAATCTCACATATATATATATATATATATATATATCAGACTCTTTTGTCTTCAATATATAAGGTATGCCCTCTGCACTGTCATCTTGATGGTCTTGGGTTCTAATCCTGCCCATCACCATCCCCTGCCATCCTGCATTGAGCTAGAATGGAATAATCTTCAAATCAGAAGAAACATCGGAGACTGAAACATGTCATATTAGAAACAGTGTTCTTGTTAATTTGTTTTTTTCACTTCACTTTCTTTAAAAAAATTTAGATTTAGCAAAATAACTTTTCTTTTATCTGATGAAGAGTGACACAATTTAAAAAAAAAAGTGCACTTCAGATATCAGCTTTTCCTTAAGTGAGACCTTAAATTTCACATAGATTAATTCTTAGACTGAAAAAATGACTTTAGTTTGAATTGTCAGGTTCTGGACTATCAGTTAAATTAGTGTATTATGAAAATTTGGAAGGGTATTTTCTTTGTAAATCCTGGAATCTAAAGAATTTTGCCTTTTTTTTTTCTTAAAGGAAGCTGAGAGAACAAAAACAAAAAGAGCATGAGCGACGCATGCGTATGAGTCAGCACATATCTGCTGCAAGATCTTTAGCCACAACACTGGGTCGACAGACAGCTGGGGAGAATACTGCTGTACTCTTTGATATGGTTAGTCAAACAATAACTTTTTCAGATAACCTAGTGGTAGTACTACAATTAGACAGTTGCATCATTCAGATATATGGAAAACAAGTTGTATAAAATTCATCAATGGACAGTTTAATATAACGTGAACAAACATCTAAATATGAAAAAACTTAACACTGTTATTTAATTTAATCCATATTAATTTTAAATGTAATAAGCATTACAGATACATGTTTCTTGCATTTTATATGTCTTAGAATATGATTAAATATATATATTATTCCAGGAAGTATCCTATGAGCCACCTCCTACTACTCTTCCCAGCATTCTCTCTCCAGAACAGGAAACACTTTTGCTCACAGTTCATTTGTCTAGTAATGGGGAGATAATCCAGCATAGAAACAGATCTAATCGTAGTGTAGATACAGGTAAAATATTATTTTTTAATTGTATAAAATACATTCATTACAATCTGTTTTTAATTATTAAAGCTATCTACTTAGTTATTAGTTTTAAAATTATGATAGTATTTAATATCTAACATATTGTTGTCTGTTTGTTCAATGTCAGTAATGCTACACTGTATGTACAATCATTAAAAGAACATTTTATTGTTATTGTCTCATGTTTTGACCAATCAGGTGAAGGGCTGTCAGCAACCTACACTGCTTTGCTCTCTTGGCTTTTGTCACTTGTCCCACATGACTTCACCTTTCTATTGCCTAGTTTGGCTGACATTACCTCAAAAGATGACAGCCAAAGCTTTTATGTGATCGGACTTCAGCAGATGTGGTTTGAGGAGGAGCTGAAACTGCATGTGGTGGTCACACCCTCCAAGAACTTTAACTCTGGACACAGGTTGACGAGATCAAAGAAAGGAAAGGTAATATATTTAAAGTGTCTTGCATTAGTTCTGAAGGCTCTCCCTTAATAAAAATCAGAATAAAATTTAAATGCCTAAATATGTTTTAGAAAGACAACAAATTTGATTATGAAGCTTTCTTTCTTCTTTTTTTTTTGAAAGGGCAGTAATTTAAAATTGGAAAGGTAAAATTATATTATTTTGATATAATTAATGTAAAATAAGACCGAAAAGACTATATACTTTCCACAGAGCTTACCCTTTTCAGTGACCAATAGTTGAGATGCATGTATGATGGTTGCCAGAAAGATGGACCATTATTATTTTTCACAGCTGGTGCTAGGATTCCATTTGGAATTGAAAGAATTGTTCTTCAGTCATGACAACAAAAAACAAAGGTCTTATGGGCCATGATGTAAGCAATGTGGATTGTTTACACAGATGTTGGATCATAGTCTGCTTCTCATCCTCTTCTGACAATCTGCTGGGTTTCATTATCTCCCTTTTAAAAGGAATTCTGAAATGCTTAAGACTGGATGAAAACTAAGACCTCAGAATTTCAGTAATAAAGTAATAAAGATCTCCCTCTCCTGTCATTAAAACATAAGTCACAAATTAGAACCCTAAATAACCCGTGCAAAACATTGAGCCCATAGCAAGCATTGGTGACCCATTAATAATTATTTGAAAAATTTATTGATTTATTAAAAAAAAAATACTTTAAAAAACAACAACAAAGCTTATATAAAGTGTAATCGTATCAGTTAGTTTGGATCAGTCATGTGATTAAATTAGTAAAAGATCTAGACTAAAAATAATTAATCTGTGCCATTAGAAATATCTTTACCAATTGTTTTTGTTTAGTGCAATTTCATGCTTTTAGCATTCTCAATGTCACTTGTCTGGACCAGTTGGTAAGGGGGGTGGGGGGGGGGGGGAGAGAAATGGGTATCTGGGTGAATGTTACAGTGATCACTTTTTTAAAACACATTTTTAAAAAAATTTGTTCACTCAGAGCTCAAGCCTCCTCATTCAACTTATTATTTTTACCAGACAGGTAGACAAGAGCTGATATAATGCATAATTTGTTAGACAGATTTCCTTATGGATAATAAAGATTATTGTTTTTATTATTAATCTTTGTATAAACAGTGTATGTACTGATGTATTTTTCTTTGTTCATTCTCTCTTGCCAGGATGAGAACAAAGGATGTTCACAATTTTTCAAATTTATGAACAACCTGCTTTTGACCAACACTGTAGCCACAGTATGTCCATGGCTGGACATGCTCAGCCCAGTGGCCGTACAAAGTGACCAGCCAGAGGAAGGTGAAGCCCCACCATACACATATTCCCCACCACTTCCCAAAATTTCTACCAAACCTTTGTCAACATTTGTACAGGTCAGTTACTTTGAGAAATTATTTTTAAAAAAATATTAGCATTGCATTTATTTAGGCTTTATGGCAGATTTTAGCTGTTAACTGTTTGTTTGTTTTTCTAAATTCTACACTATTTAAAAATTGTTTTTAGATTTCAAAGGTTATCTTAGCTAGGGATATCAATGAGTGATAAGCTCCACTTTTCTTAGTTAGAGATATCAATGGGTGATAAGCTCCACTTATCTTAGTTAGGGATATTTATGGGGATAAGCTCCACTTATCTTAGGGAAATCAATGGGTGATAAGCTCCACTTATCTTAGTTAGGGATATCAATTGGTGATAAGCTCCAATTGCCTATAGATACTTCTAAATAGCATGCATTTCTAACAGCCTCTGAGAACCAAGTCAAGCATCTGGCTGTTAGTGTAACTTCAGTATTAAGCCCAGGGAAACTGTTGCTAGTGACAGGGAGAGGAGGGAAGTCAAGAGGTCTGGCTTCATTAAAATCAGATGCTCATCAGACTAGTAAGGCAATTTATCTAGGAGAGGAGTACTATGAGCTTAAGCCTTTCCTGTCTTGTGATGCTAGGGCTTTCGGAGTCATCTTTAAAAAAAAAATCAGGAGTTGGACTCTTGGCATGTGCTTATCAAATATCATGTTCCCTCCATACACCAGAGCAACTGGGCCATTTGTTCATCTGGTTCTCTCTAGAGGGAAGAAGTCATGGATATCTTAGACTTGTTTTTTTTTATTCTCAATTGAAACTGTCAAGCCATGACCCAAATTAAAAAGAACCGTGCTGGTGGAGTTACCCCATACCTTGTTCTTCTAGCTATTGTTTTCTTGTGACCTATAGACCTATTGAAGTGACCTATAGACCTATTGCAGTGACCTGTAGACATATTGCAGTGACCTATAGACATATTGCAGTGACCCATAGACCTATGGCAGTGACATATAGACCTATTACAGTGACATATTGACCTATTGCATCAGATAGGTTGCCAAATATAATGTTGTAGGGAAACGGACCCTGCTATATTCAGTTTATAAACCAATTCATCTGAAATACAGCTTACTTAAAACAATGTTAATGATTGACTTACTGCTTAACACAAGACTGCAAGAATATGTTACTCAATTTCTTAGTGACCATTTTTTAAACTTAGAATTGCACACACCAAACTAATCAATATTTAATTCTCTCTTCATTAAGATTAACCCAGATTCTCAAGCTGCCAAAAAGATCTTTAACATTCCAGTTGGGTTCTGCTGGCAGACAGTAGATAATGATGAAACCTGGTGTGACATGGAGTGCCATGATGACAGCATCAATTATGAGACACAGAACACAATGTCATTGATCTATAAAAAAATCTTTCAGGATCCTCTTGCAATGATGTCTATACTCAACAGAGCTTCCCAGGTTTTTTATTTTTTACAAAGCTAAATTATTATTTATATTTACATAATTGTCTTTGGATTTAGTAGCTAGCTAAGTGGTTAAATGCTTGGCTTTCATAATGTAGGATGGGGGTCTTGGGTTTGAATTCTTGTAAAGACTGGGATTTTTAATTTTGAGACTTTTAGGACACCCCTGAATCTACCCCTCTAATGGGTACCTAACATTTTAGGTTGAGAAAGTTAAGGCAATCGGTCATTGTGCTGGCTACATGACACCATCATTAACCATCAGTCATTGAAACAGCTAACCTGAACACAGGGCCGGCCTTAGGCCACTGCAATCTATGCAGCCGCAGTACGTCCCACACTTTCATAGGCCCCGCGCCAATTCTAGGTGTAAATGATTAAATTGAATCATTATAACTTATATATAATATCAGGGTTTCCACTGCCTCTTGATTTTCCAGGGCCTCCTGCAAATCTCCTGAAATTGAAAATATACACACAAAAAGTCCTGGAAATCTCCTGAAATTATTAAAATCTTATGAAAAGTCATAAAAATACAAAATCTGAACTTTGACATGCTTATCCCTACCCAGACTGGGCCCGTGCAATCTGTTTCGCATAGGGCCCCACAATTGTTAGGACCTGCCATGGCTGTACATCACCTGTCCCAGGGATCACAAGAACTGTAGGGGTACTTAACTTTGCATTTCACTTGATAAAATCAAGTTTATACAATTAATTTTCATTATTATAGAAAAAAAAATATATTTACTAGTATTAAATGTATGTACTTGTACTGTTGAAGGATAAAAGAATTATTAAATTTTTTAAATTGGAAATCTTATCTCATATTTTTTTATGTTGCATTTTGAGTCTTATTTATATTCATGCATTCTAAATGGATTTAATATTAAATATTTAGGAAGGACTAGACCTGGCTGGACTTCGACTACTTTACCCTTCAGCGGAACAAATGAAACTTCAAGGCTCCGAGTTGGCATCTTCAGACTTGGATAATCTAAACCAAATAGGCCCAGTGCTAGCCATGGCTCTCCGAGGAACATTTGCCAGGACCATCTGGCTAGACTCTGTAGGTCCCTCTGACCCAGAGCTTGCTCGTCGCACGGATCCCAATTCTCTGTGTGCTCTGTACGGAGGGGACAGTAAAGAGAAAACCTTGCTGTTCTGCCCTAGAAATCTATCCAGAGTGCAGGTAGCGTCTACTTAAACATTCTCAATTCAATTAAATAGATCTAGTTACAGAATAAAAATAATACATTAAAACATTATAACTTAAAAAGTACTTCCGCATACAATTTAACTATGGAATTTCTTTCTAGCTGGAAGTCAAATAGGAAGTAGTGTGAGGTATTCATGAGATTGATGATGATTTTGCATTGTATTTTATGTATGTTATTAATTTTATAGACTAATAATGATAATAATATATCTTTATTACCCTTGAGGAAATTGGACTAAAGATTGTCAAAAAATTGTGTATTACACATAAAAAAAACAACATGGTTAAGGTTGCAAAAAAAATAAATATATACATTCATACCAGAGTCTAACTGAAACATTAAACATGAAGTTTGCATCTGAAAATTGGATTGGATTCAATGATTTAATTGGCAAGATTTTTGTGTCTTTTTGTTTCCCTTTTTTGGAAATTAGATTTAAATGTATATTCATGTAATTATCCAATACTAACAAAATAAATAAGTAGATACATTTTTTATTCTGTTTCCTCAGAGATCATCTCAAAATACAATAGGAGAACCAATATTTTCCTGACTAATAATATATCCATATGCTTTAGGCTGTCATCATATCATATTTAGAGAAAAATGGTTACTGAGAGAGAGATCATTTTGTTGATTTTTTCATTAAAATTTGTTTCTACTTACTGCATAAACTTGTTTTCATTTTCATGTTTCTGCAGAGTGAACTCAGTCGATGGTTCGGAGGTCACATCTCAAAGGACACAGTGACCTTAGACGTTGGAATCCCTTACTTGAAACGAGAGGAAAATAAAGGAAAGAAAGGGCGAAAGGTTCTTATAGAATAAACTTTATTTTTCATAGTTGTATCCTGTATTCACTTTTGGCTTATAATATGTAAGGGATGTGTTGGCCCAGTGGTAAAAGGCTTGGCTTATGCACTTAGGGGTTCACAAGTTCAAATCTCAATGAAAGTTGCAATTTTTGTTAAGTTCTGATTCAGATGAAGACTTCCCTGGTTTCCAGTGGTGTGTATACGACTTTAGTAAAGGAAAGTAAAGGTGGGTGGTTATTGTGCGGCCACATGACACCCTTGTTATCTATCAGCCATAGAAACAGATGAGCTTTTCATCAACTTTTTGTTTATTAAAACATTGTCCATGATAAGTTTTTTGAGGTTAAGGAGTTTTCTTTTAGCCCCCCCCCCCCCCCCCCCCCCCCCATTGCCACTTTCCAGCATTCTCTCTCCAAAACTGGAAGTACTTTATCTCACTGTTCTCTTAAGACTTTCAATTTGATTCTAGTGTTTCCATGGTGACAATCACTTTGTTGTGGGTTTTAATTTTGGGATTTTAGGACATTCCCTCCTACTAGATTACATGCGGTGTATAGGGCAGATGATGTTAAAGTCATTGGTTTCTGTGGCCAATAGTTAATGAGCAGGGCATCATGTAATTGGCACAATTGCCAACCGCCTTTACTTTCCCCAACTTAAGTCAGGTACCCATTTGAGTTGGATGGACTCAAGGGTGCTCTGAAAATACAGAAGTTCAAAATTCCTGTTATCACTGACATTTGAGCACAGGACCTCAGGTTCGGGAGCCAAGTGCTTAACCACTCAGCCACCACCCCCCTTTAAATTAATTCCTATTTCATATATTTTTTGTTGGCCACTCTTTTACGGTTGGCTATACTTAAGTCTTTTTCACAGACCTCATTGTCGCATTGGTCTTCTTACCTTTTTATTTCAATGCAGTGTTTAGTCTAATGCACTATGTTGCCATATCAACAGCACAACTCAGTAGAGAAAAGTGTTGGGCCTATGTCCACTCAGCGCCCTCCTGCTTCCCTGACTGCCACCTGCAAAGGGGACATCATTCTAATCCTGTCACCCCTGGTACCCATCAGCTACACGGGTGTGCTCATGAGCGCAGCGCAGCGGAGAGGTTTTCAGATGCGAGGAGTGAAGCGGATCTGTATGTCTGTAAAGATGGCTGGTAGCCTTGGTGAGTCTCTAAAATTTGTTTAATAGTTGGGGTAAGTGCTTTGATTTACTAGTCCACGGAACTGTAAAATATGAATATATGAATAGTGTTATGGCACGATTAGGAATTAATTATTTGTTTCGGAATTAGGGGGAAGTTTTTACTTAGTGACGATGACGTGATATATCTTTAAAAGACAGAACAAAATCGGAGTCAACTTAAACAAGACGCTTTTTAACAACGTAGCAATTAGGAGCATTTTATAAACGGGTAGAAGTAGGTGACATTTGATGGTTCCCTTCATGATTATAATTAAACGTGTTTAATGTTCAACACCAGACTCGACTACCTCTATTGATTGTTCAGCCTTTCTCTAGTGTTGTCAGTTCCAGCATTAGGTTCAGTGTTACCTCCATTTAGGTTTGTTTGTATTCGACGCCTCGGAAGCGCTTAACAATAGTCTTAACAAAACAAATAGACAGAATAAGTATAGGGTTATAAGTTATCTGTATTGTAGCAAACCGGGGACAATGGCTATGCTTGCCCTGGATGTGGCAAAATATGTAGGTCACAGTGGGGCTGCATAGCCACTGGAAATACTGCATTCCTCATTAATCTTCGGACTCGAAGACAAGCCTCATTATTATTGTAGCAAAAAAGTTAAAAGACCTTAAATGTTTTGAACACATCAAATTATTTTTATAACATAATATAAATATATACATACTTAGATGATACATTTTTTAAATGAAAGTTATCTAAAAAAAAAAAAAAACAACTAATTTAAGTATTAGTATTAGTATAGAGTTGGTTTTTTTTAATTAATCATTTTGACAGTAAAGAACATTTTTTCTGGGAATACAAAAATCCACATGGTTTCATCTTTTTTTAAAAAACAAATTTGATGTTTTATTTTGTCTTGAAATCACGCCATCGTTTTTGGTCAAACTTTGTCACGTTATCTCATATTTATATATTTTTATAACTTAAACAAAACTCATCATGTAACATATTAAAGTAGTGACAAATATTGCCTTTTTTTAATAATACAACCTGACTTGGACTAACGTATACCAAGAATCTTCAAGTTGTACTGAAGAAAAAAGCCAATTAAAAGTTTAAAAATAAATATATACGATTTCTTGAAACTGATCATAGCAATAGCCATAGTCCTAGTTGTAGCCTCTAAGCCATTTTGAAAATGAGTATGATATTTAAAAAAAAACATTTCATATTTTCAGTTTCACCATAACTAAGTTTTGATTCACCAAAGCTATAGCATGGACATGTCCATCCTGCACATTATTGTAATTTACTGTTAATTATTAAATGAATGTACAATGTCCAAATGTTTTGTCTACACAGGGATTGTGTCTGCCAGACAATCTTACTTCTGTCCTGGTGCATGCAATGATGACCTAAGTGACAAGAGACCACAGCGAGCCATTGCACCCAGCACAGTTTTTATACTGCGTAAGGAAAATGCTTCTCACAATGCTCCAAGTCTTATAGAAGCTTTCATGGTGCAGCTGACCTTGGCTGGTCTTTTAGGTCAGTATTTTAATAAATTTAAGGGAAGCAACTCAACAGGGGTTAACAGTAAAAGATGATGGCTGTTTATTTACAGGTGACGTCAAGACACCACTAAGATAGATAGCAGTCTTGGTTTTCAGATCTTGACTACAAGGTTCATTGGCACCACCTGTACCCCCTCTATTACCACTGCCATAGGTCTTGGTCAGTGACAGTCAGTGTCACCATCCTCTCTTGTCTCATCCCAAACCACCTGGAATGTCATGCATTGTTTCTCTGATATCACATAGCTGACCTGTTCACTGGCAATGATCCTTTTCTTAACCTAGGCAGATCAAACTAGAGTCCAAGGGGCTCTTTTTCTCATCTAAACAATCCATCCATATTCAGTGATGAATAGTGCACACCAAAAGCACCTTGCAGGTCAGAGCTACAACAGTATTAACATATTAAGTCAAAAAGAACTGATTTTATCATCTTATATTGGTAAAACTAACAGTTGACCACTCATCCTTGGAAAATTGGAAAATACTAAAACTACTTTATCAAAAGACAATAGCTAAACACTAACTGAAAACAATAGGGCGTGTTAACATTAAAAAAAACAACTCTTTGAAAACAAAAAGTCGTTGAAGGATATAAAAAAACAAAAAAGCTGTTCCAGTTTCCTGTGGTAACTAGATTGTTAGGGTGCAACCTGTTAAAGCTGCCTTAACTTTCCATAGCAAATGTCAGGCAACCTATAGAGATGGCTGATATATTGAAGTCTTCACTGACAAAAGTTGAGAAAGAAAGATTACAGGACATCATGTAAAATTATATTTTTATGAACATTTTGAGTAGTTGGTTTGTTTTAATACAGGCCAAATTCAATTTTCTTCTCCCTCTTGGAATTAATGGTAAATATTAAATAATATCTTATCTTATATAATACAGACGTTACTTCAAAAAAGAAGATGATTACGTCCTACGCGTCATGCATTTAGTCATGCATATTAACCAATGACTTAAATTCTGCCAAGTCACTGGTTTTTCTGGCTAGCTCAGGCAACCCATTCCATGCTCTAATAGCACTAGGGAAGAAGGAGTATTTGTACAAATTTGTCCTAGCATATGGGACGAGGAATGTTCCTTTATTTTTGTGTCTTTCAGAGTATTTTATTAGATTTTGTTTTTGTATTTGAAGATTATGGTTCAGTGTTTTATGTATAATTGCTACTTTACTTCTGAGTCTTCTGTCCTGAAGGCTTTCTAAATTTAGTGATTTTACTAAAGGTGTTACTCTAGTCAAATGTGAATATTCGTTTGTTATGAATCTCACTGCTCTATTTTGTGTTTGTTCCAGTTTCTTAATGTTTTCTTGAGTTGAGGGGTCCCAAACGGTGGATGCATATTCTATTATTGGCCTAAATAATGCATGAACTTTTTCAGTTATAATTATTGGGGTCTATTTTATCACATAGTAGGTTTATACCTTTGACCAGCTTTGAAATATAACTATGTATCAAAATCTTTATAAGCATCAATATAAATTAATTTAAATATCTATTTTAATATAATAGGACCTACATCCCTTTTTTAAAATTTGCTTTGGTTGAAGAAATAAATTAATTAAAAATTTTTGCTTTTTTAAGGCTGTGTTCAGACAAGAGTTAATGAACCTTTAACCTCTCAGCATTTGTTTCATACCATCGCCTACAGTGATACTTCACTGACCGTTCTGGGGGGAAATTTTTCAAAAGTAAGTACCAATTGTCTCACTTGTAGCCTGATACAAGGCTGTACCAAGAGTCATAACCCTGATCTGGCAGATGTAGATAATTACTTTAAACCCACAGCTCTTCCTTTTGGTATTAAACTTAATGGTCCAACTCATAATATTTTAAATTTTGGTTATTCGGATTTCAGATTTTTATAAAAATGTTTATATAGTTGAAACTATAAAATTAAAAAAAAACAAAGCTTATGATTAAGCATACTTGTATCATTTAGTTTGGATCAGTCATGTAATTAAATTTGTAATAGATCTGAACTAACAATAAAAAAAAGTATTTATAAAGATAAAATAAAAGGAAGAACAATCTGAATTTGAACTCATGGCTCAAGCCTTCTCAGACTTCTCAAGCCAACATGGTAACCACTCTGCTATGGACATGGAAGTTTGTATAGCTATACATTGTTTCTATAGTCTTGTCCTATTTTTCAGGTTTATGTTCACTAAGACTCAGACGACAACCTATAAAGGGGACTAATTCAGTTTATACCACCACTTTAGTCAATTACTATTTCTTTCCCTTGTTTGAGATACCAAACAAAATAATTTTTTACCAATAGTTAATTAACTAATTGGTTAATTTTTTTTTTATTATTGATTCTTATGTTGTCACGCAAAAGAAATAATTGTGCCAAATCTCAGCTTAATCTGAGATTAGGCATGGGAGAACTAATGTGTAAAAACTTTTTATCAGATAGACAGACAGATTGAGTTGATATAATCTTTGTAATTATTGAATTGTTTACTGTACAAGTTGTTGGTAACATCCTCACCTTGTATAAACCTTTTTCTTCGTCATATAAAATACAGAAGGTACTTTAAAAAAGAAGATGATTACCTTAAATCTAAAAAGGAAACTCAGAGATGACACTTTTTACTTTCTGTTCCTATCAGTAGAAATTTTATATAGATAAATCTAGTTATTTGAATGGTATTTTATTTTGACCTAATATATTGTGATTTAATATTTGCAAATTAAAAACTATAACTTGCTGATTTTAATTTTACATTAATTAAATCAATTTAATACTATATATATGTGCAGAAAATATATATTTGTATCTCCTCACTATGTAGTGTCCAGATTATGATCCAAATTATCAACTTCCTGGCTCAACCATCAACCAAAAAGTTGACAAAGCCTTGGAGCAGACGGCAGTTGTTGTGTTGCTGGGTCATGATTTGTTGAAAAGATCAGGCCTGGAAGTAGGTCAGTATAGATCTTTTAAAATTTAATTCTGTTCATTAAAAATATATTTTTAACTGGCTTGAAATAATTTATCATCAAACTTTTGAAGGGGAATATTTATGAAATATAATAATGCATTATGTACTGCCTAGTTTAAGGATGTCTCTTGCCTAAAAAGTTTCATAAAATTTTTGGTTTTGTTTGGAAATTCAAACTCAATTCTTTTAAATTAAAAAAAAATAGTTAGCTTTCTTTTTATTATCACAATGAAATAATTTCATTCAAATTTTGGCTTTATTCTTTGAGTTTTACATTCCATTATATTGAATGGTTGACTTTGAGGGTCAACCCTTAGGAGAAATCAGGAGCTGGTGATCCTAAGCGATCTTGCAGCACACGGTACTAAACCTTGACAGAGCCTGCGATGCTGCTGATACTAAACTATATCAGCACTCTGCATGGAGAGAGGGGAAATGCTGTGTGGGCGACATCGTACTTACCATAGCTAACACCTTGGCATACATGTCATGGCTATAAAATGAAGGCCATAGATATTGTATGGCTTCTGTAAGAGACGGCTTGAGAATACACAGGCCCAAAGACACATTTGAGACCGAATGGAAAGCTACTGCAAAAAACAGATGAAGACTGTGAAAATAGAACTTAAATTAAACCCATGCAAACAAAAGCTTTTTCTGAATTGGGCTGCGGCAAAATATGTACACACCTAGTGTTGTATAGCCACATGACATTCTGCATTCCGTTAATCTTTGGATTGAAAGGCAAACCTTTATCTTAACTTGATTAATCTTGTATTATTTGTGCAGAGTAATTGATGTGGAGATCTTCCACATTCTTTAAGCTACTTATGCTTGTAGTGATCTTACAGGTTTCCATTTGAATAAACCCAATGATTGCCTCTAATATGTCAGGCCCAGGATTTGAACTGGGGACACTAGGGTTTAATGATGTCTCCCTGGTCATGATTGATGCTTGGTCATGTTGTATGCATTCTGGACTGTTGTCTTGATGATCGTGGGTTTGAGCCTTGTCTGACGACATCTCTAGGAGGTTTGGGCTTGTGTGTAATAATCTTCAATATTGAAGGCACATCAGAAAGATGTCAAACAATTCAATATTGAAGACACATCAGAAAGATGTCAAACAGTTCAATATTGAAGACACATCGGAAGGATGTCAAACAATTCAATATTGAAGACACATCAGAAAGATGTCAAACAATTTAATATTGAAGACACATCAGAAAGATGTCAAACAATTTAATATTGAAGACACATCAGAAAGATGTCAAACAATTCAATATTGAAGACACATCAGAAAGATGTCCAACAATTTAATATTGAAGACACATCAGAAAGATGTCCAACAATTTAGAGCTCATGTTTTTCCATCTTCCATATTTTGTTAGAAGTATATAAAGCTAGAGTACTTTTAAAGGGAAGTAACTTTGATGCTGTAATCCTCAGCCAAGTTCCTCAATGTCCTGCCATACACCAGGAGGACTCCAGTCCAGCCAGTTCTGTCAGACAGGACTGAGCTGCTGGCCATGAAGTGGATGCCTGCACTCAGTACATACCAAGCCAAAGAGCTGACTCCTTATGAGGTTGGGAACATCAGGTGGAGGCAGAGTTTGAAGGTATTGACATCAGGTCAGTTGGACAATTAGAACCTTTTACTCATGCATAATTTATAATTAATTAGTGCTTTTTTTTTAAATTTTTGTAGCAATAGGGAGGTGTAATAAAAATAGTGATAATAAGTCCCAGGTACGACATCTGCTGATGCTCATCAGAAATCTTGTAGAATATTTTTTTATTATTTGTTAGTGTGAACATTCTTAAAATGTAATTATAAAACTCATGTCTCTTGTAAATGTTGAATAAAAATGCTAGTCACTAGATGGATTTTTTTTTTGTGAATCTAAATTGATCTCCAAGAAGAGCCTTGACCTTTGTAAAGAGTGAGTTATTACTTGAAATAAAAAAAATATTATGAAACAGTTTTCTCTTTTTCTTTTCAGAGCCAGCATTGATTCTTGTTCTTAGGGGTGTCAATATCATTCAGAACTTGAGAACCATTCTTGAACAGCAGGAGTCACAACAGATCTCTAAGAAGATTCAGGTCTGTTATCCAACAAGTTTGAAATTTGATTTATCCATAGTAACCCTAACCCCCTACTAAAGTTCTTTAATTTTGTTAAATGTGTATCTTTCAATATTTCCTCCTTATGGATTTCCACTGTACTTTATCTGTTGCTCTGAATGAATAGCAAAACTAATTGCAAACTCTGCCTCCCACCCCTCCCACTGAAACATATAAGGATTTTCCTCCTGTGTATTGGTTAACTTGAATTTAAACATAATTAAATAACTATCCAAACTGTTGCTACTCTGCCCCTTTTTTGTGATTGTCATGGTCAATAGATCTTTCATACTTGAGTAAAAGGTGTCATTCTATCATGATCACAGAAGATCTTTGACGATGATAAATGTCTAATGTATAAGCTCTGGAAGTAGTAATGATCTTGAATGAACTTTTGCCTCTTAGATAATGATCCTGTAACCGTGATGCCGAGGATTAGAAGATGTCAGCTGTCTAGAAGAATTACTGTGACTTGCTAAGGACTACGTTATATCTAGATCTAAATGTAATCTAGTAATGAATAGGTGAAAATCCTTCTCAATTCAAATACAGAAACTTTTAATTTAAAACTTGAAACAGCAAATGTACAAAAATTTAATGAATAAATTGTAACTTAGATAATACATTCAAAAGATTTCTACTGGATTTTAAATGATCTACACTGTATGAGAATCGGCTCGAGACTGGGGAATTATTTCACCTTCTTTTCAGCTCGTAGCTTCACCATGCCTCTTCCTGTCCTCCTTCCAATCAAAACCATGACATTTGATCTCTAGCTCATAGCTCTAACCAATCAGAAATTCTCTATCAGACAATGGGTGCATGGTCGGGAATCCCAGAGAAGAACTCGGCTAATTAGGCCTGCTGGGTCTGCAACTCGACCTCGACCCGAGCTATATTTTAATTATTTAATTGAAATAAAATAATTAAAATGTCTGACAAATGATATGTGACAGTGATATATGAGTTTATCAGCAATTTTTTCTTTATTCTCTTCTCTTCCTGGATAAAACTAATATTCTATTGATCCTAATATTTCTGCATTTGGGCTAAGAATAAACTGCCTGCCTTGTCTTGTGGTATGTGCTCTGGACTTTTGTGTATATGGTCCAGGTTTGAACCCTGCCCACCAAGCTGCTTGAGCATGTCAAACAAACAATCCTCTTTGCTGAAGCCCACTTTCAGCCATAGCATGATTATACCTGAAATTAATTAAAGAAATATAATTCAATAAAGTTGACATATTTCTTTCTTTTTATTTTTGTTGCCAGAAAGAGAAAAATTTACATTGGCTCATGTCCAACAACTCTTGTGAGTCTGAAGTTTTCACACGTCTTTTCTTTTACCAACATGACCTATATCCAGATCCACTTGCCAGGAGCCTGTTGCCTTATCTGCCACAGTTTAAACTTTATTTCAATATAACAGGGACTAATGTGTCTAGGTGAGTATTAAGATTGTCAAAACATTTTTAAATTACAGCATTGCCAACAAAATTTTTGTTTTTAATAAACAATTCATCAACCCACAATTGTTCATGCATCTAAATACAATAAAGACTTCTCATTTTAAGAGTGTTGTTGTTGATGATCATTGACTTGTAGCACCAAAGTGCAAATAGACAACTAAACCGATGAAGGCGTATTATATTTACCTTATAACACTTGAAATAACTTGAATAACTTCTTTGTGAAGAAAACTAAATGTAACTTTTTTTCAATATAGACTACTAAACTTATATTTTAAACATGTTGGCCTCCTTCAGTTGAAGGACGACTATGGTTCATCTCGCACACTTCTTCATGCGGCTGTGGAACCCTATTTTGGAGAGACACTCCCGTCCACAAATATCGCAGGTTAAAGTGGCTTTCGCTTCGATGGTAGAGGAGCTGGCCATTTTTCGCATTGTACGTTTTTTCTTCCAGAGCTGTGGCCCATGTTCTTTTGCTGTCCATAGCTTTCTTGGTCACTGTCTCTCTCCATCTGGTGTGGTCTAGAGCTATGTCTTCCCAATGGTCAGTATTGATGTTCACTGATTTAAAGTCCTGTTGTCTGAGGGCTGTAAAAATGCTGGGAATACCTGTTCGCGCAAGGATCTCAGTATTTTAAACAAGTCTAACAATAAAGACCTGTCAACCTATATTTTTAACAAATCAAACTGACAATAAAAACACATCTTTACACTTTGGCCTCTTGGAGTCATCTCCTCTTTTACATTTGCATTACACGAGACTCTATTATAATTTCATCATCCTCATTGCATTCCCGCCAACCAATCACTAACTTCTTTCACCCTCACCTTATAAACACATGCTCCATAACAAGTGTCCAGTTATTTTATTTTGTTTTGTTTTTTGGTCTTTTTTTTTGTTTTCATTTTTTTATGAGCTGTTTGACACCATTATCTTTCCATCTCTTAAATGGGATTTTTAAGTAACTAGAGGTCAACCTCTAATTAGCTAGAATGCTTTATCTTTTATTCTTACAAGCTTACAAGCCCATTCAATACCAACTTTTCTCATTCTGAAATTGTCAGACGTTTTTGTTTTTCCTTTCAGTGAAAAGAGAGTTTTCTCCCTGAAGCCCCACCAGGAGCTGAACCTTGTGCAGGAGAACATCCTGGAGGACATGACTTTAGGCCAGCAGCCAATCACAACAGTCCTTCTCATTAAACCAGGAGCTGTCCAGAAATACAGTCACAGAATCTTTAAAAAAGTTGTCCAGGAGAGGTTTGAAATTATAGGCTTCAGGCTTCTGGTGCTGAATGAAAGCTTGGCAGAACTTTTTGTGGCTAGAATGTTTAGCAAGGTTAGAAAGTTTTTAAAATATATTTACTTTCTCATAACTTTCTTATCCAACATTATTGTATCCAACATTAATGTATCCAACATTAATGTATCCAACATTATTGTATCCAACATTAATATATACAACATTAATGTATCCAACATTATATATACAGCATTAATGTATCCAACATTGATGTATCCAACATTATTGTATCCAACATTAATATATCCAACATTAATTTATCCAACATTAATAATTCCAACATTATTGATTCCAACACTATTGTATCCAACATAAAAGTATCCAACATAAATGATTCCAAAATTATTGTATCCAACATTACTTTTTGTTTTGAAAAACAAAGACAGTAAACAAAAAATGAAAGGGTCAGATATTTATTTAAAACAGGTCAGCATCAGTTGAGCAAAACCTTTTTTCTGTAATTTTTGGTCTCAGCCCCAGGACTGTACGAATGTCTGGTGAAACATTTTTAATGCTGTTTGATTTGTGTTTATTTTCCAATTTACGCAAAATGATTTCTGACCTAATCATAAGCTCTCAAGAAACAACACAGTCATCATTAGTCAAACAAGATCCCACTCTTATCACATTGGGGTCAACTAGGACTTGTACAAGAAACAACTAAACCATTGTGGCATAGAGATAATGAAATGAAATCTCAAGTGTTAAACTTTATATTGTGTTGATGGTTGGTAGTTGACTGGAGGAGTTGTTGAACAAGTTGTGAGTCTGTTTACATGCAATGATATTACTTGTAGTTGCAAGTTCTTAAATAGAACAAATAGTATAAACTATATTAATCCTGCCTTTTAGAACACAAAACTTTATTACAGAAAGAAGGGCACAATCCATGTCATCAAGTTACCACTAGAGGTCTCTCCTTTGTTTGTTATTCTGTCTCTAACCTATTTCCATTTTAAATTTTTAATGTACTGTCGCGTCACTAAAGAAATACCCAATTAAACCCAACTTCTATTTGTCTTACTATTGAGTCATTATACATATATACATATATATATATATATAGACAATTATATATACATGTCTTTTTAGGTGTTTATCTAGTTGTTTATAACTCTACTTTGAGATGATCAAGATATTGAATTGCATTGATTTTTTTTTTCTTAATTATTTCAGTTCATAGGGATTAATCTTTTTTAATATCCATAGACACTGGCTGATTTTTATCAGGCTTTTTCACATTCTTTTGTAAATAAATTTGATTGTTTATAATTCCTATGTAGACAATATACATGAATTAAATATATTCAGGACAATACTGAAAAGTTAAAGTCTGTTGAGGCTCTGACATGTGGTCCATCTGCTGTTCTGGCTCTCAGGCACCAAAATGCAGTAAAGCGTCTTATAGATCTGGTTGGACCTGAGGAGCCCACCACTGCACGCTGCCAAAACCAGTTTTTGTGGAGGGGCGAATTTGGCCGGGACATACATCACAATGGGATTTATTGTAAGTAGATAGCCATAAGCTTTTTACAGGATCAAGGTTATTTTGTATTTAAGTCCTAACCCAGTACAAGTTAACTTGCCCACTTAAGCAAGATAGCAAATGTAGCTATTCTTGGCAAGCCCTGTGAATCCATTGTTTGGAAAGCTATACAGATCATAATGAAGATCTTGGAAATTTTGATGTTTTTGCATGTGTGGAAGAAAGAAGGCTTCGATATGAAAAGTATACGAGTTTTTTTTTTTACAAAGCTTGCATCAACTCCCTCTGTCTATCTGACTGTCTGGTACACATTTTGAACATGTTGTTTCTCAAATTTCCTATTTTCAAATAAAGTTCAATCTTTGCAGCTATTCAATGTTCCTAAGAAAACATGAATCAATTTTTTTTAAAAAGTAACCAATTAATTAATTGTTAATTTTGTTTGATATTGGAAAAGGGAAATAAATCTTACAATGTTGAGATATATGGCTGTAAATGTGGCATTATTTCCCCTTAGATAAGCTTTGCTTTTTCAAAAAAAGTTTGTTTTTTTAATTTTGCTTGTTTTATATGTGGACAGACAGATAGACAAATTGATTGCCAGCATTTTCAAATCATATGCAACTATTAAGTAACAAGCACTGTCAATTAAATGTTGTTAGTTACATGTATTTGTAGGCAATACAGCTTTCTGCTTGATGTGTGAATGAGCTTTGGGCACGATGGATATCACAACTTCTATTATTACATGTTTGACAGTAGAGATCATAGTGTTCAATTCCAGTGTAGTTTCTTGTGCATATCTCCTTGTCAGGGTTTGGGCACCTTAGACTCCTATTATCTTTTTTCTGGGCTTTGGCTCCATGTTTTTTATTCACCAATATCTCCTATATTTTTTTCTTGTGCTTGTAGCCCAAAATTGAAAATAAAAAAAGCCAAAATTGGAAATTAAAAAAAAATGAATACATACTTTACCATTACCTTTACCTATCCTTTTCTCTGTTGGACTGTTGAGGCACCATGACTGTCTTTCTCCATTCCTCTCTGTCATTTGCCTTAGTTAGAACCTCTTTCAATGGCAGGCCCATCCATTCTTTTATGTTGTTTTCCCATCGCTTTCTCACTCTTCATCGTCTTCTTTTTCCTGGTACTGTTCCCTGAAGGAAGGTCTTTGCGAGCCTGAAGACCTTGTAATATGGCCATATATTTTTAGCTTGCGTTTTTTTTATGATAGCTAGCAGGTCATCATGGGGTCCAATCGCTACAGTAACCCTGTCTCTAATCTCTTGGTTTGTGATGCGGTCTTTAAATGTGATACCTAGACTCCTTTTGTAGCATCTCAATTCCATTGCTAGGATCCTCCTCTCTAGCTCTGCAATCAGCGTCCAAGACTCGTTTATACATTTAAAATAACCAAGCTGCTGCAAAGAGAGGTAATTCCTAGCAAAATTATAATTGTTTTTTTTCTGAGTTATTCCCCCTCCATCCTTGGTTCATTCATTTTGCACCCAAAATTCATGGAATTACTAACTTTATATACAAAACAAACAATAAGAGAGCATTAAGCAAGAGCTGTACAATTATTCTATCCTTGTACAGAGCGCTACTTTTTTTTAGTCATTGCAAACTATTCTAAAGTTGTAACCTGCTCCTTAGGGCATTGATTATATTCGTAGTTACATATTCTAGTACAGTTGACTTTCTAGAGTTCTAAGCAAGGCTGACAGTCTCATCCCATTAAAGTATTTTCGGATTACTAACAAAGGAAATGTGTTTTATATCATTAAGTATCCCCCCAACAGACCTTTATTTATTATGAATAAAACACAAGCCTTCTAAATGAAATGTGCAGATAGGAAACAAATCCAAAAAATTCTTTGGTTTGCTTAAAACTGAAATTACTTGTGTACTATTTTCTTTATCCACATGATAATGTTCTACTCAATGGATGTGTGGCTAAGAGGCCAAAACTGCTTGGTTATGACTCGAGTTTGAATCCCGACTCAAGCAGAGTTGTGTTCGCTGAGTGCCTTAGGGCACTGGTCCACAAATTGGACCATAGCGCAATGAGATTGTTATAAGCATGAAAGCTGCCATATATAAATGCAATTTTTGAGCAATAGTACTATTGCATGCATGTATTAACATTTTTCCATTGAATATTTTGAGAATTCCAAATTTCTTGCTAAGTTTTTGACAAGAGCTTTAAACTCAAAATGTAAAAAAAAATGACATGAATAACTCAGTTTATGAAAACAAATTAAACTTGTTATAAATTAAGAATTTCTCTATACATAAAGCTGTTTTAAATTGTTCATGAGGATACTGCATATCAAAAAATGACTGTTTATTGTTTGCAATGACTAGTTTATATCCAGTATATAATATATAGGATTCAGGAATTTTTATCTCACAAGAAAAGCTTGGCAAGGAAGGATGACTAGATGATCGTTTTTAACGTACTAAATGCATTGAAGTCATATAATTAAGTATATAGACACAATTTGTATTCTACTGACTATAACATTACTAATCTTTTAAATGGTAAAATTATAGATAATTCAAATTCATTTCAAAGATATATTTTTTCTTCTAATAACATTATTCTAATAATATTATTGAAGGTTCTAAACTTTATGTGGATGCTGTCAGAGATATCAAACTTTTGTTCCCTGATGGTCTGTGTTGTGAGGATCACTTCCTGTTGGCCAGTGAAGGGGTAGGTAACATGAGCAGCACAGGTTTTCTATAAGATACACAGTGTGGGTTTTTTTGAAAAAATAAAACCACAGTCTGACTTTATAAACAGCTCATAAAAAACACAGTTTGTTTTTATAAAAGATAAATGAGTAACGCAATAATTCCTGTGGCTATGCAGCCCCAGCTGTGACCTACATATTTTGCCACAGAGAAACAAACACTGACATTAAGACAAGCACACACTGTTACATAATGATAAATGTAAACCATTTCTTTTGTCCTTTCAGATCTCTGCACCAGCTCAGGATAGTCTGATTGAAGTCAGCAGCACACTGACTCGTGAAGTAGTCATGACCCACAACAAACCACAAGTGGATGGACCACCAGGACGAGTCACAGTTGAAGGTATAAGCCTGAGTAGAGAGTTCTTCACTTGATTTATTCCCCTTGAACCATCAGTTAAAACTATTCTTTCAAATGGAATCAAGTTTAAAACCATTTCAACTTTATGAGTGCTGATCAATAGTGCAAGACCTCTTGAGAAATTGAATAAAAATAAAAATTTTCAAACTCTAAAGAAGAGAATTGAACCTCTAACCCTCATTCACTTGCCAATGTTTTTGTTGCTGCTGGTTTAATTATAATAAGCGTTGAAAAGTGTGAGAATAAAATATAAGTATTCAGTGAGCAACAAAAAATAAAAGCACTGACCTGAATATTCTACTTAAAGGGCAGATATCTTTAGATATTCTCATGTACTTTCAAATTTGGTACCGGAAACCTGTTAAATGGAGATTGCTGTTGATCTTTTGAGTTTATTATTTTAAGGCATCTCTTCTAGTCCAAAGATTTAGAAAGAGTGTTACCACTATGATACTATCTTTGAGTCTGAAGAGTTCTAGCTACTGCCTCATAAACTGATGTAACTATTTCTTCTTTATTTAAAATTTCACATATTATGCATTTTAAACATTCTCTCAGAAATGAAGTTTTTTATCCTGGCTCACATTTCCTTTAAAGAGCAGGATGAGGGCTTAAGGAGATAAACTCTGGGCTATTGTGACATTCCACCTGTTGAGATAACTATCCATCTTTTGTAATATCCTCTTCAACTTATAAGTTTAATCCATGACATAAACACAACATAAACATGATATAGACATGATATAAAAGTGACAGAAATGACATAAAAGTGACATAAGCATAACATAGACATAATATAAACGTGACATAAACTCAACATAATCATTCATCACAAAATTCAACATTAACATGGCATAAATGCAACATAAATGTGTTATAAATTCAATATTTTTACATGACATAAATACAACATAAATGTGATATAAATTCAACATAAACATGACATAAATACATTATAAATGTGACTTTGGCATGACTTGCGAAATCTTCTGTCTCTACAGATGTACACAGTTTGCTGATGCAGACAATTTGTCTTGTCTTTAACCCATATCTCATGAAAATGACCTCCAGGAGCAAAGATGTCCTTGGCATTGACCTCATTTCTCACATTATGGCAAATGGGTATGTCTATAAGTTACAGCAAGAAACTGTACCTGTTAACATAAAACTGCTAAGTTTTCTTCAAGTGCTATTTAAACATTCATTCTCAAAATAACCTGTACATAAAATCAAAGTAATTGTTTGTAAATAAATTCTGAAGATATTAATAACTTATTTAGCTATTGAAGACAAACTTACGGAATGATTGTTATGATATGTTCAGCAGCGAGTCTGAGCAGCTGTTGGTGTAGAAAATAATAACATACAAGATGGCTCTTGTATATGATTTAGACTCAAGGGGGCTGCTAAATGTCATCTTGTCTTAAACGTCCAAATCCGTACCTCTAACTTGTATTCAACAGTCCTCTTAGATTACATTTCTCAGTTGGTCTAATCATTAGTTTCTATCATATGCACAGTTATAATATCTTAGTGAATGTATCCCATTCTGGTAGTACCTTTACAATAATAAAGATTTATTATTATTATTGTATTATATTATTTTTATTATTATTATTATTATTATTATGTTAGAAAGGAGTGAGGATTCATTCTCTGCCAGGGTCGAGTTTCACTAAAGAGAAACAAAATTTATTATAGTCCCTTTAATATTATTATTATTATTATTGTTGTCATTGTTGTTATCATTGTCATTGTTGTTATTGTGGTGCTTGTGGTTGTTGTTATTGTTATTATTACTATTATTATCATTATTGTTACCAAAGCATTGAAAAAGATGGATTCATGACTTAAAGTTCATCTATAGTAGTTGGAACTGCAAATGATGAGTGTCTATTATACCAACTAGTTTTGACTCTTTTGTTCAGGTTTCAGATGGTTGGTGCCAGACTTGTCTGGATGACACAGAAACAGGCTGAATGCTTTCTTGCCATCAGAGGATGTGGTCAGCTAGAACTGGTCAGTAGTTTTATGTAGCTAAATATGATAATTAACAATGGCATTGTCAGAAAACTAATTGTTTTGATCAGATACCAATAGTAACAAAAAATATATTTAAACATCTTTACTAAATGCATAAATGACGTAAGAATGGGTTCAGGTAACATCTTGCACTTGAAACTAGATAAAACAAAACTAGAAAGATCTTCTAGATCTGGGGACACATTGACCTGTGGGGAAATAGTTCCCAAACTTCTGGATGGCTGCCTGGTCATGCAGTTTGTGCGTGGACTGTCATTCTGACTTATTGATAGTCCCGGGTTCAAACCCTGCCCGCTCCTATCCCCCGTCGTCCTGCGGGAGGTTTGGACTAGGAAGTAATTATCTTCAACTCTGAAGGAAAATCCGAAACATGTCAAACATTTTACAAAAAAACATTTTTTCTCCCCTTCCCAATACCAACAAAGGTTATTGTGTTCTTGAGAAGTGGATAGCTGTACATACCCATACATTAGTCAATGAATGATCATCAGTGCTTGTTTTGTATAATGTATCTACAGATTGGTCACTTGTGTTCTGGACCTTGTCTGATAGTTGCCATGGATAGGGATAATGCTGTCCTGGCCTTTGACTCCATTTTGACCCAGTAAGTATATTACATCTCTCAAGTAAATAAAAACTGAAATCTATGTATTAGTGCTTGCTCTAATCTTGCTCGTAAAAAAACAGGCTTGTTTCAAACCCTCACTTTTTTCAAATGAAACAAAAGTAAAGTAATGTGAACTATAGGGCAGATGATGTAAAGGTCATCTGCTTCTGTAAAAGTAAAAAAAAGTTCCCCTTTCAGACCTTGTGGTCTATAGGGCAGATGATGTAAAGGTCATCTGCTTCTGTAAAAGTCAAAAAAAGCCCCCCTTTCAGACCTTGTGGTCTATAGGGCAGATGATGTAAAGGTCATCTGTTTCTGAGGCCTATGTTTAACGAGGGTATCATGTGGCCAGCACAACGACCAACCACCTTTACTTTTCCCCAACTAATGTCAGGTACCAATTAGAGCTGGGTGGACTCAGAGGCATCCGAAGATCCTGCAATTAAAAATCCCAGTCTTCACCAGGATTCAAACCCGGGACCCTCAGTTCAGAAGCCTCTATCTGCTTCTGTGGCCCATGGTTAACCTTGGTGGCATATGACAAGAACAACAACCAACCACATTTACTTTTCCCCAACATATCAGATACCCTTTAGAGCTGGGTGGACTCAGAGGCACCTTGAAGATCCCAAAATTAAAAATCCCAGTCTTTACCAACATTTGAACCTGATACATTTTTTTGGAAGCCAAGCACTCTACCACTCAGCCACCAGTCTCTTTTTTTACAAACTGATCATTATTAATTGTGATCATTCTGTACTAAACTATTTACAGTCAGCACCTTAAGATCTATTACAGTTGCTAACTAGTTTACATAAGCAATGCCCAGTGTCTGTCTTCTTGTGGGTCATACATTTTAAACACGCCTGTCACAGGTCACATATCAGCAAAAAAATTGTTTATTGGAAGTGAGTGTATCAATCATGCAATGAGGGAAAGAGTTTCGCTGAGCTAGATAGCTACTTCTCATGGGCAGGATATTGCTGCAGGCCATCTTGACCACCAGGGAGTGATGGCACATGTCAGATACTTAGTAGTACCTTTCATCTTACCTGAAAGATCATCCTAAGACTGTAAAGGTTTGTGTGCTGGGACATATCTTGGAAAACTAGCAAAGTCTGAGAGCCCATGAGGTGTCCTGATTGGGTAGTTAAGGTCAGAACAAAATTTTATGTGCGAGACGGTTTGAATTGTATGTGGCACACAGTTCCCTCTTTGAATGGAAGAAGTGGACATCTTAACTCCTGCTCTTCATGCCCTGTGCCCAATGTGTATTTAACTTCAACAGTTTGAGAATCACTTGCTCTGACTTGTGTTGGAACTTACATGCATTACAGAGATTTGTGACTGACTGACTGACTGACTTTGACCTGCTTTACCTAAAGACTGACAAATTTACCCCATGACAGGGACATTGTGCCCTACTTCCGTCAGAAGACCGACTTACTTTACAAATTGACTAGTTTTTGGTGTCTAGTTTTGAGTCTGAGAACAGAGGCGGCCTTAACAGTACGCTGGGCCCCGGGAAAGTGTCACACAAGCAGTAATAAGTGTAGACATACATGCACCGTACCACATTACGCTATAAGGCTCGTCTGCCTCGAATGCTGTGAGCCTTACTGGCAATACTGTATTTCAAAACCAAAAAAAATGTAATGTTAAGAGCTTTCGTTATAGTTGGAATCATCTAGATCCCAGGCATGCTTCCAAAATAGTGAGTAACAACTAGTAACAAGTCCTCGTTAATAGAACTGGTCTGGTTTCTGAAGCAGACGGTGACAAGGTAATCTCCTATAACAGTGACCCCTGGGAATAGCCCCACTTGCCATCCCCTAAGCCCAAACCTTCTCTGAAAGTATAAAACCTAAGTACTGGAAGATTTTTGAAGTCATTGATTTTATTGCAGATCTAGTGAAGGCATAAGAATTATGAAAGAATATGGACACCATTTGATCCGAGCCTCAAGCATTAAACAGGTAGGAATAGTAGTTCTCTTCATTAGCATTTACATCTACAGCATACAAAAGCATCGCAGGCCTTTTAGGTGCAGGGACCGATGGTTTGGAAATAATTGAGCCCCAGACAACTGGGTATGTGTGGGCCAATCTGCAAACCCCCCTTCCGGCCCCACATGCCGAAACCCTACAAATCTGATACAAGATGCATAATTCAATTATCGAGAACCTCTTCAGATTATTTTGCCTTTTAAACTTGTTCATATCTGTTAGGATCTCTCGGCGTCTTATACCTACATTATATTTGTTAACAGCGCAATATCAATCAATTTTTTTTATTATTATATCTATATGGCTCTATAACTTAGGTATTTTTTTTATAGTGTCAATAACAAGGGAGTTTATGCAGTTGCAATTTACTTACAGTGAAATGAATTTTTGGTTAACTCCCTTACAATTCAAAACCTCGGTATATATTGAATTATAAACAATGCGTTGTGTTTAATAATTCATGGCTATTCAAGCAATTTGTAAGGTAATGCATACCATGAACTGTCTCGCTTATGAGTGCACATTATATCATGGTAATGATTTTACAACGCATTCGAAAGTGTATTTTTATTTTATATTTCATAAATAAAACATTTGCCCTTTGCCGGAAGATCCTAGATGTTATCATTAATTTCGATATTGGTAAAAGTCATAACAGAACTTTGTAACTGAAGTTTGTTTGGAACTGAAAATAATTTTAATGTGCGCTAGCACGTTGAATGGACTGAATGTGTGCAGAGTTAAAGCGGAAATTGGGAGGAGTGTCACAAACAGCTCAGGGGCAAGTAACTGTCACGCAACTAATGCATCTGAAAAGTGAGAGTGACCCGCTGATGAGGACAAAAAATGATTACGTCATTCTGCTAGGTTTTTTTTTTCTATTTCTTCATCCGTTTTAATGGAAGTTGCTAGGGACATCGCTATTTCCTCTTTCATTAAATGCTGTGAATCATGCGAGGGGGGGGGGATTAAGTTTTTAAAAGGGGTGGATAAGGTGGTTCGGGCGCGCTTTGGCAAAAAGGGCTGGGGTGAGGAAGGTACTATCAGGGACAATGGCATCTCGTGTAACAGAATGTTCCATCATCCACATTGGGCCTGATAAGCAAGCGCATGACCCGGTGCCGGACTAAAGCACGGGGACGCCTGTGGCACTGCAGTGCGAACAACACATGTTGTGAACACAATAGATAGCAAAATTAACGTACGAATTCCATTGTGGCTAGGGAACGTCCCAATACGAAATTATTTGAAATTAGTTGCACTGATGAGAACTTATAAATCTAGGTCATGTGGATTTTTTAATTAGTTCATCTATGTTGTGTTTATGGCCGCCCGCAGGATTTTTTTGCAGCGCGGTTCAAGCTTCCCCCCTATGGCTGAAAGTTGTAGCTTCAATTCTCTTGTTACGGAGAATATTTAAAGAAAATAGCTGGTACCGCTCCCCACATATTTCTGCGATATTACGTGTAGGCTAGTCTATTACCACATTAATTTATCTTTACTTATGTACATCAGTGGAAGCACTACTTGTTCAGTTGCTATTTAGATTTTAATTGATTTGATGGTGCAAAAAAAAAAAAGACTAGAATTTTGTTACTCAGAATCCAGGGAGGTGCGGTATTGAATACACGAGTATCGTTATCGAATACACCTGTTCCAGTGTAAGCTTGACGTCATCACTTTTATATTTCTATTGACACACCTTCATTCCCCTCCCTCCCCCCCCCCCCCCCGGCCAATAATGATTGTTTCCAGTCACGTGACCCCCGAGTCCGTTGCCGCCTTGTTTGCGTTAGCGTCAAATTTTGTTCCGTCAGATGTGGATTATGGTCATCCATTTTACTGCTTTACCTCTGAGACCTGTCTCTGGGACATGAGGGGAATAGACTCACTCCTCTCTCTTTCTCTCTCTCCTTTCTTTCTCTCGCTCTCTCTTCATCACCATCTCTGTCTTTCCATCGCTCTCTCTAGCTTTCTCTCTCTCTCTCCCTCCCTCACCGTTTGAAAGCTGGAAGGTGTCAGCCCGTTGTCACACACAATTTGTATGGTTTCAATTTATAAGAATTACGAGACACATAGTCAGCCACGCCACAGCCTACAGCCAAGTGTGACACGCTACTGACTACACTTACTTTATAGCTTACATTACTACGTGTCACGCCATAACCTACACTCAGCGCAGCCACGCTAAGTCTACAACCAAGAGTGACACGCTTTTGGTTACACTTAGAATTTACACTGTAACGTGTGACTACATGATTACTACGTGTCACGCCATAACCTGAATTACTACACGTGACTTTATAACCTACGATACTACATGTCACGCCAGTGCCTACAGTACCAAATGCCACGTTTAACGTCTTTGTCTACATTTCACATGTCACGCCAGTGCCTACAGTACCAAATGCCACGTTTAACGTCTTTGTCTACATTTCACATGTCACGCCAGTGCCTACATTTCATTCTATCACGACATAGACTTCACTTTTTTCACTTTGTAATCGACACTCACTTGTATGACGCCTCATGTTCCTCCACCAATTTCACCTATCCTTTAGTCCAGTGTTTCCCAAACTGTGTTTCGCGGAACCCTAGTGTTCCACGGACTACTGGAATAATCAACTAGTAGGCCACCACGTGAATTAATCTCTCTAAAAAATAAGCAAAGTGTTTGCTATATACTACAGACCAGTATCACTTACCAGCATCACATGTAAAATCTTAGAACACATAATATGTAGCAACATCATAAACCACTTAGACAAACATAATGTCCTCACCCCATACCAACATGGCTTTAGGAAATATAGATCATGTGAAACACAACCAAGGACTAATTGATGACTTTTCAAAAGGTTTAGATAATAGTGAACAAATAGATGCTATCTTACTAGATTTTTCCAAGGCTTTTGACAAAGTTCACCACCATAGTTTGCTTAAAAAAATTAAAATATTTTGGCATTAATGGTCCATTGCATCAGAGGATTAAAGATTTTCTGATAGGGAGAGAACAAACTGTAATAATAAATGGCTCTAAATCAACACCGATAACAGTAAACTCAGGTGTACCTCAAGGAACTGTCTTAGGTCCACTACTATTCTTAATTTACATAAATGATTTACCAAATTGCATTACCTCAAGAACTAAAGTCAGATTATTTGCAGACGATTGCATAATATATAGAACAATAAAAACAACACAAGACACAGATATTTTACAAAGAGAATTAGATGAATTACAGAAATCGGAATCAAATTGGAGCATGTCTTTCCACCCAGAAAAATGTCAGTTGTTAAGAGTAACAAAAAAACTAAAACAAATTAATTCCACTTATCTTATTCATGGTAAACCAGTAACACAGACTAAAAATGCAAAATACCTAGGTGTTATAATGAATGAAAAACTGTCATGGAATCCACATATTGATGAAACTATAAAAAAATCCAACAAAGCATTAGGATTTATTAAAAGAAATTTCTATAAATCAAATAAGAACATAAAACTAAAATGTTATTTAACCTTGGTTAGGCCAATAATAGAATATGCATCCACCGTTTGGGACCCCTCAACTCAAGATAACATTAAGAAACTGGAACAGACACAAAATAGAGCAGTGAGATTCATAACAAACGAATATTCACATTTGACTAGGGTAACACCTTTAGTAAAATCACTAAATTTAGAAAGCCTTCAGGACAGAAGACTCAGAAGTAAAGTAGCAATTATACATAAAACACTGAACCATAATCTTCAAATACAAAAACAAAATTTAATAAAATACTCTGAAAGACACAAAGATAAAGGCACATTCCTCGTCCCATATGCTAGGACAAATGTGTACAAATACTCCTTCTTCCCTAGTGCTATTAGAGCATGGAATGGGTTGCCTGAGCTAGCCAGGAAAACCAGTGACTTGGCAGAATTTAAGTTAATATGCATGACTAAATGCATGACGCGTAGGACGTAATCGTCTTCTTTTTTTTTTTTTGAAGTAACGTCTGTATTATATAAGATAAGATAAGATACTCAGAAATGTGCGAAGTGGTCCGTTACAGAAAAAGTTTGTGAAACACTGGTTTAGTCTGATGGGGGCACCCCACGGGGTTCTGTCGACCGTCTTTCTCCGTTCCTCTCTGTCTTTCTCTTTTCGATGATGTCTTTCTTATCGCTTTCTTTGTCTGCCTCTTCTTCTCTTCCCTGGAACTGTTCCCTGTCACGCCTAGCAGATTATGTTCACTGTGGCGTCACCTGAAAAGGTTTGCACTCGTTTCGTCTCACTAGTTGACGTAGGTGAACATGAAATACTAATTTATGCACAGAATTATGTTATTAAGAAAAGGTTGTTTTGGGTTTGTTTGTTGTTTTGGAAAAGGGTGTTGGGGGGGGGGGGAGTAGGAAAAGTACTTGCATTGTAGACGCCCATGAGATAGATATTTCTTTTCAATGGAATGTTTTCACATCAGCGAACAACAACAACAACAAAAAAAACATTTAAGAGGTAAAATATAATACCCATATCTAGTGGGAAAATACCCAACTCTGGAAGCACTGTGTCTACTGAATATGACTTCATCAACAATGACAACTTGATGTTCTGTGATGGAGAGAGTTACGGACCCGGGGAAATGGTGTAAAGGGGGGGGGGGGGGACATTGCTGGAGCAGGAGTGGAGTGGAGTGGGATGGAGTGGTGGTCATCGCAGGTTGCAGTAATCCACACTGACCTGGTTCCCTGGCTATTTTCTCTTGCTGCACTCTCTCTCTCTCTCTCTCTCTTCTCTGTCACTCAATCACTCACTCACTCTAATGTCCTGCATATTACGGCGTGTTACCCTGCATGCAGCTATTTTTAGAAGATGACGCAAGCTTCTCAACCAATCAGATTCGACCTCACCAATTTTCTTTTTTTTTTCTTTTTTTAACTCTTGTTTTCTTCTCATTTTTTACTTTTTGATAATTTACTTTTTTTTTTTCTTCTTCTTCCCTCATTTTCTCCCTTGCTATCTTTGAGCTCCCGTTTTCTTGTGTGTCTGTTTCGTGAGAGTGAGTGTGTGTGTGTGTGTGTGTGCTCTCAAAAGATTGACATCAAAGCTAATGTTCTTCTTAACTCTTTCCACCTCTCTATCCATCTGTAGAGAGGTCGTCTGTCTTCATCCTTCTTGGGGCCATCATACATGTGTGTTGATATGTTGTGGTTTGTAGAGAGGTCGTCTGTCTTCATCCTTCTTGGGGCCATCATACATGTGTGTTGATATGTTGTGGTTTGTAGAGAGGTCGTCTGTCTTCATCCTTCTTGGGGCCATCATACATGTGTGTTGATATGTTGTGGTTTGTAGAGAGGTCGTCTGTCTTCATCCTTCTTGGGGCCATCATACATGTGTGTTGATATGTTGTGGTTTGTAGAGATGTCGTCTGTCTTCATCCTTCTTGGGGCCATCATACATGTGTGTTGAAATGTTGTGGTTTGTAGAGAGGTCGTCTGTCTTCATCCTTCTTGGGGCCACCATACATGTGTGTTGATATGTTGTGGTTTGTAGAGAGGTCGTCTGTCTTCATCCTTCTTGGGGCCACCATACATGTGTGTTGATATGTTGTGGTTTGTAGAGAGGTCGTCTGTCTTCATCCTTCTTGGGGCCATCATACATGTGTGTTGATATGTTGTGGTTTGTGGAGAGGTCGTCTGTCTTCATCCTTCTTGGGGCCACCATACATGTGTGTTGATATGTTGTGGTTTGTAGAGAGGTCGTCTGTCTTTATCCTTCTTGGGGCCACCATACATGTGTGTTGATATGTTGTGGTTTGTAGAGAGGTCGTCTGTCTTCATCCTTCTTGGGGCCACCATACATGTGTGTTGATATGTTGTGGTTTGTAGAGAGGTCGTCTGTCTTCATCCTTCTTGAGCCACCATACATGTGTGTTGATATGTTGTGGTTTGTAGAGAGGTCGTCTGTCTTCATCCTTCTTGGGGCCACCATACATGTGTGTTGATATGTTGTGGTTTGTAGAGAGGTCGTCTGTCTTCATCCTTCTTGGGGCCACCATACATGTGTGTTGATATGTTGTGGTTTGTAGAGAGGTCGTCTGTCTTCATCCTTCTTGGGGCCATCATACATGTGTGTTGATATGTTGTGGTTTGTAGAGATGTCGCCTGTCTTCATCCTTCTTGGGGCCATCATACATGTGTGTTGATATGTTGTGGTTTGTAGAGAGGTCGTCTGTCTTCATCCTTCTTGGGGCCATCATACATGTGTGTTGATATGTTGTGGTTTGTAGAGAGGTCGTCTGTCTTCATCCTTCTTGGGCCACCATACATGTGTGTTGATATGTTGTGGTTTGTAGAGAGGTCGTCTGTCTTCATCCTTCTTGGGGCCACCATACATGTGTGTTGATATGTTGTGGTTTGTAGAGAGGTCGTCTGTCTTCATCCTTCTTGGGGCCACCATACATGTGTGTTGATATGTTGTGGTTTGTAGAGAGGTCGTCTGTCTTCATCCTTCTTGGGGCCACCATACATGTGTGTTGATATGTTGTGGTTTGTAGAGAGGTCGTCTGTCTTCATCCTTCTTGGGGCCATCATACATGTGTGTTGATATGTTGTGGTTTGTAGAGAGGTCGTCTGTCTTCATCCTTCTTGAGCCACCATACATGTGTGTTGATATGTTGTGGTTTGTAGAGAGGTCGTCTGTCTTCATCCTTCTTGGGGCCATCATACATGTGTGTTGATATGTTGTGGTTTGTAGAGAGGTCGTCTGTCTTCATCCTTCTTGGGGTCACCATACATGTGTGTTGATATGTTGTGGTTTGTAGATAGGTCGTCTGTCTTCATCCTTCTTGGGGCTACCATACATGTGTGTTGATATGTTGTGGTTTGTAGAGAGGTCGTCTGTCTTCATCCTTCTTGGGGCCACCATACATGTGTGTTGATATGTTGTGGTTTGTAGAGAGGTCGTCTGTCTTCATCCTTCTTGGGGCCACCATACATGTGTGTTGATATGTTGTGGTTTGTAGAGAGGTCGTCTGTCTTCATCCTTCTTGGGGCCACCATACATGTGTGTTGATATGTTGTGGTTTGTAGAGAGGTCGTCTGTCTTCATCCTTCTTGGGGCCACCATACATGTGTGTTGATATGTTGTGGTTTGTAGAGAGGTCGTCTGTCTTCATCCTTCTTGGGGCCACCATACATGTGTGTTGATATGTTGTGGTTTGTAGAGAGGTCGTCTGTCTTCATCCTTCTTGGGGCCACCATACATGTGTGTTGATATGTTGTGGTTTGTAGAGAGGTCGTCTGTCTTCATCCTTCTTGGGGCCACCATACATGTGTTTTGATATGTTGTGGTTTGTAGAGAGGTCGTCTGTCTTCATCCTTCTTGGGGCCACCATACATGTGTGTTGATATGTTGTGGTTTGTAGAGAGGTCGTCTGTCTTTATCCTTCTTGAGGCCATCATACATGTGTGTTGATATGTTGTGGTTTGTAGAGAGGTCGTCTGTCTTTATCCTTCTTGGAGCCACCATGCATGTGTGTTGATATGGTTTGATGTGTTGTTTAATATCGTTTTTGGTGTTCATTTGTTTGATGTTGTAGTTTGATTTTGTTATTGTTTGTATGTCGTAGTTTGGTGTTGTTTGATGTCGTTGTCGTTTGATGTTGTTACTTGATGATGTCGTAGTTTTAATGCTGTTATTGTTTGTCTTTGTTTGATGTTGTTGATGCCTGTTGATGTTGTAGTTTGATTTTTTGCTTGTTGATGTTGTTGTTTTGATGTTGTCCTTGTTTGTGATGTTGTAGTTTGATGCTGTTTTGATGTTGTTAGGGTTTGGGCTGTTTTTTGATGTTGCAGTTTGATTGTTGCTTGTTGAGGTATTTTTATGTTCCTGCTTGTTGATGTTATACTTTTGATGTACTGGTTGCTTGCTGATGATGTGGTTTTGATGTTCTTGCTTGTTGATGTTGTTTGATGTTCTTGCTTGTTGATGTAGTTTGATGTTCTTGCTTGTTGATGTAGTTTGATGTTCTTGCTTGTTGATGTAGTTTGATGTTCTTACTTGTTGATGTAGTTTGATGTTCTTGCTTGTTGATGTAGTTTGATGTTCTTGCTTGTTGATGTAGTTTGATGTTCTTGCTTGTTGATGTAGTTTGATGTTCTCGCTTGTTGATGTAGTTTGATGTTCTTGCTTGTTGATGTAGTTTGATGTTCTTGCTTGTTGATGTAGTTTGATGTTCTTGCTTGTTGATGTAGTTTGATTTCTGGCTTGTTGATGTAGTTTGATGTTCTGGCTTGTTGATGTAGTTTGATGTTCTGGCTTGTTGATGTAGTTTGATGTTCTGGCTTGTTGATGTAGTTTGATGTTCTTGCTTGTTGATGTTATAGTTTTGATGTTCCGGTTGCTTGCTGATGGTGTAGTTCTGATGTTGTTGTTCCTTTTTGATATAGTTTGATGTTGTTGCTTGTTGATGCAGTTTCTTGTTGTTTGATGATATTGTTAGGTGTCGTTGTTTCTTATAACACTAAGAATAATAAAGAAATAATATCATGAGAACGATTAATTTGAAGTTTATATTTTCCGAGTTCCATTTCAACACGGTGTCACAGCCGAAGACCCTTTGGTAGTAACATTTTTTTTTTTTTTTATTCTCACTTTGTCGTAGTTTCTTTTCCTTCCACTTAGTTCAATGCACTCTCTCTCATAAGAGTATCTATTTCTGTTTTTTCGAGGGTACCCATCATTACCATCGATCCACGCGGGCCCTACATAGCTACGATTTGCTCACCTCTGATTGCAGCTTAGCCGTTGTTAGCCTTCTGTCCATCTATTTCCTTCTGGACTTCCTCGACTTTCGTTCGTGCCATCTCCTGGTGCAGAGTTAAGGCGGTCCTTTCGCATCAGGTTGACCCCGGTGTCATGGAGGAAATAGATGAGCTCCCCTATCTCTCTAGCCGAGTTGCACGCCCTCACTTCCTCTCAAGCAGTTTTTTTTTTTAGCCTCTCTCTCTCTCTCTCCCTCTTTCTCTCACTTGTGACCTCATTTCTGTAATCCCAGATATATAAATATTCATTCTTTTTTTCTTTTTCCCTGCATCATTACTTCCTTCGATCACTCCTATGTCTTGGAGATCTTAACACTCACTCACTCTCTCCGTTAGATTATTTACATTACATCTTGTTTTCATGTTCCCTTTCAGACCTTATAATAGGGCAAATGATACTAAGGCCATCTGTTTCTATGGCCTACGGTTAACGAGGGTGTCATGTGACCAGAACAACGACCAACCGCCTTTACTTTTCCTCAAATAATGTCAGGTACCCATTAGAGCTGGGTAGACAAAAAGGCGCCCATAAATCCCGAAATTTAAAAAATCCTAGTCTTCACCAGGATTCGATCCCGGGACCCCGATTTGGAATCCAAGCGGTTTACCGTTCAGCCTCCGATGCACAAGTACGTCATAGAAATATCCTCAACTGCTGCCGTTTAAAAAACAACAACATCAAAATAGACTTGTCTTATTGAAGTTACACAAGCACAACTGAACAACATGCTCAACAGACACACATATAATGAACAATCCGTAAAATCAGTATGATAAACATATACATCAACGATCAGTCAATCTTGATAACAAATAAAGTAGAACAAAAAATTAACCAACATTATAAACACGCACACATAAACAATTAGGCAATTAGTGTAACTTATAGGGGAATTCAAAACATTTCAACATGATCAACTTACATATATAACAACAAGCCCTACATAAATCAATACGGTACACACATTTTAACATTCAATCAATCATGATCAACAAACATATATAACAACAACCCATACATAAATCAATACGGTACACACATTTTAACACTCAATCAATCATGATCAACAAACATATATAACAACAAGCCCTACATAAATCAATACGGTACACACATTTTAACATTCAATCAATCATGATCAACTTACATATATAACAACAAGCCCTACATAAATCAATACGGTACACACATTTTAACATTCAATCAATCATGATCAACAAACATATATAACAACAAGCCATACATAAATCAATACGGTACACACATTTTAACACTCAATCAATCATGATCAACTTACATATATAACAACAAGCCATACATAAATCAATATGGTACACACATTTTAACATTCAATCAATCATGATCAACAAACATATATAACAACAAGCCATACATAAATCAATACGGTACACACATTTTAACACTCAATCAATCATGATCAACTTACATATATAACAACAAGCCATACATAAATCAATACGGTACACACATTTTAACACTCAATCAATCAACATGATCAATACAGGCATCAAACAATCTACATACATACCATCCCTCTACCAATCAACATGATCAACACTTAATCGATCAACATGATCAACATACACATATCAAGACTTAAGTAATCAACATGGTCAACATACACATATTAAGACTCAAGCAATCAACATGGTCAACATACACATATCAAGACTCGAGCAATCAACATGGCCAACATACACATACTAGAAATCAACATGATCAACTCGCGCATATCAACATTTAACCAATCAACGTGGTCAACACTCAACCAAACAGCACGCTCAACACACACACACACAGATCAACAATGTGCATTCTTCTTACCCAGTTTGACTTTCGTTCCACTACGTCACAAACATGCATCGCTTACACTCTACCACGTGCATGCTGACACACACACACACTTGACATAAAAATGCGAGATATTGAAATCTTGAACAGAGAATGGGAGGGACAAATAGGTGTGATCTTCTGGAATGGGGTCAAGGACACGGAATCTATTTCGAGATCTTACGTCTTACTCGAGGCTTCTCAAATCAACTTTGACCGACTTGGGGCTAATGAGTGTTGCATTTGTGTGCCGTAGAAACTATTGAGAACCTTTCGGTGACCGGACCTTCCACTGCCCCCCCCTTTTCACAATCGCTTCCTCACATTGTCCATTAGATACCCCCACTGCACCCCCCCCACCCCAAAAAAACAACAATTCCCTCATCGTTTTAAACCCAGAATGAAGAAAGACCCAGAAAGGCATAATTTTGTGAGAATTTTGGCTTTGGGGTAAAGTAGTTTGGGGTGGGTGTCCTCGCTGCATCGGAATGTCCTGTTTAGAGCAAGGAACGCCTTTGATTGGCTGTTATGCCTATTCTTCATTGGGTCATTGGCTAGGCTATTTTTAGCGACTGCCGTTGATTTGTCACTGCCTTCATTGACCTGTCCCGTTCCAAAAACAACTTGTTTGTACCCACCACAAGTAGATGTCTAGAATACGTACATTTTGTTTTAGTTGACATGATTCGGGGGTTCAACATTACCAGTGGTAAAGTTGGTGCTGCTGGTGGTGGCACTGCTGTTGGTGTTGTTGGCGTTGCTGTTGCTGTTGGTAGTGTCGGTGTTCTTGGTGTTGGTGGTCGTCTTTTGTTGTTGGTGTTGGTAGTGTTGGTGTTGGTAGTGTTGGTGTTGGTAGTGTTGGTAGTGTTGGTAGTGTTGGTGTTGGTAGTGTTGGTGTTGGTAGTGTTGGTGTTGGTAGTGTTGGTGTTGGTAGTGTTGGTGTTGGTAGTGTTGGTGTTGGTAGTGTTTGTGTTCGTAGTGTTGGTGTTCGTAGTTTTTGTGTTGGTAGTGTTGGTGTTGGTAGTGTTGGTGTTGGTAGTATTGGTGTTGGTAGTGTTGGTGTTGGTAGTGTTGGTGTTCGTAGTGTTGGTGTTGGTAGTGTTGGTGTTGGTAGTGTTGGTGTTGGTAGTGTTGGTGATGGTAGTGTTTGTGTTCGTAGTGTTGGTGTTCGTAGTGTTGGTGTTGGTAGTGTTGGTGTTGGTAGTATTGGTGTTGGTAGTGTTGGTGTTCGTAGTGTTGGTGTTGGTAGTGTTGGTGTTGGTAGTGTTGGTGTTGGTAGTATTGGTGTTGGTAGTGTTGGTGTTGGTAGTGTTGGTGTTGGTAGTGTTGGTGTTGGTGTTAGTAATGCTTGTAGTATAGGTGTTGGTGTTGGTAGTATTGATGTTGATAGTGTTGGTGTTGGTGTAAGTAGTGTTGGTGTTAGTAGTGTTGGTGTTAGTAGTGTTGGTGTTCGTAGTGTTGGTGTTGGTAGTGTTGGTTTTGGTAGTACTGGTGTTGGTGTTAGTAATGCTTGTAGTATAGGTGTTGGTGTTGGTAGTATTGATGTTGATAGTGTTAATGTTGGTGTAAGTAGTGTTGGTGTTGGTGTAAGTAGTGTTGGTGTTAGTAGTGTTGGTGTTAGTAGTGTTGGTGTTAGTAGTGTTGGTGTTCATAGTGTTGGTTGTTGGTAGTGTTGGTTTTGGTAGTACTGGTGTTGGTTTTATTAATGCTTGTAGTATTGGTGTTAAAGTTGGTAATGTTGGTGTTGATGGTATTGGTTTTGGTAGTATTGGTTTTGTTGTTGGTAGTGTTGGTGTTGGTAGTGTTGGTGTTGGTGTTGGTAGTATTAGTGTTGGTGTTAGTAATGCTTGTAGTATTGGTGTTAGTGTTGGTAATGTTGGTGTTGGTAGTATTGGTTTTGTTGTTGGTAGTGTTGGTGTTGGTTTTATTAATGCTTGTAGTATTGGTGTTAAAGTTGGTAATGTTGGTGTTGATGGTATTGGTTTTGGTAGTATTGGTTTTGTTGTTGGTAGTGTTGGTGTTGGTAGTGTTGGTGTTGGTGTTGGTAGTATTAGTGTTGGTGTTAGTAATGCTTGTAGTATTGGTGTTAGTGTTGGTAATGTTGGTGTTGGTAGTATTGGTTTTGTTGTTGGTAGTGTTGGTGTTGGTAGTATTGGTGTTGGTAGTACTGGTGTTGGTGTTACTAATGCTTGTAGTATTGGTGTTGGTGTTGGAGGTATTGGTTTTGTTGTTGGTAGTGTTGGTGTTGGTAGTACTGGTGTTGGTGTTAGTAATGCTTGTAGTATTGGTGTTGGTAGTATTGGTTTTGTTGTTGGTAATGTTGGTGTTGGTAGTATTGGTGTTGGTAATGTTGGTGTTGGTAGTGTTGGTGTTGGTAGTGTTGGTGTTGGTAGTGTTGGTGTT
Source organism: Biomphalaria sudanica (assembly GCA_036873155.1). Classification (NCBI taxonomy): domain Eukaryota; kingdom Metazoa; phylum Mollusca; class Gastropoda; family Planorbidae; genus Biomphalaria; species Biomphalaria sudanica. The sequence continues at coordinate 450,904 of JAZGLO010005366.1, forward strand.
GGTAGTGTTGGTGTTTGTGTTGGTAGTACTGATGTTGGTGTTAGCAATGTTTGTAGTATTGGTGTTGGTAGTATTGGTGTTGGTGTTGTTTTTAGTAGTACTGGTGTTGGTAGTACTGGTGTTGGTGTTGGTAGTGTTTGTGTTGGTAGTATTGGTGTGGGTGTAGGTAGTATTGATGTTAGTGTTGGTAGTTTTGGTGTTGATGTTGTTGTTGTTGTTTGATCACCAGTTCACAATCATGAACTTCACGTGACCACTGTTACTAGTCGTGTGTTTGAAGATTTATTCCGACATGTTTTCAGTGACCATTTGCGATCATGTGCCAATAAAATAATTAAAATAGTTTCAGCTGGTGTGTTTGTTTTTTCTGTGAAGAACTTACAGAACGTTGTCTTTACGAAATAAATAATTTAGTCCTTCAAATAGAAATCATAAACAGATCGAACAGACACTATGGATCAAGCGGTAGCACCCTTTTAGCGGCCCCTGATAGGGGAAAAGACGCTATTAGTTTTGTGTAGAATGTCTGTCCGTCAGTCATTCCGTCCGTCCGTCCCGTTTAGAGTTCGTAAACTAGAAAAGATCGTGAAAATCTGACACCATAATATTTTAGACCATTCAAAGTGCTGATGCAACGGCTACATTTTTCTTTTCTGAAAGCGAAAAATCTAAATTTTTAAATCACTTATGCAATTAGTTTTTTCATTAAAAAATACACCACTTACAACTATTCACTATTAATATTAACAAACACGGGAGGCTCTTTACAAGAGGAGATATCAGTGTACCATATTTTTAACATATTTCTGCAAATGGTTTAAGATTTTTGTCAAAAAATTTTTTTTATTACATTTGTATTGCTAAACTATGTAAGTTCTGTCATACTTACTGCTATATTTACACAAAAAAAAAAGTTATCTTTTTTTTAAAGAGAAAAAAATCTAGATCTATTTAGTATGCATACAAGTTGGGCTTAATTTAAAACAGCAATTAATAAGTAGTGTTTTATATTATCGCGTGAACTGCAGTGTTGCACCATGGAAATAGTACTCTTAACAATTATTTTTTTTACGGAAATGTTTTTTTCTTGAGGATCTGAATACAAAACAATTAGATTAATTAGATACTCATTATAAGACATCAGTTAGGCCAGGTTCACATCTAACTTCACATTCACTTCCACCTATCTTTTGGTCTAATGGACCGCTGGGGCACCACACAAGATCTGTCAACCTTCTTTCTCCATTCTTCTCTGTCATTGGTCTTTGATATAATTTCATTCTGATGTTCTTTCTGAAAATATTTAAACCTGCCTTTTTATCTACCTGGGTGGACCACACAAACTGTCTTTGTAACCTTGTTAATTTTAAATTTCAAATTTTATAATAAATTCACTAAAACAGACTGAACAGCTTTTCTTTTCATTTATAGTTTCCTAAACTCAAGCTCTCTAATTTTCTGGTACCACTACCGCTAGAAGCCCTCAGACAGGACACGGGATAAAGAATCCCAACGTCCAGGCCTGGTTGTTAGATAAAAGCCTTTCCAACAACCAAAGGGATTCACGGCGCCTCCGGCGCAATCCCCTACTGGACTTCATTGAAGGGTACTACAAGCCAATTATCTCCCTTTACATTATTTACCATTTTATGCAGAAACTCGAAGCTAAAAAAAAAAACCACTACATGTTTACATTTCTGTGGCAACCTTGACTCGTAGATCACGTCACATGCACTGTGCGTTCGGAAAGCCGGGTGTAACGGTGTATCGGAAATGAATTCTAGATTGTAATCTGTTTTGACCTTTGTGACACGAACATGTCATCCCGAGACTATTGTCTGCTTATTATTTTTCCTTGTACCGAATCTCATTAACCACTAAACGAGTATTAGAATCTTTTGTTGACCCTGAGTCTTATAACATCTTGACCCATGTCCAATCAAAGCAGTGCGAGCCCTTGACCTACATAGTAAGTAACCTAGTTTCCATTCCTTGCGTCCTACGTTTGACCTACATGCAATAGGATGGCCCCCTGCTGAAGCCCAAAGTTATCCAGCAGCATTAACCCCGGATGTGTGTGTGTGTGTGTGTGAGGGTGGTTGTGGATAAGGGCGTGCAGAATTCTCCAGCGCCCGTGAGGCGAACAAAAGTTCACACTTCCCACTGTTAGGTTCAGTGTCATTTGCATCGTGACACGAAACATATTGATTGGAGTTTGACACTTTTAAGTCTCTGTTTATCACACTTTCTCTCTCTCTCTCTCCCTCTCTCTCTCTCTCTCTCTCTCTCTCTCTCTTTTTTTATCTCTCTCGTTTTTAAAATGTATCTCTCATCTCTTTATCACTTCTACTTTCTCTCGTTTTCTTTCTCTGTTTTCGCCTCATTCCCTCTCTCTTTTCTTTCTCACTCTCCCTCTCTCTTTTCTTTCTCATTTCTCCCTCTCTCTTTTCTTTCTCATTTCTCCCTCTCTCTTTCTGGTCCTTTCTCTTCTCTCTTTCTAGCTTTCTGTCTTCGTTTCCCTTTCTCCATTTCTTTCTCTCTTTTTGTTCGCTTTCGAATTTTTTTCTTCTCTCTCTCTTTCTCTCTCTCTCACTTTCTCTCTCTCTCTCTTTCTCTCTCTCTTTCTTTCTCTTTCTCTCTCTTTCTCTCTCTCTTTCTCTCTCTCTCTCTTTTGACTACCCCTCTTTGATTCTTTCTTTTAAACTTTTTCGCTCTATTTCTCAGACTCTCTTTGTTCCCATTCCTCTGATTCTGTCTCTCTCTGTCACTCTCTCTCTCACACACTTTATGTCACTTTCTCTCTGTCTCTCTCACTTTCTCTGCATCTCCTTCTCCTCACATATTGTCTCTCGTCTTTTCGTATTCCTTGTTCTCTTATTATATTCGAGTTTTATTTTATTTTGTTATTCTCTCTCTCTCTCTCATTCATGTATCTCTTTCTCTTATCTTATAACACACACACACACTTTTCAACCAGACATTGCATCTCTTGCTCTCTCTCTGTCACCCTCTCTCATATCCCCCATACCACATTGCTACTCACAAAGGAATGAGGTCAACTCGTGTCAAACAACACTGCATCCTCTCCACCCCCTAGTCTTGAAGACAAAACACACACGCACACACGGACACAAGCCTGCACATAAAAAAACACCCTTCACAATGACTCGAAACCCACTGTGCTATTAGCTGCACACATGCAATATTCAATGCCCCCTCCCTCCTTATGCCTCTACCCCAATGTGCCCACCGAAATGTTCCTCTTTAAAAAAAAATGTTTAATTAGTCTCTTCCCCCCACCTCTTTTTTTTTCTTCCTTGTCTTTCTTTTCATCCCCCCCCCCTTCCCCCCTCACTGGTGTCCATCCTTACTTCACTCCTATTACCGAAAAAAAAAAAAGTTTCCCTGGAAGGGTTTATTTAGAGGCTAATTACTTCCAGTAATTGCGTTCATATATCAGGGCAAGACTACACGTGTGTGTGTGTTTTTCTATGCGTTTTTATATTTGCGTGTCAAATAAATGATGGGTTCTGTTTGGTCCAGATGGGGGGGGGGGGGGGGACTTGTGACAGCCATTCTGTATGTGTGTTTGTGTATGTGTACTTGACACTGACACAGTACCCATGTCGCCAGTGCGCATATCGTGTCTGTCACAGGAGGGCACTCGCACTGCCACATGGGGGTAACGTTGCAGTGTCAACTCTGACCTTTGACCTTGGTGAGAGTAAGCATCGGCCTCCCAGTACCGCATGAGTGGAACAACAAACAAAACGCTTTGCACGGGACTGGGTGGCCGAGCAGAGATCGCTCCTCGTTGCATGAACGGATTCGGTTAGTAGTACAATGGACCGCATTCACCAATCGTAAACAAACAACATTTTAGTCACGTGATCTTATTGATAAAACAATGAAAAAAAACTGTCACGTGACAACCATCATGAATTAAACATGAGATCGTAAACTATATAGAAGAGATAAAGCACCACGTGGCTAAATGTTGTTTGTTTACGATTGGTGAATGAGGTCCATTGGTCTTGATACCGTTGCATTATTGTGTCCCCACCCAGGCCGGCCCAAACATTTTCGAGGCCCTATGCGAAATAGATAATAATTACGATTTTGTATCAGAAAATAAATTCGTATTTGCATTACATTTTATTAAATAAATGCTGACAATGCCGTTTTTTTTTGTTTTTTTTTTATTTATCCTCGCGTAATTTTGGCACTTTACTATATTGTCTATTTTTAACATTTTTGTAAGTTTTCAGGAGATTGAATTATTTCAAGAGATTTCCAGGACTTTTTCGTATATTTGCAATTTCAGGAGATTTCCAAAAGATCTCCTGGAACATCACGAGGCCGCGGAAACCCTAATTATAAGTTCTAACGGTTTAATTTAATGGTTGACACCTAGCATTATCGCGGGGCCTAAGAAATAGCGCGGCTCACTGCTGTCACATAGATTGCAGCTTGCCTAAGGCCTGCCTTATCTCCACCAATGCAGGAGGTCAAGCTGTTGAGAGCATGCCACAAGTTTGGCAATGAGAGAGATGGGGGGGGGGGGGGGTCTAGTGGATTGATTTGACATCGTCTCAACATCATCTCAACATCGTCTCAACATCGTTTCAACATCATCTCAACATCGTCTCAACATCGTTTCAACATCATCTCAACATCGTCTCAACATCGGCTCAACATCAGCTCAACATCATCTCAACATCGTTTCAACATCATCTCAACATCGTCTCAACATCGGCTCAACATCATCTCAACATCGTCGCTCTTCTAAGTTTCCAAAAAGTTCGAACCTTTATCAACCTTTGACCTGGAAAAGGATTTTATCCCAAGGCCAGGATGAAGGATTGGCCCTTCGCCCCCCCCCCCCCCCCTCAACTAGATGATCCTTTCATCACATTCGTTTGTTCATTGGTCACGATCCTTTTAACCAATGAAATGGGTTCCACCGTACGAGGCCGGAGGTCGAGCCCTCGAGGGGTAAAACTTCATACTTTTGCTACAAATGTAAGAGCTTAGACAATATGATTCTGCAGTGCCAAACAAATGCACAAATTTGCCTTTTTACCTATGTATAGCTTTTCCTCCATGTATAAACATCTTTAATACGGTTTATTAAAATACTTTGTTTACTAATAATTCCGTAAGCTGTACACCGGATACACTAGAAAGCTGGCTTTTTTTTTATGTCTAAGCCGCCATGTATGAAAATGTCTAATAATGAATGATTGTGTACTGAATTGCATGTATTGTTATCTTTCTCATTCATATATATATACTATATAGGCCTATATACAAAATTAGAAAAAAAAAATATATATATATTTTAATTTGTGAGAGAGGTAACAGGAGTCTTGTGTCTTTTTACAATGCTTATATCAACTCTGTCTGTCTGTTTGTCTGTCTGTCTGGTACGAATTATGCACACGTATTTTTCCCACTTCCCATTCTCTGATCAAGTTGAAACTTGGCACAATTATTCATTGTTGTTAACAAAACATAAATCAATCCAAAAAATTACCAATTAATGAAATAATTAGCCATAATTGATTAATTAGTTATATAGAAAAATGGAATTAAATATTACAGTATTGATATGTATATATTATATATTACTATTAGTGGCAGTGACAATGTCTTCTTTTCCGAAGATGAAATATGTGTGCAGTGTTTCACATGGTCACGCAATCTTTTATTATTATTATTAAAACTAGAGTCTCCTCTCATTGGGTTTGGCACTATAGGAAGTAATGCATAGTGCTGGCCTATTAGTGCAAGGGTATTACTGGATTAATTAAATTATTTATTTCAATGGTCTGGTTTGTCAGTAGTTGTCTGGCGATTGGTCACAACACATCACGTGATTCACTGGCTCCGAATACAAGTGTTCGAGGCCAGCAAGGTCATTGACGAATGACACGTGATTGTCTTAAGACACTGGCATCTTCATTTCTCCATCATCTCTTTCTCTTCACTCTTACTCCCTCTTCTACCTCTCTCTTCTTTGTTCTTCTCTCGTCCAACTCTCTGTTCTCCTTTAACATTCTTTCTTTTTATTTCCTCCCTATCTTTCGCTCTCTCTCTCTCTCTCTCTTCCACCAATCGCGTGTTCTTTTTTCTTCTGTATCCCAGCATGCACACCGAAGAAAAGTATTTCTTCCGTCGTCCATCTTATCGATTTTCTCTCATTGAGTGCACATCTGCTAGGTAACCCATGATGCACCGTAGGGCCAAAGTCCATTCCCACTGAGTGTGTGTGTGTGTGTGTGGCGTGCGTGCGTGTGCGAGGGCCTCACTGTGTTTTCAGAAGCATGGCATCGCTCTGGAGGGATGCTTTGACAGGAGAGGGGAGAAGGATGGTAGGGCGCAGGGTGCCATGGTGTGATGGAATGTCGTACGGTGGAGGATCGCTTCGATAACTGCGTGGAGTGTGGGCACATTCAATGGTATGTGGGCATTGTTTGTATGATATGTGGGCATTGTTTGCATGATATGTGGGCATTGTTTACTAGATAAGTGGGCATTGTTTGCAAGATAAGTGGGCATTGTTTCAATGGTATGTGGGCATTGTTTTAAGATGTATGGGCATTGTTTGCAAGATATGTGGGCATTTTTGGAATGATATGTGGGCATTGTTTGCACATTATATGGGCATTGTTTTAATGGTATGTGGGCATTGTTTTGATGGTATGTGGGCATTGTTTGTATGATATGTGGGCATTGTTTTTATATGTGGGCATTGTTGGAATGATATGTGGGCATTGTTTGAATGATATGTGGGCATTGTTTGCACATTATGTGGGCATTGTTTCAATGGTATGTGAGCATTGTTTGTATGATATGTGGGCATTGTTTTCATATGTGGGCATTGTTGGAATGATATGTGGGCATTGTTTGAATGATATGTGGGCATTGTTTGCACATTATGTGGGCATTGTTTGCAAGATATGTGCGCATTGTTTTTATATGTGGGCATTGTTTGAATGATATGTTGGCATTGTTTGTATAATATGTGGGCATTGTTTGAATGATATGTTGGCATTGTTTGTATAATATGTGGGCATTTTTTTATAATGTGGGAATTGTTTATACGATATATGGGCATTGCTTATACGAAATGTGGGCATTGTTTATATGATATGTGGGCATTGCTTATACGAAATGTGGGCATTATATTATATGTGGGCATTGTTTGAATGATATGTGGGGCATTGTTTATACGATATGTGGGCCAATAAAATAGTCCACACTGTGCTTTAATTGTGGATAAAAATGTGTTTTTATTGTGGATATAGAATGTGTTTTAATTGTGGATATAGAATGTGTTTTAATTGTGGATAAAAATGTGTTTTAATTGTGGATAAAGACTTTGGAAACGGGGAGTTTTAAGTTCACTAAAATATGCTTAGTGCTTGAGCTTGCATCCACTTTCATAGGAATGTGTATGACACATTTGGAAACATTTTGGATGTTATTTACAATCGTGATACAGCCGAAATATAAAATAATCAATAATTCTCGGGGTTTTTTGTGGTTTTTTTTGGAAATCTTTTTTTTCCCCTCAATAGTTTGTTTCATGTCACCACGTCCGCTACTCCCCCCCCCCCCTTCTTTTCCCGTGTCCTTATTCTGTGGTCAGCACAGATCGCGTTGACCTAGCAGCCCAGGCTATTGATTGGATGGACTCGTTATCACACAGGTGACGTAGTTCCGGTGATTCTCTATTGTTATTGTTTTGAACGTATTTTTCTCTTTCTTTCCTGTTCTTGCTCGTATTGTTCCAGTTTGTAGTCTCGGCTCTGAAATAGTCGGACGGTGAGCGCCCCCCCCCCCTCTCCCTCTTCGTTGTCTGCCTCATGCCAGGTCGACGTCGAACTGAAATTCGTAATTCTCTTCAAGTCTAATTGTTCCCAATGTGTACGGTGGACTATAGTATGGGAATGGTTTGAACAGACCACACAAGTGAAACAGAAGTTAAGAAGATTGAGAGACAGTCGGCCTACAGAAAGTGATAGAGAGAGAGAGAGATTAAAGGGATAGATTTCTGTATGTATGGATAGACTGCAATTAAATATATTAACCTTTGAAGTGATTTCTTTTGAGTTCTTTCTTTCAGTCATTGTCTAGTTCTTTCATTCATTTCTAATCTTTTGTCTAGTTCTTTCATTCATTTCTAATCTTTTGTCTAGTTCTTTGTTTCATTCATTTCTAATCTTCTGTCTAGTTCTTTCATTCATTTCTAATCTTCTGTCTAGTTCTTTCATTCATTTTTAATCTTCTGTCTAGTTCTTTCATTCATTTCTAATCTTCTGTCTAGTTCTTTCATTCATTTCTAATCTTCTGTCTAGTTCTTTGTTTCATTTATTTCTAATCTTCTGTCTAGTTCTTTCATTGATTTCTAATCTTTTGTCTAGTTCTTTCATTCATTTCTAATCTTCTGTCTAGTTCTTTCATTCATTTCTAATCTTCTGTCTAGTTCTTTCATTCATTTCTAATCTTCTGTCTAGTTCTTTCATTCATTTCTAATCTTCTGTCTAGTTCTTTCATTCATTTCTAATCTTCTGTCTAGTTCTTTCATTCATTTCTAATCTTCTGTCTAGTTCTTTCATTCATTTCTAATCTTCTGTCTAGTTCTTTGTTTCATTCATTTCTAATCTTCTGTCTAGTTCTTTCATTCATTTCTAATCTTCTGTCTAGTTCTTTCATTAATTTCTAATCTTCTGTCTAGTTCTTTGTTTCATTTCTAATCTTCTGTCTAGTTCTTTCATTCATTTCTAATCTTCTGTCTAGTTCTTTGTTTCATTCATTTCTAATCTTCTGTCTAGTTCTTTCATTCATTTCTAATCTTCTGTCTAGTTCTTTCATTAATTTCTAATCTTCTGTCTAGTTCTTTGTTTCATTCATTTCTAATCTTCTGTCTAGTTCTTTCATTCATTTCTAATCTTCTGTCTAGTTCTTTGTTTCATTCATTTCTAATCTTCTGTCTAGTTCTTTCATTCATTTCTAATCTTCTGTCTAGTTCTTTCATTAATTTCTAATCTTCTGTCTAGTTCTTTGTTTCATTCATTTCTAATCTTCTGTCTAGTTCTTTCATTCATTTCTAATCTTCTGTCTAGTTCTTTGTTTCATTCATTTCTAATCTTCTGTCTAGTTCTTTCATTCATTTCTAATCTTCTGTCTAGTTCTTTCATTAATTTCTAATCTTCTGTCTAGTTCTTTGTTTCATTCATTTCTAATCTTCTGTCTAGTTCTTTCATTCATTTCTAATCTTCTGTCTAGTTCTTTCATTCATTTCTAATCTTTTGTCTAGTTCTTTCATTCATTTCTAATCTTCTGTCTAGTTCTTTCATTCATTTCTAATCTTCTGTCTAGTTCTTTCATTAATTTCTAATCTTCTGTCTAGTTTTTTGTTTCATTCATTTCTAATCTTCTGTCTAGTTCTTTCATTCATTTCTAATCTTCTGTCTAGTTCTTTCATTCATTTCTAATCTTCTGTCTAGTTCTTTCATTAATTTCTAATCTTCTGTCTAGTTCTTTGTTTCATTCATTTCTAATCTTCTGTCTAGTTCTTTCATTCATTTCTAATCTTTTGTCTAGTTCTTTCATTCATTTCTAATCTTTTGTCTAGTTCTTTCATTCATTTCTAATCTTTTGTCTAGTTCTTTGTTTCATTCATTTCTAATCTTCTGTCTAGTTCTTTCATTCATTTCTAATCTTCTGTCTAGTTCTTTCATTCATTTCTAATCTTCTGTCTAGTTCTTTGTTTCATTCATTTCTAATCTTTTGTCTAGTTCTTTGTTTCTCTTCCTACATTTTCCCATTACTACCCAACACAAACTAATACGAATTACATCCTATATTTTATACATAGATATTGTCAATCTGATCCTTCCTGGTTAATTATAAAAGCAATTCCTCTCTCTCTCTCTCTCTCTCTCTCTCTCTCTCTCTTTCTTTAACACGCACACGCCCTTGCACTTTCTATATCGCTATGTCAACCGTTGCGCACTGAAAGGTTTCAAAGTTCAAGGTCGTTGCAATTGATTATGCACCCCCTTTGCATCATTTCCACAGATCTTTTCTTTCTTTTGCGGCTGTGCGATAAAATGTTTACGAATGTTGATGTTCACCCCTCCCTACCTCTTTTCCTCTCCCTCTCTCTCCTCTTTCGTTTCACCACGCCCCCTCCCAAAGTCTCTTTTAAGTTCCCATGACCCTCTCGAGGTCCGTTCTCTAATGTCCTCTATTGTGGACCATGGCAGCCGGAAGTCCGAACGGAGATAGAGAAACAGATTTGATTGAAGATGTAGTGAGTAAATGTCACCATGACATAGTCCTCTAATATTTTTTTTTAGTCTTTCTTTTTCACCAATTCCTGACCGCCCAGCCATTCACTTACCTCGTTACGGCCATACACTTACCTCGTTCCGGCCATTCACTTACCTCGTTCCGGCCATTCACTTACCTCGTTCCAGCCATTCACTTACCTCGTTTCGGTCTTTCATTTACCGCGTTCCGGTCATTCACTTACCTCGTTCCGGCCATTCACTTACCTCGTTCCGGCCATTCACTTACCTCGTTCCAGCCGTTCACTTACCTCTCTCCAGCCATTCACTTACCTCGTTCCAGCCATTCACTTACCTCGTTCCGGTCATTCATTTACCTCGTTCCGGTCATTCATTTTACCTCGTTCCGGCCATTCATTTTACCTCGTTCCGGTCATTCATTTACCTCGTTCCGGCCATTCACTTACCTCGTTCCGGCCATTCACTTACCTCGTTCCGGTCATTCATTTACCTCGTTCCGGCCATTCACTTACCTCGTTCCGGCCATTCACTGACCCCGATCCAGCCATTCACTTACCTCGTTCCGGTCATTCATTTACCTCGTTCCGGCCATTCACTTACCTCGTTCCGGCCATTCACTTACCTCGTTCCGGTCATTCATTTACCTCGTTCCGGCCATTCACTTACCTCGTTCCGGCCATTCACTGACCCCGATCCAGCCATTCACTAACCTCGTTCCGGCCATTCACTTACCTCGTTCCGGCCATTCACTTACCTCGTTCCAGTCATTCACTTACCTCGTTCTAGCCATTATCCTCAGATACTATCTTCTCATCTATCTAGTCCTCCATTTACGCATGTATACACACATATTAGTTTGACTCTTTCTATCTCGAAGTAAATGAATCCTCAACCGAGTGTATTCCTGGGCCTTAGATAAAATGTGATCCATGGTCCGTCCGATCGCCACTGCTGGTGTGGTCCTAACGAATGCTCTGCAGCAGTTTCCCAAACCTTTTGCCTTAACGGAATCCTTCGCACATTCCGATTCTTTAGCGGAACACGTTGCAATATCTTTTTAGAAAGATTAATTAACGTTTCGGCCAACTAGTCAATTATTCTAGTCGTTTGTGGAACAGCTATTCAGGGCTTAGGGTTACGCGGAACACAGTTTTTATAAACGCTGCTCTACTGTACGTTCGAGGCCAACTTTGTTCCAGTAGAACGTAATCCTTCAGTGTTACACAACCTTTTTATCCCAGAGTCCGCACCATTTTCTGGGCCGATCCATTTTACCTTTTCTGCCACCGTCCCCCCCCCCCTTTTTTTTTTATATTTGACACGTTTAAATGTTTTCGTCTTCAGGCAGAACTTCTGGGGGACCGGATTTCCGGAAATGGCACGCACTTTATTTATAATAAAGACTAAATCAACTTATGATAAAATGTGATAAAATTAAATAAAAATGAAGTAGACTTGAGTAATAATATTTTCAACAAATTCTTACTCACAACAAAAACTCAACCTTTCAGTCTCACGTTCTGGAGTCGTCTCTCCCAACTAAAATTAAATGCCGAAAATGCCACCTATATTGCATCATTCATAACCAATCGCTAGCCTCTTCCCAACGTCACCATAGAAACACACACAAACACACACTCCATAACAATGTCACGAATGAAAATCAAAATATGGATACAATTTGGCGTAAATGCTGCTTGGATTATGGCGGAGACCGTAGTTTATTTATAATGTCCCTCTCACAGCCGGAGGGCCCTAAAAATGTTAAAAACACCTAATTTCATCTCCATTAAAGAGTGAAACTTTGAACAAATCGGGTAAACCCGTTTTCACAGTATTTTAGATTTGTATATGAATATGTCGGCTAAACTCATTTTCACACTCTTTTTCATGGGAAAATTTTTTAAAATGTGAAGGGAACATAGATCTAAATCCGATCCAGTAAGACCCGCAGGCCATATCCGGCTAGTATGCACACACATATCCACCAATACATATGCGTACTCACCACCATGTATATCTATGCATGATTTATTCTCGTATCTATACAGCATTACATTACCCAACCCTTGTTCTTGCATTCTCTTCAGTTGTATCTTTCATCTTGCACTTTACAATGAATGCTCGAGGTTATGTTGACCTGTCATGTGTATGTATTTCATAACCCAGTTCATATGCCCCACCCCCACCCCACCCGACTTGCACAAAACACGGCGCATTGTTCTGCATTAATATTTTACGTTACGTATTTTACTGGTCAGTCGAGTTTTGTCAGTCTGTCTTGTCAGTCTGTCTTGTCAGTCTGTCTTGTCAGTCTGTCTTGTCAGTCTGTCTTGTCAGTCTGTCTTGTCAGTCTGTCTTGTCAGTCTGTCTTGTCAGTCTGTCTTGTCAGTCTGTCTTGTCAGTCTGTCTTGTCAGTCTGTCTTGTCAGTCTGTCTTGTCAGTCTGTCTTGTCAGTCTGTCTTGTCAGTCTGTCTTGTCAGTCTGTCTTGTCAGTCTGTCTTGTCAGTCTGTCTTGATTTCCTTTTCAATAAAACATCCAACTGTGTTGACGTCATTGTAATTATTTCCCTTGGCAAGAGAGCGACCAAGGACTACTTTCGGTAAACCGTAAATGCTGTTACACGACTTTCCTTCTGACAACATTCGAAAGTCACAAATGATGTCTCCATTATCATTGTACTGCTGTTTATAGGAACACTGCATAAATATTTCAAAGCTTTAATTATGTGAGTCACTTTAATAATATACAAACTGTACAATATAATTTAATTTGAACACATTTGCTGTCGTCGTTCAAGCTCCCAAACTATTAATGTCTTACCTCAAATACATCTTACCATCCCTTTTCCCGCCTTTTTTAAACTACCCAACCTCGCGCGCTTGGAATTTCCAACCCCCTCCTTGTGTTATTATTAAAGCTGACTGAAATGCTGTCAACAATATACCACCAAGACCTTGTGATGCAAACTTTCAACAAATGAAAGAATAAATAATGGTAAATTAAAATGGCTTTGCACGCAATCGCTCTGTGACTCCGGGTAATCTTGGTTAGGCAAAGAAAGCATAGAATTTCTCTTTACAAAACAAAACTTCCATGTAGAAATCATGAAAATATGGAACATACACTGTTAACATACAATAGACCTTTTTTTTTTCAATCATAGAGCTAAAAAGACTTAACATGACGCTTAAAACTTATTGGCTGATCCCGCTTATTGTCTTCCTTTGTATGTACACCTAATTACCCTCTCTGCAATTTTATTCTCAAATATTAGATAGGAAAGAATTAAAATCTTCTATCGGAAAGATTCTTGCTTAGTTTTAACTCCCTTTGGTTATTTTTAGTACTATTGGAAAATTACTGTTGTTTCTCGAAATGTAAACATTTCATTTATTGTTTATACAATTAAAACAACCTCGACATTGATTATTTCGTGACACCGCAAGCCCCCTCGCCACCTCTGAAAATAAATGTGGAGTTGACGAGTGATAAGCCCATTTGCGTTAGAATGCAACAGAGTGATTGCCCCTCTTTAGGTCAAAGGGGTGGACGCATAATTTAATTAATCCGATTAGCAGAATAAATGACTCCATTAAAAAGGCTGACCTTGAGTCTCTATTATGATATACATATTGAAGGGAGCCTTTTCTGTGTCACACAGGTATGCCGAGCGCTAATGAAGCTAGGTGGGTCGATAAACCCCATTAACGCAACCATTAAGTTCCGCCCTTTCTTATCTGGTGATGGGCTGCGCACTTTGGTCGCGGTAATGGCAACATGTTCCCCAGGGGCGTTTTTTTGTGTGTGTGTTTGTATGTGTGTCTGCGGGGAGGGGGGGTCAGGTACTATTTGTTTGTATCTAGTTTGTCCAGAGCTTAATTAGTGCGCTTAACATTGATCTGTAAATAGTCCCGGTCGTGTTCGTCTGTTGATAGAGACGGCCTGTGTATGCTCTTCATTAGCGCTCTATCAATATACACAGGTGATGTAGTGGCCAGTGTACCATTGTTGTGTAATATACACAGGGGCATTGCACTTTTGTCTTTGAATTATGCATAGTTGTTGTGGTGACCTTTACACTTAATTTTGCATAAATATCAGCAGTTTCTTCAGTAGAACGTGTATTGCTCAAATGGAGAGAGATTTTTTTATTTTTGTATAGTGGCGATAGTATTTTAGTTGTCTAAACAGCAGAATTATCTTCGACACCAACAGAAGCTCTGACACGTCTTGGTGATGGGGCACTCTGGGCCAGAATGGAAAAGTACATTATAAATAAAAAACATAGTTAAAGTTATGCACAAGCACAAGTACAGGCAACTTAAAGGAGATACAGATCCTGCAAGAGATGTAGATCATCTTCACCCATCTCTTAGTCCGTTGAAGCGTTGGGGCACCACACATGATCTGACGACCGTCTTTCTCCATTCTTCTCTGTATTTTGCCCTGAATATAAGAGAAAAAAAAGCGGTTTTGGACAAAAATCATAAACCTCAAAATAGGCTGCTCTGCCAGAATTACATTCAACAACACCAACAGAATCTCGACCAGGTCTTTGTTGATCTCAAGAGGGCTTTCGACAGAGTCTGGCATAGGGCGACAATGGCAAAGTACAATATTAATACAAACGTAGTTAAAGTAGAGCAGATACTGTTGTGTACAAATCTGCTGGACAATTGGTTGAAAAGCGTTCATTTGGAATAAGGGTTGAAAAAGTTGGCAGCAGAATTGAAATAAATGTACCTAGCCACAGGGTTCAATCATTGTTTAAAGAGACGTTTTGAAATATTTTTCTAGATGCTTCCCCCGCAAAATTAAACCCTGACACCAACACTTTACGATATTAAGATTCCCCTGAACGCTCATGAAGAGAGAAGGGGGACTGAACTCGCACTTGGCCAAACCCAGTGACTAAATATGACAAATAGGACCGAACACTTGATCAGTCTACTCCCACTTCTTTGCCATTTGACGCTTGACCAGTCTACTCCCACTCCTTTGCCATTCGACGCTTGACCACTCTACTCCCACTTCTTTGCCATTCGACGCTTGACCAGTCTACTCTCACTTCTTTGCCATTCGACGCTTGACCAGTCTACTCTCACTTCTTTGCCATTCGACGCTTGATCAGTCTACTCTCACTTCTTTGCCATTCGCCGCTTGACCAGTCTACTCTCACTTTTTTGCCATTCGACGCTTGACCAGTCTACTCTCACTTCTTTGCCATTCGACGCTTGACCAGTCTACTCTCACTTCTTTGCCATTCGACGCTTGACCAGTCTACTCCCACTTCTTCGCCATTCGACGCCTGGGAATGTGAGGGCTGAATAGAGAAAAAGAATGATGACCACTAGATTGACGCGTTGGGCAGATCCTGTTCCGTGAGAGAGTACTATCGTCCAATAGTCGCTAGTACTAATGGCTATTGGTTCTTCGACTCACGCCAGTACCATCGTCTGCTACCAGCGACTTCAAAGACACGACTTCCACGCCTCCCCACCCCTCCTTTTGTTGTTAGTCAAAGGAGAGGGAGGGAGAAGTGAGTCTTGTGACTAAAAGGGGCGGTAACTGTTGGTCAAGATACTATCTCCCATTTGGCGGTGTTGTGTGAAATTAATCGCCTGCTGAAACAGTTCTGACTTTGTTATGCTGACGTCTGACATCAGGTCAGATTTTGAAGATGCTCTAAATCATTTTGGTGTTTCATAATTTAAAAAAAAAGAAGGAGGGTTTTATAGTGAAGAATGCTGAGTCTCTAGCTTGGGATTTTCAAATCAGTGATCTAAATTTAGTTGCCACGTGTTGTTTTGTCTTCATTGGCGCCTTGAGGTGGAGCCTTTTTTTGGGGTGGTGGGTGGTGGGGAGTAACTTTAGGCTTCCTTGGTCTTTTTTATTTAAACACCAGTTTGTGAATGTTTGGGCAGTACCATTTAAACAGACTACGTTAAGTTGATGAAAGTTCAATAAGGTTAACACAATCTTGAATGACACTGAGATTGACAACCAGTAGAAGTCCATCTAGAAAATGTTTTTTTTTCTTACTTGATATCATTCTCTTTGAAAACAAAATTGAAAATCCCAAAAGAAAATGTATCAGTAAGACAGTATTTTTTCTCTAAGCATTTTACCACATTTTGTGTTTGTAGTTCCTTTAATTTTCTGTTGTATTGCTACAAGTGGTAATGGAAAAAAGCACTCCACTGCCTATGCAATGCTTCCAATGGCGTGCGTCTCAAATAGCCTCTGACAAACAGACCCACTCTTGGCCTTCAGATATTGGGTCCGGCGGAATTGTTATCTCTGACAGGAAAATGGGCAAAGGCGAGCAACTGGCGCCTAAACCAGTAAGCTTCAAGGGTGGAAGGGGCGAGTAAGCCTTGGTTGGATATCCACCTAGGAGAAGGAAAACTCTGAATCCAAACCTCCGCTGCATTGCAGTTATTCCCAAACATAATAAAGAATTTGGGAGTTAACCCTGAGAGAAAAATCAGAAGCTTGTGCCGCAATCTGGCAGAGGAACTACTGTGTGGGGGATATTATTCTGATCATACATATAGCCCAGGCATTCATCTCTTCCGTGAGATGATTGATAGTCGTTCTACGACTGAAGAAGGCCATGAAAGAAATTACTGTAGATTGCTTGGACGATACCAGATTTGTTTCAGCGTCAAGTACAGTAGTACAGTTGAAAAAAAATTGTGTGAAACATTGATAACTTAGACGACTCGAACCACGGATCTCCGAACCGGTCCAATCGCCTATCACCCGACCAGCCATTAGTCTCTTGCATTTTTCTTTCACTTTGTTCTTTCAAATACCTTGTCGTCACTGCAGCCTGGTCTTCACTGCAGCCTGGTCGTCTAGTTACTGGGCACAGATTTGGGAAGCAAGGAAAGTGTGTATATGCCTAAGAAAGAACAGTTTAATGCCGCGCATAGTGGGGGAACATTTTGTAGGTGCGCGAGAATCATTGGCGATGCGAAAGATAGCGCCAACGTAATAACCATGTGGCGATGGGTGAGATGCACTTAGCCCAGGTATCGCATTGCCAATTAAAATTGCTGTAGCAGTCAGTTCCAGAGCGCTCACCTCTTCGCTCTACCACACGCCTTCACACCTACAAATATTCTTCGATCACCCCCCCCCCTCCCAAAAGAGCCCATGAATGTAGAAATGAAGCTTGGGGCGGTTGAGGAGAATTGAGGAAGAAGTGGGGCGGGGAAGAGAATGGGGGAGGGCTTATCATAACACCCTCCCCCTCGTCATTTCCCTTACAGCCAAGAGGACAAGTTGACCTGGGTATACGGATGACCTAAGCTCGCGTGCAATGACACTATGAAGCAATGACCTTGGACATTATCTCGATTAGTCCGTTGTACAGTGTCAGGTAGATGATTAGTCCGTTGTACAATGTCAGGTAGATGATTAGTCCGTTGTACAGTGTCAGGTAGATGATTAGTCCGTTGTACAGTGTCAGGTAGATGATTAGTCCGTTGTACAGTGTCAGGTAGATGATTAGTCCGTTGTACAATGTCAGGTAGATGATTAGTCCGTTGTGTCAGGTACAGTTACATAATACACGTCGGGGGTGGGGGGGGGGGCTTTAACTTTTGTTGGGACACAAGACCTGGACAAATTTCTTACCAAGGGGGTGGGCTGCTCAAACATTGGGGGCATACTTTAAAGAATTGGAGTGAAATCTAAATCTTAATGCTAGCCAGTATGCAAGAGGCGTGTCACTAAGCTAAACACTAGTTACCAATCACCGTTCAGACATTGAATAGGTCCATGTCATTTTGTTCATACACTCTCTGCAGAAGATGTAAGGTAACTTACGAGTTTTCTATAAAAAAAAAAAATTCTCCACCTGCCATACATTTCTAAACATCTAGAATAATCTAGACGATGTATATCGCGAACAAAAGAATTGACTATTGTATTGCTTTATTAATCTAACATTCATTAGTTATTAAAGAGAAAAAACAATCACTCTTGTAAAAAGGAAGTATTGTCTTTTAAAAACAGTATTTTTAATGTCTTTCTAATGTCTATTCAAATCAGACATTCATGGAGGGTCGATGGGCGAAATGTGGAACCTGGACGCTGATCTCAAAAACGGCTTTCACGATTTTTCCTATAAATTTAACAGTTGATGGATATCGCGGAGAAAAGAATTCCTAGCTGGCCACCCGGGAAAACTCTAGTTTGACCGCTATAATTTTTCAAAATAACAAATAAATAAATGTAAATTTGGCGAGAGATGTAGAACTAGATCCATTTTGAAAAGATTATCGCTTGCGAGAATTTCCGATGTAAGGCTTTATTGCTTCAAGAGTTTGATAAATAAATAATCAGAAACATTTTGCGCATCATCTTGTAGCTCTAGACATAAACGCACAAATGTTAGTCATAGGACCAATCAATCGGAGAAAAATTGAGGGCCCTAACGTAGGTTAAGAGACATTTTTCAACCTTTTCTTTAGGGGGGGGGGAGTGGATTTTCTACACTTTGTGCCGACATTTCGGCGGGCCGAATGAAACCGCGTCGCGGGCCGGATCTGGCCCGCGGGCCGTATTTCGGGCATCACTGTTATAGATGTATAGGTCTAGGTTGGAACATTAAAACTATAGTAGATCATTCGCTTAACCAGGTGTGGGCAGGGTTCGAACCCGGGACCATCCGCCACAATCGAGACGACAGTCCAGAGCACACGAGAGATTTCTCCGTATTCCTATAATGTACCACCACTGACCGTAAATGAGCAATCCCCGTGGCTAACATCGCCGATGGTAGCGTCGTTGCGGGTGGAACGGTTTAGCGGAGCCTTTCTTTCTTCCTCTACATGTGCGATACTTGTTCTTTGGATAGTGAGGTTGGGGCCCACTGGAGGAACTGTTCTTCTTCCCATCTGTCTCTCCTCCCGGACCTTTCCTTGATGGAACCAAGCTGAGGCCGAGAGAATATACTCTCGTATGCAGGGGCGGACTGGTTATAGGGCATTTGGGCTAATGCCCGGTGGGCCAGTACCCAAATGGGCCGGTATTAAATTGTTAAAAGTTTTATAGTATTCTCTTACAAAATGGGGCCCTCTGAGCGACGTATATATATTCACTGTATGCATGTGTACAGCTATCGATACATCATCAACTTAACATAATGATTTTTGAGGACTTGTAGACCTAGAATTGGATGTCCATTGTATAATAT
The DNA here is from genome assembly GCA_036873155.1 of Biomphalaria sudanica. Taxonomy (NCBI): domain Eukaryota; kingdom Metazoa; phylum Mollusca; class Gastropoda; family Planorbidae; genus Biomphalaria; species Biomphalaria sudanica. Next base: position 470,438 of record JAZGLO010005366.1, read on the forward strand.
ACAATTTATTGGCCGGATGGTATATTGTAGAAATTCCTGGGCCAATGTTGACACCCAGTCCGCCCCTGCTCGTATGTGATATCTAGAATCCTTCTGTAACATCTCAGTTCATGGCTATTATTAGATAAACTAAACACAAAAACAAAACAATAAAAAAGGGATACGAAACTGACACTGCTATAAATACACAGAATGTGACCCTGTTTGCTAATGTCCGGAATGTGACTTCTTGTGGCGTCAAACACTTACGCAAACCTGAAGATATAACATGGTTTCTATATTGGTGAATACCACAACAAGCGGATGGCCAAGTCAACGACTGTCCTTCACCTATCCTACATCTGCTTCTCCCACCTTTTTTTTTTCGGGATGACCTTGACATTCTTGAGCGAATGGGTCACCATAACCTTTATCTGAAACGATGCGTTTTTTTTTTTTGTTTTTTTTTTGTGTTATTTGTTGTTGTCATTATCATTATTTTAATTACGTTTTTTTGTTTTTTTCCCTGAACAAACATTTTTTTGTGTACTGCATCTAATTGCGCGCACACAATCACACACACACAATCACACACACTCGAAGAGAGAGATTTGGATTTGGGTCAGGAGCTTAAGAAGAACAAAAAAATCAAATTATTATTTTAATCATCTTCATTAGCGAAACTATTTCTGACGAGCGAGTAACGTTTTGGGGGGAGGGAAGGTGTGATAAAACAGAGAAGGGGAGCAGTAAGTGTGGGGGGAGGATAATCACTTTTCTAGAATGTTTTGTATTTTTTAAAAAATACTTACCCCCCCCCTTTTTTTTTTCACCGGCTTTTCCCCCCCCTCGCAAACACCTCGTGTTGGACACAACGCACTAATGACGTCATTCTTGTCTCAATCTTCCATCTTTTCCTCTTCCTTATAAAGTTTTGTTAGCACTCTTCAGTTTTCTCTCCTAAACCCCTCTCCCTCCCCCCTCCCTAAGCGAACGACCATAGTTCTCCCCCACCCCCAACCGCCTTTCCCCCCTCACTTGAAAGGAGGTCTTCTGTTTGTCCCCTTATTATAGCCACAGCCTGGCTTACGAAACTCCTGTCCTGCCAGTGGTCAGATTCTCTGGCGCCTCTTTTGTAAAATGACCGGAGGGTTGAGTCACGGCGCTTTCTACAATTCTACAATCTACGGCGCCCTCGAATACTAGAGCCTTCTCTCCCATCAATGTGCGTTCTAATTTGTTGTTCTTATAAGCTACGCATGAGTCAAAAGTATTTCTTTTTTTAAAAACACATTTGCACATTACCAAACAGTTTGGACTCTATACCGTCTGACCTCAATACATGCATTTGTACAAACAAAACATGAATCAATTAAAAAAAAAGAATTAATTAGTATTAGTGGTAATTAATTCATTGTGTTTGATACAGATTAAAAGGGAAATAAATCTGACATTACTGATATAAATGGCTATATCTGTACAGTTCTTTCCCGAATATGAGCTGTGTTCAAAAATGTGTGCTTGCTGGCAAGAATATGCTTTGTAAGCTGCTTGTGTTATTTCATAAATGATGAGTATTACTTCCAAGCCAAAACCTCATGCAACACAGCTGGAGATAACGGCGTTCGGGATTTGTACCGGGAACCACCGTGACGACAGCCTGAATCGCAGACCGCACCAGGCAGCCGTCCATTTCTCCATTCATCTTTTTTCCCCCCGAAAGCAACTCTCAAAAACACACGAGATTCATGGTTCTTTAGTCTACATCGCCATTGAGGTGATCACCGTGATGCTTCTTTCACAGCGACCATGACCTTGTCTGATGCAGACGCGCCACTTCCTCGTCATAGTTATTTCCCCTTTTTAGTCCGTCCGCACCGTGGCGCTGACGAGCAAACAACAATTGGTTCGTTGGTTTGGCTCCTCAGGCCAAGACACTACTCGCCACGTCTGCATCTAGATTCATAAACTGATGTTTTAATTACTGCATTTTAAATATTGTTGAATTATTTTAAAAAATGCTAATTATTATTTGCATAAGGTTGTATGTTTAAACAATATTTCCCTAAAACACCTTTATTAAAGATCTAAAGATAAAACAACAATATTATGTTTCATAGTACCTCGAGGTATTAACCATGGTGCTCTATCTCCCCCCCCCCCTTTTCCCAGTCTCATTGTTTGTCGCCAAAGCCAGGGTTCGATTGACGGATCATCACATGCCCGTATATGGATGTCCAGAACGGGGGCCGAGGTAAAGGAGGGCGCATGGGGAGCGCGGATGAGGGGGAGGGCACCACGCTTGATGGGATGTAGTTTCGTTCTCGCCTGACAGAAATGCCTGGACCTGATGAGATGACTATAATTAAATGAAAACTGTGCGCGCGCGTGCGTTGGCTTTGGGAAGAAGGGGGGAAAAACACTTTTTCTTAATGTGATTATCATCTGTGTTTTAATTAAAGCGGGAAATATCCAGCCGTCTGCTAGCGAGTCCAAGCGATCACAGGTTGAAACAAGATTGACGCTGATTTGAGATGGGAGAAATAAGGAGGCCGACTTCAAGGACTAATCCTGACTGGTGGGTGAATACCAGCAGACGACACAACCAGAAGTAAATTGACAAGGTCATTTTTTTTTTTAGATCTGGATTAAAGTCGTCTGCCCAAAAACTGAAAAATTATTTTGCTATAGTTCTCTTCTTGATCAAGGCTTTTTTTTGTCAAGAGGCATGTGCGAATAAGGATAGTCGGGCAGGAAGGGGCTCGCTGAGGCCTCGTTGTTGGTGTCAACTGTCTAGACATTTCCAAGGCAGTACCATGTGTCCGGGAGCCTCTTCTGCTTAACTCGATACTTGCTTTGTTATTCTCCCAAATAGCACTCGAGGTCATTTCAAGGTCGATTAGATTATATTCACTGCAGCTTTATTCGTTTGAAGTGACTAAAGCTTTCCATTCGGGACAACAGCCTTGAATTGATAATCATGCGTGAACTTTGAGCCTATTTAAGGATGATCTTACAAAAATTAAATAAAAATTTAAAAAAAAAACAAGGTTACAAAAAACAGTTTGTGTGGAAACACAAACTGAAAATCGGCCCCCGAAGTGGCCCACCCAGGCAGGCTTCAATATTTTCAGAAAGAACATCCGAATCAAATTATATCAAAGACAAATGAGAGATAAGAATGGAGAAAGAAGGTTAACAGAACTTGTGTAGTGCCCCAACGGTCCCGCAGATCAAAGGATAAGTGAAAGTGAATTTAAAGTTAGATGTGAACCTGACCTAACTAGTTACCCTAACAGACCTTGTGGTCTATAGGGCAGATGATGTAAAGTTCATCTGTTTTTGTGGCCTACGGTTAACGAGGGTGTCATGTAGCCAGCACAACGACCAACCGCCTTTACTTTTCCCCAACTAATGTCAGGTACCCATTAGAGCTGAAGTTGAAAATCCCAGTCTTCACCAGGATTCGAACCCGGGACCCTCGGTTCGGAATAAATAATGTAATTGTTTTAAAAAGGCTCAATCTCATATTCGAATCCTCAAAAAAAACAAAAACACTGCCGCTATTTAGAAAAAAGTTCACGAAAATGAGGTTTATAAGATTACTATTCGTTTTAAATTAAGTCTATCTTATAACGCATACTAATTAGCTTTTTCTCTTTAAAAAACTGCTTGCACAACTGATTTTAAAAATTAGAATTGTCGCTTTCAGGAAAAAAAAAGTAGCCGTTGCATCAGACCTTTGAATGGTCTAAAATATTGTGATGTCGGATTTTCAATATCTTTTCTAGTTTACGAGATCTAAACGGGACAGACGGACAGACATTTCACACAAAACTAATAGCGTCTTTTCCCCTTTCGGGGGCCGCTAAAAAAAGAAAAGTTGCTGCTTATATAGAAAAAAAAAATTGTGCCATATATTTGTATACTATTATTGAAAGATATATCTAGATTATATACCTTATAATTCTATTTGCGCTCTACCTTAATAAATAGGGGACCCGAAGTTCCTCGTCATACATAGGCCTACTAACAGCTTGTGTCTTAGTAATTATTTAAAGGTTTTAGCACTTTTTTTTTTAATTATTGGAATGACGCAATCAATTTATGAATTCAGTCTTTTAAGTAACATAAATTATCAATCGGGGATTTTGACCATAACCTAACCAATGCCAAGGACGTTAAATTGAACTTCTAAGTTGCCAACTCAATAAAAAGTAAAAAAAAAAACTGAAAGCTTAGAAAATGTGATTTGGCAGCGCTAAAAAAAAAAGTGCACAAAAATCATAATGTTATAACCTTGCCGTGCACACCGCAATGCCAGCTAGTGCAGAAGGTGCGCACTGTTAGAGCTTAGACTTAGACGAATGTTGACATTAGGGAGACGATGACGAACTTCCGCCCAAGTCAAGTCGTGAGCTGATGAAGAGGCTTTGCTCAGTGCAGACGTTGTTCTATGTATTAGAGTGTCCCCTTGTAAATAAACATCTTTATCGTTGAGTTGCCTCCCTTGCGATATAAAAATATCTATAATTTAAAAAAACAACAACACTATTAATACCAAAAAGCTAGCTATGAATAGTTTTTCCGCCATAGAAAACTCAACATTTGTTGCATTTCAAAACTGAGTTATCAGAAAATGTGTTATAGGAACATAATGATAACAGAGTCGAAAACCATTTTCGCTTAGTATGGCTTTAATCTTATCTTCTTCTTATCTTATATAATACAGACGTTACTTCAAAAAAGAAGATGATTACGTCCTACGCGTCATGCATTTAGTCATGCATATTAACCAATGACTTAAATTCTGCCAAGTCACTGGTTTTTCTGGCTAGCTCAGGCAACCCATTCCATGCTCTAATAGCACTAGGGAAGAAGGAGTATTTGTACAAATTTGTCCTAGCATATGGGACGAAGAATGTGCCTTTATTTTTGTGTCTTTCAGAGTATTTTATTAAATTTTGTTTTTGTATTTGAAGATTATGGTTCAGTGTTTTATGTATAATTGCTACTTTACTTTTGAGTCTTCTGTCCTGAAGGCTTTCTAAATTTAGTGATTTTACTAATGGTGTTACCCTAGTCAAATGTGAATATTCGTTTGTTATGAATCTCACTGCTCTATTTTGTGTTTGTTCCAGTTTCTTAATGTTTTCTTGAGTTGAGGGGTCCCACACGGTGGATGCATACTCTATTATTGGCCTAACCAAGGTTAAATAACATTTTAGTTTTATGTTCCTATTTGATTTATAGAAATTTCTTTTAATAAACCCTAATGCTTTGTTGGATTTTTTTATAGTTTCATCAATATGTGGATTCCATGACAGTTTTTCATTTATTATAACACCTAGGTATTTTGAGTTTTTAGTCTGTGTTACTGGTTTGCCATGAATAAGATAAGTGGAATTAATTTGTTTAATTTTTTTTGTTACTCTTAACAACTGACATTTTTCTGGGTGGAAAGACATGCTCCAATTTGATTCCCATTTCTGTAATTCATCTAATTCTCTTTGTAAAATATATGTGTCTTGTTTTGTTTTTATTGTTCTATATATTATGCAATCGTCTGCAAATAATCTGACTTTTGTTCCTGAACTAATGCAATTTGGTAAATCATTTATGTAAATTAAAAATAGTAGTGGACCCAAGACTGTTCCTTGAGGTACACCTGAGTTTACTGTTATTGGTGTTGATTTAGAGCCATTTATTATTACAGTTTGTTCTCTCCCTATCAGAAAATCTTTAATCCACTGATGCAGTGGACCGTTAATGCCGAAATATTTTAATTTTTTAAGCAAACTATGGTGGTGAACTTTGTCAAAAGCCTTGGAAAAATCTAGTAAGATAGCATCTATTTGTTCACTATTATCTAAACCTTTTGAGAAATCATCAATTAGTCCTATTAGTTGTGTTTCACATGATCTATATTTCCTAAAGCCATGTTGGTATGGGGTGAGGACATTATGTTTGTCTAAGTGGTTTATGATGTTGCTACATATTATGTGTTCTAGTATTTTACATGTGATGCTGGTAAGTGATACTGGTCTGTAGTTTCCTGGATCAGATTTTTCTCCTTTTTTAAATAGGTGGGTGACATTAGCTTCTTTCCAGTCCTTTGGTACTCTGCCCTGGTTAAGCGATGCCTGAAAGAGTATTTTGAACACTGGGGCTAGCTCATTGCTTAGTTCTTTGAGTAATCTAGCTGGAATACCATCAGGTCCAGACGCTTTATTTGGTTTGGTGTTGGCTAATAGTTTTTTAATTCCATTTTCTTGTACTACTAAATCTTCTATGTTGTCTACTTGGTTCAAATTAAGAAATATGTCTTTGTCTCCTGGGGCTGAGAATGCTGATGCAAAGTATTTGTTTAGGATGTTTGCTTTAGTTTCATTATCATTATGTATTATGTTATGTTCATCTTTTAATGGCGCTATGCCTGTTGTTTCCATTTTCTTAGACTTAATGTATGACCATAGGTTTTTGTTGTTATCTTTAGATATTACATTGTTTATGTATTCACTCTGCAGCTGTCTGCTTACTTTTTGGGTTAGGTGTTTAATTTTTATATACTTTTTGTAAACTCTTTCTGCCTTGGTTTCTTTAAATTTTCTATATAGGTTTTCCTTCTGTTTACAAAGCTTCTTTAGTCTATTATTAAACCAGCATTTATTTATTTTGTTTGATGTGTATTTAGTTGGTATATGATTTTCTATAATGCTTTTAAGATGGATTTTAATGAAATTCCAGAGGTCATCGACTGGTTGGTTAATGTCTTTTTCTAATAAGAATGTTTGTTGAAAGTTTAATGCAGCTTGGTGTAGTTGTGTTAGGTTACATTTATTCCAGAGTAAGATTTTTCTTTTGGTTTTTGTATTGGCTACTGCTTTTATCTGACTGTGTATTTTTATGATCTCATGGTCTGATAGACCAGGGATAATATCATAATCAACTACTAATCCAGGTCTGTTGGTTAAGAAGAGATCTAATGTGTTGTTTAATCTAGTTGGCTTTTTAATGATTTGATCTAAACTTAGGTTGTGTAAAGTTTCTATGAAAAGCTCATTTATGTCCTTAAGGTTTTGGTGTTTATCTATGGTTAGTGTTTTCCAATTTATATCAGGTAGGTTGAAGTCACCCATAATCCAAAAAACTGCATTTTTATTTGTCTCTTTAAGTGTAGTAATCTGATTACATAGTTCCTGCATGTATTCTAAACTAGAATTTGGTGGTCTGTAAATGCTGCCTATTATAAGGGATGTTGAGGTGGTATTAATTTTACAAAATGTAGATTCTATGTTTTTTGAGTTAGGTAAGGTAATTTCTTCAGCTATAAGAGTGTTTTTTATTGCTAAAAGAACTCCTCCATGATTATCAGCCCTATCTTTTCTAAAAATTTCATAATTACTATTGAAAATTTCTGCATTATAAATTTCAGGATGTAGCCAAGTTTCTGTTCCTGCAATTATGTCTGGTTTCTCACATTCTAATAAAATTTCTAAGTCTGCTGTTTTGTTCCTAATACTTTGAAAATTTATTACTAAGGTTTTAAGGTATTTTGGTATTACTTCTTTAGGAGGTTTGTTTAGTGAGGCTGTTGTATTAATTTTAGTAGATTTAGGTTTAACAGGAGTGGATCTGGCTAGTGGTTGGTGAGTTGGTTTTGGGATGGTGTTTAAGATGTTGTATGGGTTAGAAGTGTCCGCATCAAAGGAATCAAACAGTCCTGATGTAAACTGAGGTAACCCACACGGTACACAGTGCCATGATGCATCTTTGTTGCCTAAGGCATAATACACAGGTGTATTCATATGGAGACATGATGCATGGTACCTTTCATCGCAGGTGTCACATTGAATGGCTTTCTGTTTCATGGTGCATACTTTTTTGCAGATGTTGCATCTATCTTTAGATCTAGGCCCTGGATTTGACTCTTCATCTCCTGCTATTAATATTAACAGTGAAAGGTATTTATTTCTACTGTGTCTGATTGAGAACTTCCATTTGTGATGGGTAATCTTCTTTAATGTTATTGATGTGTATGTTAGGTTATTTTTGAAGTTGCATTGATTTAAAGTGTGATGATTGATTATGACTGTTGTTTCATTTTTAAGTTTAGTGTTGACTGAGGTAGATCTAGTTCTGTGTTCAGTTAGTGTGTATTTAGTAATTATTAGGATAAATAGCCAGAGCAATTTCATGATGACTGTTGTTGATTTTAGTTTTAAAAGGTCTAGTCTAAAATAGTTTAAGGTTAAAAATGCCTAAGATGGCCTAAGCTAAGTCTAAAGTGATAGCTAATTTACAATGACAATCAAATGGTTTATTCAAAATATAGACCTAGACTAGATCCAGATCTAATTCAAGATCTAGATCTAATTGTAGATCAATATATTTATGTGTTTAACTAACTTTAACTAACTATATAGAGTATTACTATTAGTTTATAATTAGTAGTATTTGTAGATGATTAGTTACATTAGTAGATCTAAGGCCTTAATTAAAGTCTAAGTCTAAGACTGACTAGATCTAAAATCTAAGAATATAAAAATACCTAAACTAAGAGTTGTTAATTTGAATTAATTAGTGGAAATAATGCTAAATTAAGTTAAATCTATAATTTAAAGATATTAGTTTATTAGTTGAATAGCTTTTTAAAGGAATTCTATTTGGTTTATATACAACAAAACGAAAATTTAACTCATCTATGATAACTGTAAACAGGGAGCAGCCATCTTGTCAAGAGCGCGTAACTAATACACTGAATGACTACACAACACACATTTCGTGAACACATTCTTACGGACGAGTTACAAGCACATGTAAACATAAGAACGACAACCGATACAGCATATAATTCACATAACAAGATATGAAGAGAAATCTGATAGGTAATGGGAAGTAATTAGACAACAAAAACGAATTCAATTCGCTGTCTAGAGATTAGCTCTACAGTCTTATAATAATGATCTTCAGATTTCACGTCGAGGACATCCGGGTCTCGCTGGGGAAGGTCAAACAGAGTTCATACATTTCAGTTTCATCGTAGTCTGTCGGACCAGTGAAATGTAATGAGGGCTATTATTAGAGCAGCTTGCATTTCAAACATGGAACCTTCAGTGGGGAATAAACTCAATTTGAAAGTGTAGGTCATTTGGAGTTTGTAGGTGCATGTGTGTGTGTTTGTGTGTTTGTGAGTAATCGCTCGCTGTTGTGCGCTGGTTAACGGAGATGTTGACAGAATGTCTTTCCTATTCCTGACCGTCCCCACCACTCTTACACACATTCATTAGCAGTTGATGAACGGAGTTATCTCTCCCTTTATCAAAATCTAAGGATTAAATATTCCCACGGTATTCCACTGGGAAATCGAGTTACTAATGTCCGGCACCGAATGACGTTTAGGTCACTGTAATCTGACGTAGAACTGAAGGTCACTATTTGGTTGTCAGATGTCATTTCTTGGCTCCATTCATTTTTAGATTCCATTCAAATTTGATTAACATTAACAAGTGAAGTTTACTTCATCTTAACCTTCACCTTTGCCTTAGGCTGATGAACCGTTGGGGCACAATACAAGATCTGTTGACCGCTTTTCTCCATTCCTTTTTGTCTTTTGCTTTATATAGAATCTCTTTCCATCGTGTTCTCTGTCTGCCTCTTCTTCTTTTTCCTGGTACTGTTCCCTGAAGGAAAGTCTTTGCAAGTTTTAATTTGCGGTTGTTTTTTTGGCATTGTTTAGCAGGTCATTGTAGTGCCCAGTGGCCATTTTGACCGTGTTTCGAATCTCTTCGTCTGTGATGCGGTCTTTGTTTATATAGTTTACTTAGGTCAGGGATTTTTGTATTGCCACATATGCGGGACGTCGTTGTGCTGGCCTCAAGACACCCTCGTTAACCATATAAGCTCTTCCCGCATAGATCGCAAGGTCTGAATAACGGGTTGGGAGTACCCTTTAAAAAAAAGATGGGGGGGGCTGTCTTCAAGATTTATCACTCTATATTGTATGCACATGAGTAGAAGAAGCATTGCAGAATAAAAGAGTATTAAAAAAATTAATTAACGTATCAACTAGGTATCAAATATAATGTAAACATTTGTTTTAACAAAATTCCTACTTAAATAATCAAATAATATAGAAAACTAATCATTCTTTTTTTTTTCTCATGAAATGAAATTTAAAAAAAAAAAAATGTCTTGAATGGGGATCGAACCCACTACATTTGCTTTATTAGCACGACGATCGATCATCATTTGTACTCATCCATACTACTGTGTGCGATGTTTTAGAGTGAAAAATAAATGACTCAATTTTATTTTTAATTTCCGTTATATATAAAATACAAAATATATCAAAGTATTTTGCCCCCTTTTTTATTTTAATATTATTCTTTCTTGTAGGCAACGTTTGAGAACACTATCTGTTGGTCAATGTGTTTCTTTGATTTATTACCCCTTCCCCCCGCTTCTGCCATTGCTGCATTTGATTAACTAATCTTGTATACGGCATATATTATGTACAGTACTAAATTCTAATCTGGCCATCCGAAATGTTATTCAGAACTACTTTTTGATAGGCAAAACGCTCTACCTGAAATTCATACTCAACTGAGAATTGCGTTCATCTGCTTAAGAAGGATTTGCCGGTTTGCAAAAACCTGTCTTAATTAAATTTGAGATTTTAAGCGATTTTAGTCTTGGGTATTCAGAAAAGAATGCCAGTTATTGTTTGAGAGTGTCAAGGTAACCGGGCGTTTCATCGGCGGCTGTTTAGACGCTGACGAAATGTAATCAATAAATGCATTCACGAAATTGTAGTTTGTTTTTATTGTTATTTTGCTATTGGTTGAATGTCAACCTGCTCAACAGCGCCCCCTTGCGCCATCGCCACTCAGGCCACGACAACAACAACTAGCAATGAATAGTGCACGGAAGACGACGAGGTAACGGATCACTGGGCGCGCCCCCCGAAACTCGCCCCCCCCCCGGGCACGCTTCCAGTGGTTGGAGGGGAAAAAAACACGGTTTCTCCATTAGCTCGGACTGCAATTAATATTATGGGACGTGTGTCTGTGTGTGCCAGTGTGTCTGTGTGTGTCAGTGTGTTTGTGTGTGTCTGTGTGTAGGTTTGAGGGGGAACGTGTATCGGAAACGAAAGATGCTGAGATGAAATTGATTAGACGAAAATTGTGTGTGTGTGTTGAACATTGGGATTGATTTCCAAGGGCCCCCCCCCCCATTACCACATCCTCCCTTTTCAAAGGCTTTAACACTTTATGTATTAAAATGTGTTTTGCTCAACATGCCATCCAATTTGAAACGGGTCTACCTCCAATGACTGAAATGATGGCAGTATGACGCTTGATTGACCAAGACTAACTAGTTAGAGTCGGACCGACTTGTCACCTTTACCAACACCAAGACTATTTAGACCTTAATTGTGACCTTTAACAAAGGTTGAGAACCTCAGCAGTGGAGGCTTATTTAAAACAATCGGTCAAAGTTGGTGTCGAAATGTGGAGGATTCTGACTCCCGTAGCCTCAGTGTAGCGCTCCGTGGAAACTTTTGGTAGTCTAATTAGAAAGCCAATGACGGGTAGCGAAAAAAGGCTCCTTCCGGGCTACCTTGTGTGAGCTTTTTTTTTTATCTCATTCGGAGTGGGGAAGGAACTAAAAGCCCGTTAACCTAGTCCAAAAGGTCCGCCACGCCATTCCACGCAGGGGACTTCATCAGTGACAGTCGGCTGGAGGGGCGGCCCTAACACGGAAATGTCTCGGTTACAGCATAGGCAAAGTCTCCGTAGTTTGTGCTGGCTTCGGCCGCTTCAAGCGAGTGGTCCCAGGACTGAGGTGCCGTGCGCTACGTACATGGTGCGACTCAACCTAGTAATGGTGAATGCCATTATTGAACCCTCAGACAGGTGAAGAGCTCCCGGTCCAAGCCTGGCCGCTCGAGAAAATCCTTTCTAACGACTAATCGGGATAATTATCGATGGTGTCAAAATGACAAGGTCTGTCAATCGTGTTGAGTATTCCGTTTGAAGTTAGTTTTCTAAACATTCAATCTTTATTATGAAATTGAGAATGTGTTTCGATATTTGACCAATAGTTGTAGCTAAGTGGTAAAGAGCCTGGCTTCCGAACCAAGGGGACTCGGGTTCTAATTCCCGTGAAGACTGGAATTTTGAATTTCGGGATTTTCATCGCGCCTCTTAGTCCTCCCAACTCTAAACGGTACTTTGCATTAGTTGGAAAAAGTAAAAGCGGTAGCTAGTTGCGCTGGGCACATGACACCCTGCTTGATAACCGTAGGCTATAGAAACAAATGACCTTCACATCATCTGCCCTTTAGATCGCAAGGTCTGAAAGGGTGCTAAAGAGTAAAGATTACTTTGATTTACACTCGAAAGATCTTAGAAATTCGATTCTAATTCAACTGAGCTGAAAAAGTTTACGAACATGATTATACGTTTATAGGTATGGCGTTAATGCCCAAAACATTTCCGATCAAAACCTAGTCAATGTAAAGTCTTTTCAATGACACAAATGAAAGGATCAAGGTATAGCCAGGCATAAATCTAGGTGGCGAGAAGTGAAACCTGCAGGGTCACTGTGACAACTGCAGTAGGTGATACCATCGCCATACTTGGACCTTTCGCTAATATGGAACAAGTGATATCGAGAGAGATGGAGTGAGAGGGAGAAAGAGAGAGAGAGATGGAGTGAGAGGGAGAAAGAGAGAGAGAGATGGAGTGAGAGGGAGAAAGAGAGAGAGATGGAGTGAGAGGGAGGTTACAATTTGGAGGGAGAGAAGAGAGCTGCGGTGCCAGCCAAACGCGAGGCAGGTTTCGGTCTCTTGTTATTGATTATTCCTATAATGAAAAACATTGATATTTATAGCTGGAACCTTAATTACTGATTTAGTTTGATTTTTGTCAATTTCTCTTATCAAACTCTCTCCCTCTCTTTCATCTCTTTTTCTTTCTTTCACTCTCTATTTCACTCTCTCTCTCTCTCTTTCTGTTTCCGTCACCCTCTCTTTTACTTTCTCGTTCTCTTTCTCACTTTGTCTTTCTCTCTCTTTTTTCGAATCTCTCTCTCTCTCTCTCTCTCTATTTTCCTGCCCCACATCTCATTGCCCTCCAACACTACTCTTGTTCTTTGACTCTCTTTGTTTTCCTTCCTCACTGTCCCTCCATCTCACTCTCCTCCTGACTCTCCCATGCACCCTCACCCTGGAGTGAACGTGTTACTGATGAAAGAAATCCAATCTGTTAAGTCTCTGTTGTCCTCTCTCATACTTACATGGGAAATGTTTCATCTTCAGCCCTCGATGTGGCCACGATTAGGCTTGGCTAATGAGAGAGTTCTGTTAGCTGGCATCGCAAACAGGAAGTAGCTTACCCATACTGCATCGCAAACAGGAAGTAACTTACCTACAATGCATCGCAAACAGGAAGTAACTTACCCACTATGCATCGCAAACAGGAAGTAACTTTCCCATAATGCATCGCAAACAGGACGTAACTTACCCATAATGCATCCCCTCAATAAAAACCACCGTCCTCTTCTTTCACCTTGCTCATAACCCTTCAATTCTAATTTCTACACCAGTTTAGTCCCAGTAACATGTCGCCGCGATTGCGTATCGTATTTATATTGCGTTCCATGACAATTACAGGACATCCCCCCTCCTCCCTTCACCCCCCCCCCCTTCCGATCTCCTCTTCTGAAACATGGAGCTGGTTCTCTATTGTCTCGCTGTGCCAGCACTGAAGTGAAACATATTGTTATCTTTGGTGTAACAGATCGCCAAGTGTCTTTGTCCCTTACCCGCTAATCAGCAATAATGGAAAATTAGCTATTCTCTCTCTCTCTCGCATTCTCTTCATTCCCCCCTCCCCCCCCCCCCCCACCACCCAACCACTGCTTTCACTTCCTTTGCTGGGTCGCCGCTGCTGTTACTGCGTAGAAAAAAATATTTGCTTTGTCTTTCTTAGATTTAGACTTTTCTATATTAATTATCTCTCTTTGTTTCGCGTTGATTATACCACCGCTTGATGCAGTGTTATACACATCATTTTTTTTTAGGGTGGGGGGAGACCTTTGCTTGACGTTATCGCGTTCACTTGTCATGTGACCTTGAATCTCGTGATGGAGACTTTGTGTCTGTGACGTCACCCACACACTGGTAATGAGAGTAGTTATATTATTATTTGTTTGGTTTTGAGGACGTGACCATCCTTTAAGAAGATTTTTATTACCTACCGGAGGTTGGTACTGCTGCAGGCCTGCCATATCATTAGACGAATCCTCATCGGACCCTACAAGGAGACTACAATGGATATAGTTTCCCTTCGTTACAGATTTCCTAGCATGCAGTGTCAGAGAAAGATTGTTAGTTACAAATGGACGAAGTCTTGAGACGCGTACATATCTCAATGTCAAACAATGAAATGTATTGTAGTGATCTAGTTTAGCTTAGAGAGTATGCTAGTTTAGTTTATAAATAGTGTGCATTGTTTTTAAGTGACACTAAAAAGTAGTCACGTAGCCAGACGGATGAATGACTTACAGAACTAGAGTATCGACAGATGTAGAGACATAGGACGATCATCCCATTGGGTGGCTGTCTAGCCGTGCGGTTTGCGCGCTGGACTGTTGTTCAGATTTATCGATTTATCCCGGATTCAAACTCTGCCCGCTCCCATCCCCCGTCGTCCTGCGGGAGATTTAGGACTAAGAAGTAATTATTTTCAACTCTGAAGGAACATCCGAAACATGTAAAACATTTTACAAACAACAAACATTATATAAATAGACATCGTTCAAGCTTTCACAAGTCTTAGCATGTGTATTGTTGTTATCAAGTGTCTTGTTGTTATCAAGTGTCTTGTTGTTATCAAGTGTCTTGTTGTTATCAAGTGTATTGCTGTTACATTATTTGTGTGTGTCCTTTGAATGTGTCGCTCTTGTAGTTTGTTTTGTTTTATATGGCGGTTACTGTTAGTGATAAATATGAACTAATGGTATGGACATTGAGCTGTGGTTATATTGTTCATGCATACCGGGGAGCCAGATGTCTTGTTCATTTGATTACATTGGTATTAGTCGTACTTAAAGCAGGAATGATTCATAGTCATTCACAGTTCCACAATACTTCATTCACATTCACTAGATATCTTCTATCAAACTCACTGTATTTTGGTAAACACAATTTTAAACGAACGTCAACACTATGCTGGGGATACATTACATACAATTGCACATGTAGCCTCCATAGTTCTGGACACCGAAGTGACGTACCTAAATGGCACGTGCTAGTGACGTCATTCCAGTTGCGATTTTTGTCAACAAGGTTCAAGGTCAGGTCACCCAGGGAAAAAAAAAAAAGAGAAAGACTGACATCTTAGTACTGGCTTCTCAAACTTCTTGCCCTGATTGCTCTGAAATGTTTTGGTTGGTTATTTTCACTACCTATTTCCTCCCACCCCGGACCCCATTCACCTCAAACCAGTTTGTTAAACTCAATCCTCCACATGGAACTCCCTTCTTAATATGGTCTTTTTTTCCTCCACAAAGAGTATGGCATGTGTCGACCTGATGATATCCCAGCATGTTGACTCTTGTGTGTTATTGGTTTTCAAGAGCAATTGATCACAAGAATTGAATGTCTGTGGCGAGGCATATTTCTTGGTCAAATAATCGGAACCAATGAAAAGATTTATTTGGGTCCTCTTTCGTTCCGTGTTCCACATCGCTCAATGGCAGCCATTTTAGTTTGTTGACATTCCGCGCGCTGCGATGGCCCCTGAACGAGGACACTCACTGCACGCGCAAGCATTGGAACAAAATCGTGTAGACTGGAAAATACATACCAGCAAAGGGAGAGAGAATTATGAATGTGTGTGTGGGGGGGGGGGAATTGCATAAGTGCATAATGTCAGAATATAGTTGACCGAGATTGGCAGAAGTTGTGGCCCAGGAGAAATATAAGCGCTTTGGGCTAAGGGGTACTGCATGCATACTAAGAGCAATGCCCTGCAGCTTTACGTGGGTAGGTATATGGACTAGAGAACAAGACCAAGACGTCTGTATGTAGTCACTTGATGAGCTTCTCTGTTGTGTATGTTCACTTTTGTGGAATGTCGTTTGTTTCTTGAACTAATATTTTTTTTTTTTAAATCAATTCTTCTTTTATGAAGCTGACGGGGCTCTATAATTTCTGATTTACTTTATTTCTTGCGATTCTTCATTATTGCAAGGAATCTTTTCAGTGGGATCTGCACCATCAATTTTTATTATTAACAGTCCAGATAATGATTTCAATAGTAGGCGGTGAGCAAAGTGTTCATGCGCGTCTATATATTTGTTCAACTCTTGACCATAGACTTATATATACTATATCTAGACCTGACATGGAGACTTTTTAACACTACAAAAAAAAGTCAACCCTAACCTATGTAACAAATAATTTAATTTTTAGATTTAGATCTAGTAAATGAACATATAAAAATAAGAGTACTTTCGTATCATAATTATAATTTTGCAATTTTGCGATACATACTATTCTTTATCAAAAGACTGAGTGCAACACTAAATTGTGATTTATTTATTTATTTTTTTTGCTGTATTTTTGATAATCAATTACTAGATCTAGATCTAAAAAAAATAATTATATGTTACATAGGTTAGGGTTGAAAAAACAACAACAACTTTACTTCTTTGAACTACTTGACAAAACAACGCCTTGACCCAACTTTCTACAAAATGTTCACGATCGATTAGTCGCGGATAAGAATTTATTTCCGGTTTCCAGTCTAGTAGTAGATATAAGTCTCTGGTATTCACAAAGAAACATTGGCGCTAACTTCTCCACTTCTGCGTGTTTAAAATACAAAGACGTTAGGCAGGTTTCATTTTGAGATATTTCTATTTCGAAACAAAAAAATATAATGGTCAGAGCTGAGTTTGATTTTTTAGTTTAGGCACATCGGCACAATTTAGGCCATGTCGTGCCCTAGTGGTCAGAGCAGCGTTTTCCCTGTGTCCTACATCTTTAAAAGCATGTGACAAGAGCCATGACTGAGAGTGATGGGCTAAATGTAAGTTGCGGGATAACTGACAGGCGCGGGGCCCAATTTGGAGCTATCGGTCAAATCGGCCTAGCGAAATCTATGACGTTTTGACTTAGAGACAATGACGTGACTAGTACAAACAAGACTAGGTTTTAGGGAGGATAGCGAAATATCAGCCGATGTAAACAGATTACTTTAGGACGCCTTAGAGATAGGAAGCTCGTTAAGAACGTAGAGAGTTAGCTGACATTCGACAGTTCCCTTCATTACTATTAAACTTCTTGTTCACTATCAGCGTCGACTAACTTATACTACATCACTGATTGTTCGGCCTTTCGCCTGGTGTTATTGGATTTCATTGAGTGTTACCTCCGTTTAGTTTATCTGCATCAGACATCACGGAAGCACCTAACAGAAGCATATGCAGTGCTACGCCTTGAGTGCAACGCCTCTGCTATACCAACACCGATGTTCATCTCACGGAGTTGGCGGTTCTACCCACTGCGTGTCCACCTCTCAGGTCATTGCCCTCCGCTGTTTCTCCTGATAACCTCGGCCCTAGGTCAGCAGCGCCCTGCGCAGAGAACTTGTAGGAAGAATGTTTTGTTGTACAACTTGAGTACTCACGATCTCAATGTGCACGTTCCCCCCCCTCTCTCTTTCTTTACTCCTCGTCCCCCCCTCTCTCTCTCTAGATCACTCTATCTTCCGTCCCTTGACGTCCGACCCCCCCGACCCTGCAGGGCCCTTGCATCAGCCCTCCTTTCTCTTTTCTTTCTTATCATTCCTCTCCATGCAGATCTCAGCCCTCATAGCCGCCCGCTCCCTCCTTTATTTTCTTACTCCCCCAAACCCATCGAGCTCACTCTCCCCACTTCGCCTCCTCCTCCACCCAGGCCTCGTTCCCGTGCCGTGTCACTTTGTATTAACATTCAATTTACTTCTGCAACGCTCTACCCCCCCCCCCCCCCGGGCGCAAGCATTTTTTTTCCTCGTTGTATGGTTGACTATGTAAGCATGGTGTTTCGATCCCTATCAAAGATTGCAATACGCCAGAATCCCTTTTAATTTAGCAATGGCGAGTTTCTGAGCCATAATAATAATGATTAAATAAAGCCTCTTATCATAATAAAAAAAAAAGTAAAGTTCCCCTTTCAGACCTTGTGGGCAGATGATGTAAAGGTCATTTGTTTCTGTGGCCAAAGGTTAACGAGGGTGTCATGTGGCCAGCACAACGACCAGTTGGTCTTTATTTTTCCCCAACTAATGTCAGGTACGTGGAGCTGGGTGGACTCAGAGGCGCCCGAAGATCCCGGACCCCCAGTTAGAAAGCAAAAGGCTTTACCACTCAGCCACCGTGACTTCTGTTACAAAAATTATAATAACAAACTTCATTTCTGATTATTTTTTTTGTGATATAAAATATGTAAAAACTACAACGCACTATTTGGTTCATACAAACATATCGTGCACACGTTTGTACTTTAGTTTCCACTGTGTCTGTTTTGTAAATCTTGTACTATTAGTAAACATCTGACGATCTATAGGCTAGATGACGTAAAATGTATCTGTCTCTGTGGCCCACGGTTCACGTGGGTGTCATGTGGTCAGCACCACGGTCAATCGCCTTTACTTTTCCCCCAAATAATGACAGATGCCCCCCCGCGTGTTGTGTGCTCCTAAACATCTCGAGATTCAAAATTTTAGTTGTCACCGAGATTTGAGTTCGAGACCCCTCATTTCGGAAGACAAGCGCACTACCACTTCAGGAGGAGGAAATCAAATCACAATTTCTTCCTTAACTCTCACGCTTACACGTCTAATAACAAACAGTAAGTAAAGTAAAAAGTACCATTTCAGACCTAATGATCTGACACTCATAATCTCTTCCCTCTTTCTCTCTCTCTCTCCCTCTTTCTCTCTCCCTTTCTCTCTCCCTTTTTCTCTCTCTCTTTCTCTCTCCCTTTCTCTCTCCCTTTTTCTCTCTCTCTTTCTCTCTCTCCCTCTTTCTCTATCTCCCTTTCTCTCTCCCTTTCTCTCTCCCTCTTTCTCTCTCTCCCCTTCTCTCTCCCTCTTTCTCTCTCTCTATTTCTCTCTCTCTCTTTCTCTCTCTCCCTTTCTCTCTCCCTTTCTCTCTCCCTCTTTCTCTCTCTTTCTCTCTCCCTCTTTCTCTCTCTTTCTCTCTCCCTCTTTCTCTCTCCCTCTTTCTCTCTCCCTCTTTCTCTCTCTCCCCTTCTCTCTCCCTTTTTCTCTCTCTCCCTTTCTCTCTCCCTTTCTCTCTCCCTCTTTCTCTCCCTTTCTCTCTCCCTCTTTCTCTCTCCCTCTTTCTCTCTCTCCCTCTTTCTCTCTCTCCCACTTTCTCTCTCTCTCCATTTTTCTCTCTCTCCCTCTTTCTCTCTCTCCCTCCCTCTTTCCCTCCCTCCCTCTCTCCCTCTTTCTCTCTCTCCCACTTTCTCTCTCTCCCACTTTCTCTCTCTCTCCATTTTTCTCTCTCTCCCTCTTTCTCTCTCTCCCTCCCTCTTTCCCTCCCTCCCTCTCTCCCTCTTTCTCTCTCTCCCTCCCTCCCTCTCTCCCTCTTTCTCTCTCTCTCTCTGTTCATCTAAATATCCCACACACACGCTCGTTCACTCGCTTTCACTCACGTTGTCTTACAACTCCATTATACAGCACACACACACACACACATCACGTGAACTCCACTATTTAACCACACGTTTTCCATGTTTCGAGGGTGCGCGCGCATCCCCCTTTCAAAGGTAACGCCTTCTCTTGCATTAGACAACAAAAACAATATTTTAAAAAAATCACGTTTTTTTTTCTTGTGTTAGATTTAAATCCGCGGACAGATAAATAGATTACTTGAAGAGTCTCTGACAGAGGGTTTGTGTTTATATAGTGTCGAGGAGGACGAAGAGGGAATGGGAGGGGGTGGGGCGGCCAAGGAAGCTGTATAATCTCTATAGTCTCGTTATTTCACGCGCGTCTCTCGCGAGAAGAGATTTACGCATTACAAAAAAAAAAAACGTGAAGAGGATAAAAAAAAAAAAAGAAAAACGATTGGTGGATTACGGGTAAAACGTCATGCGCGAACACAAAGTGAGGATTTAGCGAACATTGAAGGAGAACACAACATTGTGGAAAGGGGTGGGGGCTCAACGTTGAGACAATAGAATGCAACAAAGAAGATAATCCTGGCCGAATCTCGGTTCTTTTTGGTGGAAGGGTGGGGGTGACCTACAATAAAGACTGATCAACTTGTATGTGGGTTGAAATATTTAGTGTTAGGCGGAGCCCCATATCTCCGACCTTTCGTTGCTTCCCATCAAATGTAAACACATTCTGAACTCGGTTCCTCCCAATCCTCCATTACCAATCCAAAATACAAACATAAAAAAAAAAAGATTATTTCTGAAAACTTTTGTCCGTCTTCCCGCCACCATCGAAACCCCCCGCACTTTTCCCAGTTTCATGGGAATATGCTTTGGGTCAGACGTCCACTTTTCTCCCACGGTCATCCAAGTTCATGTATCGATACTATCGGACCTGTCAAGATAACTTTGAGTTCAATAGGTTCTATGTAACAAGACGCTTGTCTGTAGTTAATTCACTGCGAATTGATTCACTGTGGCCAAAGAAAGGCAAGTCATCGTTGTATTGACCACTCGCCAAAGAAGTCACTTCTCGTTCTGATTCATTTTCTGAAAATTTATAGCAAACAAATGCACTACGTCAATCTAATTCAACTTGATATGAGCCTAGAATCAATTTCTTGTAGAGAAAATATGTAATAAAAACCAAACTATTCATCTGGTTTTTTTTTCTTATACACCACAAGAGAGGCACGAAAGATTGTAAAAAATGTGATTAAAGAAAAAAAGAAATCAAGCAATACAGTTTGAAATAAAACTGTTGGATATTAAATTTGTGACTAAGACAACTCTCTGAGATGCAGCAGTTATTTCTGATCTTCCAAAGTCCAGCTTTTTTTTATATGTTTGTTTTTGTTTTTTCAAAACCAAGTTTACATATTATACGTGGGCTAAATACCAACTAAACATTTACCGAAACAATATTTAAAAGACATTTGGCGTTAATCAACACCATTGTAGTGTGAATTAGTGTGTGTAATATAATGTGAGAGTAGAAATGGCCCGCATGGGCTGACCATGAGTTTGTGTGAACGCAAACTCATTTTTTTATTTTAAAAAAAAAACGAAGGAAATTTATTTTAAAAAGTTAGCGAGTTAAAGGGTTATGCAAATACAATTTTTGTTCAGTGCCTGGTCAACTTTGACCAGTATGTCATGTTGACATAACTTGTCAGTTTCAACTGACATAACTTAAAATGGATATGCACTGTCACTGATATGCACTGACTTTAATATTCCCTGTCATTCACTTGTCCTGACACTGATATAAACTGACATGCCCTGACACTGACATAAACTGACATGACCTGACGCTGCTAATGACACGACACCGGTCAGTTCCACAGCTTCAGAAATGGCAGTAATTGTCAACATTTTAAAGTCAGCTGGCACGATCTGCTGTGATTTGTGTGTGCGCGCGCGCGCGTGAACGCGTTTTTTTAAAACCCCTTTTCTCATTTACTTTTTTCTTTTTAAACCTACCGGTCATGCTGTTAGCCAGCCATTTGATGACGACATCACCAACTTCCAAGGCAGCGCGCGGCCTATCAGAACGAAGCTTCATCCTCTGACCGGTATTTTCATTGGCTAATAGTTTGCAGAGATTTTATTTTTTTTAAATATATATTTGTATCTCCTTTTCCTTGAACACAAATAATCTCTAACCCATACAGTGGCACTGATGTGTTCTTGAAGAATGTCAAACGTTTTCAGAATAGCTTTAGGAATGCAGTGATGACACTTTGGGATAAACATTAGTCTCTGTGTGTGTGTGTGTGATTGTGTGTGTGTGTGTTTGGAAGGGGGAAGGGAGAGGGGTAATGCTCTCTAGACTGATTAATAGATTGATTAATAGACTGACTTATTACGCATTCATGTTTCCCGTATTCCTCTTTCAGCCTAATTTCTACACACCATTATTGGATCCTGGGTGGCGGTGGGGGGGGGGGGGGTCATCCCAATCTTATGGTCAGGGTGACCTGCCATGTCACAAAACCCAGGGCCCATCACGTCTGCAATGTAATCGCTTCTTCGGACAGATGGTTTTGATTTTTTTTCTTAGGACACTCAATACATCATAGTCGATACTGAGCGCTTGGGTAGTAGTCGATTACTTGGTCACGTTGCCATCCAGCCATAAGATTGCTGGAGATAGAGCCCTACTTCAGGGATCCTCATACTTTTTAAAATGGGCTCAATCTGAGAGCCCTACTTCAGGATCCTCATAATTTTTAATAGGGGCTCAATCTGAGAGCCCTACTTCAGGGATTCTGATACTTTTTAATAGGGGCTCAATCTAAGAGCCCTACATCAGGGATCTTCATACTTTTTAATAGGGGGTCAATCTATTTCCATAACAGATCCAGAAAAGGCTCAAGAGGTTTGCGAATTTCTTTAAATCAATAAAAGAAACCTTAATAGCACGTAAACTATAATGAACTAGTCATGTATTAAACGCGTTAAGATGAGACCAATTGTCATAGAAGACCTGAACACTGCGCTGCAACGTCCCATCCTGTGGGCAGTTTAGACCAATAGCGTTTTGCCACGTCATAGGCCTGTACGACATGGCAACGAGCTATTAGTCTCCACAGCCCACAGGTTTCGACGTCGCAGGTCAGTGGTTAGGCCTTCTATAACAAATGGTCTCGGTCAAAGTCGTCCAAAGAAAAATTGGAAAAAAAAAAAGTAAAGCTACAAATTTATTCTCGAAAGTTTTTTATAAATTTTTTTTTTTAAACCGAACTTAATTTGTCCATATTAATTGATTGGTTTTTTTTGTTGTTGTTTTTTTGTTATGTAGATGTAAATATACTGGAAAATGTGCAATAACAAATTCTATGGGTCAGTGACAACTATTGGCAACTACCTAATTAACTTAAGAACCTCAATATTCCAATCCATTATGGGTAGGGGGGAAAGTGGGTTTGACGACAATGGCCTCGAAGTATTCCACACGTCGTGAGATAATGATAGGGATTCAAACCCCTGACCATCGTGTTTAGCAGAAGAAGACACGCGATCAATCGCTTATTCAACACTAGCGCACAGGTTCAAAACTTACCCCCCACACACACACACACACTCACAAAAAAGTGGAACTGCTAATCTGAGGTAATAGAAGGTAATCGATACAGCGAACAGCGAAGACATTAATCACGGTAATCGGATTGCTGGTCGGACGTGAACGCGAATGATCGACCATATAGGATTGGTCTTTGCGGTGGAGTACTCGACTATCACAAAGTAATCGACTATCGCCAAAGAGCGACGTGAACCAAAATGTTTTGGCGCCCTGTGCTTGTAACAACCATTGGACAAGGGACAAGGCTATTGGCTGTTTTGACTTTTGAAAACAAAGGCATTTTAAAGGTATTCTTCATCACTCAGCAGTTTCTCAGAACGAGTCTAATTTGTGCTCAAAGTATTGGATATTCTCAAACATGGCGAAAAACCTATAAATAGCAAACTTTCAGGTATATCCGGTGTACAGACTAAAGGAACTGTTAACAAGCAATGTGTTGTAAAAAAAAAAATAAACAGCAGCTATCTGCTACCTGGAGTTCACACTTTATATAACTCGTGCAGAATTAAACTTTTTAAAAAACTCTTTCGTTTGTCACGCTTATTTCAATGGCAACTCTTGAAGCTCGATTTAGCGTCCATGACATTGTTTAGTGTAAAGTGCAAATGTCCGCTATGAGAGCAAATGTTATATACAAATGAGAAATCTCACACAGTTATAGGCAGAAATTGTTCATGTTTAAGAAAGTTGTCTAATTCCTTCTTCTAACGCAGTCGTTCAGTGCTTGGAGTGAAATCGTAGGAACTTGTTGATATTTGTCTCACTTTGTGAGAATGTGTAAATAACATTGACGGATGTATTTTGGTTACAACATTGACTGGTGCATTGTGTTTACGCCATTGACAGATGTAGTGTGTTTACAAAATTGACTGATTACAGTGTGTTTACAAAATTGACTGATTACAGTGTGTTTACAACATTGACAAAATTGACTGATTACAGTGTGTCTACAACATTGACTGATGCAGTGTGTTACAACATTGACAACATTGACTGATGCAGTGTGTTACAACATTTACAACATTGACTGATGCAGTGTGTTACAACATTTACAACATTGACTGATGCAGTGTGTTACAACATTTACAACATTGACTGATGCAGTGTGTTACAACATTGACTGATGCAGTGTGTTACAACATTGACTGATGCAGTGTGTTACAACATTGACTGATTGCAGTGTGTCTACAACATTGACTGATGCAGTGTGTTACAAGTACAACATTGACTGATGTAGTGTGTTACAACATTGATTGATCTAGTGTGTTACAACATTGATTGGTGTAGTGTGTTACAACATTGACTGATGCAGTGTGTTTACAACATTGACTGATGTAGTGTGTCTATGATCTACATACATAATCCTAACAATCACGTTTAAATGTTTTAAGCTTGTGTTAGTAGCTAAATCAATTGTATTGTTTTTCCTCGGTTGTGACTTTAAGCTCCTAAAATTCCTTCAGAAATGAAGACGGCAGGGGATGGCGATAGTCAGGCTTCGAACCCTCTGTCTTCGAGACAACATACCGGAGCGCATAGCGCACTACCAGGCAGCCACCCGTGTTATGCCCGGTGGTGATATGGCAATAAATCTTGAATTTAGGAGTGGCACTTCGTTGTAATTGCAATACGCTGTCATTTCCGCTGGTAGTCTTATAAAAGTGTTATTTTTGTAATGCCTTCCACCAGTAGTATAATTTCAGACTAATTGAATGCAAGAGAGAAAATGTGAACTGCCCTGCGTTCTATATCCAACATTCACTGGTCCTTAGATTCATCCTTGACTGTACATCTATTAATGTTTGGGTTCTGCAGGAGCTCATACTCCTATAAACTACCTGACAACCGAGTAATGAAAAAGGGAGCTCTGCGAATATCATCGCCCCGCTCCGCACCTCCCCTTTCTAAACCCGCCCCGTAATCAACGTTGTTCGTCGGCCTCTTGGCCATCTGGTCGGCCTCGCACCATGACAGTAATCCAGATCTATGAGTGGACTGTTGACCATCGTCCCGGCATGTGTGACTGTGTGGCGTACCGGCGATTGGCCAGAGTGCGGCTGTTCATCACGTGACCTGGACTTTGGAGGATATGACGTATGACATAGCATGCTGGGGGGGGGGGGGGGGGGGATGGGCTCATGCGTGGAGCAGTAAGTGATTAGCTTTCGGAATAGCTAGGGGAGATAAATGACTTCTACATAACACCTGTCAGATTTTGCAAAGCTTATAGCGACTCACTCTGTCTGTCTGTCTGGTATAAAGTTTGTAAACGTTATGTCTCCGACAACCAATGTCGGATCAAGCTGAAAATTTGCAAAGCTATTTATTTTACCTGACCACACAATAACAACAATCAATAAAAAAAAATTCACCAAATTAGTTAATAGCTATTGGTAATTTTTTTTTTTGTTTGCTATCTCGAACAAAGGAAAGAAACTGTACTTGACTAGAGTAATGTTATAAACTGAATTAGTGTCAACACAAATATGAAATACGACGAGACTATACTTAACTCTACAATCTTCTATGGTCATAAGAACTTCACTAGCAGAGTGGTCACAATGTCGGCTTGAGGAGGCTTCAGAATTCAGGCTTTTCCCTCCCCCCCCCTCTTTTTTTTATGAATGCTTTTTTATTATTAGTCATGACTGATCCAAACTAATTGATAGAACTATGCATAATATAACTTTATTGTTTTGTTTTTAAGTTGTTGTTTTTTTTTATTTTCTTGTTCTTAAATAAGAGCACACTGTAAATGTATATAGTGAAAGCGATATCTACTACAGGCAGTTAATTATGAATAAGGTATTGGTTTCGACCCATTACCATCCCATTTATCTTCGTGGTGGCTGAGTGGGTAGTGGCTTCCAAAGTGTTTCGGGTCCGAACCACGCCAAAAACTGAAAGTTGAAATTCGGGATTGAGGACTCACTCAACTCCAACCCTTCGAGGAGTAAGGAAAGCTTGTGGGGTATAAGGTGACGCCCAGCCTCTTGCTTTACTGCGATGAAAGTAATTAGTGATGGTGTCCCCAGCGACCGCCTAACTTAATTGCCTTTAAATAGCGTATCTTTCATCTTTCAAGCATGCTTAGCGCTATGGTCCAATCTCTTTTTATTGCCTTTGTATAGCGTATCTTTCATCTTTCGAGCATTCTTAGTGCGCTATGGTCCAACCTCTTTTGGGGACCAAAGAGGAGAGATCTCCTTTAGGTTCTCATCAGACATCAGCTTGAGTCGGGATTCAAACTCGAGCCCTCTTGTTAGATGGCCAAGCCGTAGCCTACCGGTTGTAGCCTCTCTCTCTCTCTCACACACATCCCACATTTCTTTATGAATTGCACACATGCTTTGGATATGAAATCTATTTATAAACGTGTCAAGCATTACCTCACTGCAGAGGAAATGACGTCACAGCAAGTCGGAAGTTGTCCTCCTGAATGTGTTCGTTGTCTGCAAAGAGTTAATAAGGATTCCTTACACAGTTGGGGTCATCAAGCACACCACCGTTTAGCAGCAGATCAAAAAGCTGATATGATTACAACTCTTCATCCTGATATATGTGCATCCCTTTCATTTGGGCGTTTGGTCATATTTGCTTGGTTGAGAAAGTCCTCTACCGCTAACTACATAGATCTTTCTAGATCAGAGGTTCTCAAACTTTTTATTTTGTCCAGGAGACCCCTGTATATAGTCAAAACTTGCCACGGACCCTTAAG
This sequence comes from Biomphalaria sudanica, assembly GCA_036873155.1. Classification (NCBI taxonomy): domain Eukaryota; kingdom Metazoa; phylum Mollusca; class Gastropoda; family Planorbidae; genus Biomphalaria; species Biomphalaria sudanica. The sequence goes on from JAZGLO010005366.1 coordinate 497,444, forward strand.
TGAAAAAGCTACATAAATGCATATTATATATCCTGCTTGGTGCCCCAACGGTCCAACAGACTAAGGGATAGGTAAAGGTATATGTAACAAATTAAAAACAAAACAGCAACAACATGTTTTTATTGAGATTATAACTTTTTGTTTAAAATAAAATTTAAAAAAAATTAATGACTTGGGTGAGGTTGATTAGATTTTGTCAGTGTATTTATTCCCGGCTCAACAAGCAAAATTATTGAGTCGGTTTCTTTTCTATGGTTTGAGGTTCATTACGGCAATAAATCCACGTTGTACCAACTAAGAATACAGATAAGCAGTCAACAACTTCTTGACAATATCCCATAATGCAAGATTTAAAAAATGGATATTGTAAGCAGAGTTTGTTGTATCCATACTTACAGATTAATGTTCCTCGTGTGTGGATATTTCAATAAAATGGTCTTGTATTAGATCTAGTCTAGATTCATCTGTGATTGGTCAGTTGTAACGGGTGATCTCTTGGCCAGCCAGAGAGCAGAAAGAGGAGCATTACAGATAGCATCTACCAGTTAATAAACCACCCGCGCACGCCAAACAGCATGATAGTCTTCCTGACTGATGCCAGGACAGCTCTTGTGAATCTGAACAACAGCGGGTCAACATTCTTCCAACGGATCACAGGCCAAAATTGCATTAGAAGGCGATGAATAAGCAGACACATTAGAAGGCGATGAATAAGCAGACACATTAGAAGGCGATGAATAAGCAGACACATTAGAAGGCGATGAATAAGCAGACACATTAGAAGGCGATGAATAAGCAGACACATTAGAAGGCGATGAATAAGCAGACACATTAGAAGGCGATGGATAAGCAGACACATTAGAAGGCGATGAATAAGCAGACACATTAGAAGGCGATGAGACACATTGACCAAAGATGGGATCGTTGACTAAACAATTCAAAAGTTTCTTTCTACCCGGAAGAAACGGAAAAAAAATAGAGAGTTGATGAAACAGAGAACTGGACCAGCTCTCACACAACGTTCAAGAAGAAAAGATGCCTATGACAAAATGTCTCAATAGGACCAACATAGAATAGTTCGTCTTATAACCGGACACAGCTGAATGAGACAAAAAATCTTCCGGTCCATTAGGACTAGTGAGATGTGCCCTTGTGGAGCATCACCAGAGAATGCCGACCATGTCCTTCAAAGCTGCATACTCTATTCAGAGGCCCGATCAAGAGATTAGCCCAGAACTCTCCCTTCCCCCCCCCCACCATATATAACCAAAAAAAAGTTAATGAAGAACTGCCTAGTCTAGAAACCACTGCGCAGTTCATCACAGGTATGGGACTACTTGTGTCAACCTTCCGACAAGAGGAAGAAGGAAGAATCTGTGATAGGGATCTGATTAAAAACAAAACAAGAAAGTTACAATACCCAGTGGGGAATATCCCAAGGGAAGAATGTTTTCAAATCTTTAGTTTAGGTCGTAAGTAATACACAATATTACAGAATATTGAGGGGCGGGTTGATTACTGTTCAAATAATCCGATCGGATAAACTGGCTTTAAGCGAATAAGTTATTTTAATTGTGTACAATTTTAATGTTTCTGCGGACCCTCTACGGTCGTCTCGTGGATCCATAAGTGTCCGCGGCTGCCAGTTTGAGAACTACTGCTCTAGATCATCAAATTTATTGAAACGATTTTGTTTGAAAAATATATACCACCTTTTTGCTATATGCAGTAAACAAAAATAAAAGGGGGGGGGGTAGAACTTTTTTTTTTTGATAAGATAAGATGTAGTAGTGGCGATATTTTTTTTATCAGTTCATTACCTCTACATCTTGAAATTAGTGGTCGCCCTTTTTCGTTTGATCTCATCCCCCCCCCCCCCATTTTTCTCTCTTTTTAAAAAAATCTTTATCGACTTTGCGTCTCGGGAAGTTGTGACGATGCGCCCAACCATGATTCTCTATCTATAGTTCGTCCATCATGGTTCGATGATGACCACTTTTGTCATCCAAGGGGCTGAGGGCTTTGCACTGAGGTTTTGTGCCTCGTCGTGCGGCTGGTGAGGCCTATGTGCTCACTGGGCAGGTTGTTCCAGCTGGAGCTAGTGTCAGTGGCCTTGCCTTTCTTCTCTGACGCTTTTCTTCTGGTAGCGCTGTTCTCTTGTCGCCTGCAATCTATGCGCCAGTTTTCACAGCGCGACGCCATGATGCTCTGTCGTGTGCTTCCGGTATTTCGAAATGGGGTCACGGAGGTCACGGTGCTTCCGTCTCCAAGTTTTTCACTCGGTCTCAGAGGCTATACGAGTTGGCGCTTTGGGAACCAGGTTTGGACTATTCTTGCATGCTGTTCAAGCAGCTTGACTTCTGCTGACCTTGTCCGCTTGCTTTCTTTATGGCGCCAGAGTTTTGGTCAAGAAATTGAAATTATCCGAGTTCACACCTTTCCAGGTTTCATAATTTTAAAGATTCCTCTTCATTGCTTGCCACTTCTTTCATGTTGTATGTTTTAAATACTGGATTTTCATAATTCAGTTCACCACAGTAAACTGCTCTTTTTTTTTTTTCATTTTAATTTCTTCTTTTTAACTTTCTGTTTGCATTCCTTAAGTTTTACAGAACGAAAGATAACGAAAATCAAGATGGCGAAAAATGTAATCAAAAGAAAAAAAAAGTAAAAATTGAAAAAGAGAAACTTTGGGAGTTAAAGTAGAAATGAATAAATTAAATGCATTCTCAATATGAATAAAGTATGTGGATCCACTGTGTCCTGTGAGTTATTTATATATATGTTAGTGGTGGCTGAGTGGTAAAGCATTTGGCTTCTAAAACGAGGGGTTTCGGGTTTGAATCTCGACGAAGACTGGGATTTTGAATTACGTATTTTTCTGACTCCCCTGAGTCCACCATGTGACCAAAATCTGTACCTGATAATTGTAAATGCAGCTAGTCGTTGTGCAGTCCAAATGGCATCCTCGTTTACCATAGCCATAAAACAGATGGCCTTTACATAATCTGCCCTACAGATTGCATGATCCAAAAGGGAAGATTTTAAATCTTGCCTTTCGTCGATCGGCACTAGAAATGTCTTTGAATGTAGTACGGCTTATTAAATATCGTTTGCACAAGCTAGATTTCTATTGCTAATGTACGTTCTAAATATGGTAGTCTTTTAATAAATTTTTCTTTACATCCACAGTCCAATGACATGCTAGCCTTCTTCTTTGATCAACTGATGCCAGGCAGCCACCTTAGCATCCGAGAGATCAAGCCTCTGGCAGCGGAGAGGACAACAGCTTCTGAAGTGACACCAAATCCCTAATGAAGAAGGGGGATGGTTGTCACTCTGACTGGTTGTCACACTCGATGGTTGTCACTCTGACTGGTTGTCACACTTGATGGTTGTCACAATGATGTTTAAAAAAAAATATTGGAGTAAAAAACATCGTAGCAGTAGTAAAATGGCGGCTTGCCTAGTCACGTGAGGTATCACTTGCTTGCGATTGGTTGAAATTTTCTGATGATGAATATCTAACAGCAATAAGATTTAAGCAGACATATCAGCGTGAACTTTGTGATCCATAACCAGAACACATGGTTACAATACAATTTTGATGCTTGTAGCCTATTATTTTGTCCTTCCAAGGATTCGCTCCACAGTGTTTCGCCCTATCATTTACATGCGCTGTCCGCTTTGCAATGGATCTAACGGGTTAATTTCATTAGGCCCTACTGCTTCTTTGTATTGCCTGATATTTCTCTTTATGAGCAGTATTATGTTTCCTTTAGATTATTAATAATTATTATATGTTTTGTTCTTATTTATGGTGAATATAATGACTATATGTGTATCTGATAAGTAGTATGGAGCTTATGTGTATTTCTCAAGTTTTTTATTTTTTTAAAGAATTTTTCGCCCTTGTCTACATTGCGTCCCTGTCAACAGTTACGTTACCTTACAATGTTGAGTTTTGTCCCTGTCGACAGTTACGTTACCTTACAATGTTGAGTTATGTCCCTGTCGACAGTTACGTTACCTTACAATGTTGAGTTATGTCCATGTTAACGTTACGTCTATGTTTGCATAATGTCCATGGTGGCATTATCTGTCCATTTTTACATAAGATTTTTACATCATGTTTAAATTGTGCCCATGCTTACATTATGTCCATACCTGCATATCTTCATGTTTACATACGTAATGTTTATATTTACAGCACTGCTCGGCACTCACCGATGCTCTTGGACAACTGCAGACCCATAGATCCCCCCCCCAACAGTGTAGCAACGGACACAGGTTCTGGGCGGCCCAGACATCACACTGATAGCGTACACCTCTCACGGGCGTCCTCCTTGGCGCACTTACAACAACCTTAGCGTCACCCGAGATGGCAGTGCACACCCCATTTATCAAACTGTTCATGCCATTCGCGACAGAATGTCACAATTTTATATATGTATATATTCCTTGACTCTCAAGTCACATCTGACATCGGCATTCCTGACAGCCTCACTTGTCTCATGACATGCGTTACCATGGCGACGTCCGCCATATTGGTTTCTTTCGTTGACATCAAACATGCGCATTAATGGCGACATTTAAATCTCTTTTTGTTTCACTACGTCACGTGTCACTCCTTAGATGGGTGCTGAAACTTTCAGTACGTTCTAGTCCTTTATAATAGACCGGGAGATTCAGGGAGTCTCAAATAGTTTACTGTATTGGGGTATTTAAGATTGGAAAGCCATTGTGACAGTTCCTTTAAGGTTAAGTTTGGTTAGAGTCTAGACGAATAGTTGATCGAGCCAGTTTCCTGTATTGGATCAAGTGGAAGGGGATGCAAGAACCTAACGATGTCTGGCACCCTTAAGTGATTGTGTAAAGTTGGTCTACATTTTTATAGCGTATAACTTTGTCTACTGCAAGCAAAAACAAAATGACATTAATTCTTCATATCAATGAACCTGGTCATTTTGTATTGATTGAAACCCCTACCCACCCCACCCTACCTATCTCTCTACTTATCATTCGTTTTTTTTTTCTTTCTTTTAGTTGACGCTTAGTTGGATTCCAGTACATTTATCTCCCAACCAATCAAAGGCCAGGTAGTAAATGTTCAATTTATATCCAATCAAATGCGTTCCTGAGGGGCACGGCACACAAATTATTTATAGGTTAGCGTGGCTTCCGGTAAACCAGATCATGAGATTATTGACTTTTTTTTTCCCATCCACGGATACATCTTGGACTATTGCGGAAGTGTAAGGCTGAAGGGAGGGGTTAGTCAATGGTGGATGGTGACTCAAGTAACAACATCAGTAAATTTCAGATGACACTCATTGACATTCGAGTACCTCTGTCAGGACGCAAAACATTCGGCTTCGACTGATACTGGAAACTTGAGAATACATATTTTTTTAATGTGATGGGCATGTGAATGAGAAGACGGGGTTGGAGAGTTTCTGTAAAAAAGCCGTAAATATTCCGGAATGACGCCATCAAGTTATGTGGTAAAAGAAAACTGGGACAAAAAAACAAAAAAGATCTCCTGTCGCCAGTAGAAGTTTCTTGGCTGCGAAATATAATGAACACAATGCCCCCCACTTTCAACCAGTTGTAAAATTTATTGAATACTAGTTCTAGCCATTTGTTTTTCAACGAAATGGGAATTCGCCTGTAACTTAAGATCTTTATACATGGCATAAATCGCAAGCTTTTTGGCGTATCCGATGTACAGAATAAACCAAGTGTTGATATGCTGGGTTTTTTTAAAGTTAGAGGATAAATATTTTTTTTGCACGTTTTAGCGCTGCTGAATCTTCTTCTTCTTCTTCTAGCCAGCTTTATTGCTGCTGAGCTGTCAGCTCTTTTGCAGACTGTGCCAAGGAAAAATGGTGTGCTGTTTTCTTCAGTTGTTCAGCACTGCCGTACAGGGTGTTGGTTATGTTGGGCTGTAGTGGAAGTAGAGTCTGCCTAAGGTGGATTAGGGAGGGGCATTCAAAGAGGATATGGTTTACGGTTTCAAAGGGGTGGGCGCAGTGTCTGCAAAGGGGTAGTTGTGTGGAGTTTATTTTGTTCAGGTGGTAATTTAATAGTGGTGTGTGTCCTGTTCTTAGTTGGAAGATTGTAGATTGTTCTTTGCGGGGGAGGAAGTTAATACTGTCCATTTTGTTAGGCGTATTCATTTCTTTGTACATGGCTCTGCCTGTGTTTCCTGATGCCCATTGGTTGAGCCACTTCTCTTTGTGATTGTTGACTAACATTGACCTTAGGGTGAGGTAGTTAACAGGTCTATCTGGTTGTTCCATAGATGTACCTGCCTTTGATAGCTTATCTGCCTTTTCATTTCCCATGATGCCAATGAGTCCAGGGATTCACTGTAGTGTGATATTGATATTTAATTTTGATATCATCTGGTGGATTATCACAATGAGTGTTGTCAACTCTCTTGGGCTGTTTGAGGTGCTGCTGTTAAGTGCTTGCAGAGCAGATTGGGAGTCTGTAAAGACAACAATATCTGATGGTGGTTGCACTCCTTCATATAATTTGTTTCCCACTTTCTGTAGTGCTATGGTAATTGCCTCAATTTCGGCTTGGAAGTTTGAGCAGTAATCGCCACAGGGTGCGCTCATCTCAAAGTGTTTATTTTTAGGGAAGACCAGGAAGGCACCAAGACCAGCATTGATGGTAGCTTTGAAAGCCGATACGTCTGTATAAATATGGATAGCTGTTTGCGCTGCTGAATCGAATGTTTAAAGTTTTTTCGTTCTAGCTTTTATTTAGTTGGCAACATTGAGGCTCAATCTAGCGTCCTTGACATTTTCTCCATCCATCCATCCCAGTGGCGCTACAGCCCATTGAGGGCTCTGGACTGCTTTATCACATCCCTCTATTCAGATCTCTCCTGGTCCTTTCGTCTCCACGCCCTAACCCCAAGCTGTTGTAGATCTTTTGACATTGTTTACTTTATAGTTAAAAAAAAACAACCAAAAAAAAACTTCAATCTGTCGCGAACTGAATGGAAAACTATAATTTATAAATATTTTTTCTTTGTCTAAAACTATGCTAGTCTATTAGGTGGCATTTGTAATTAGCCACAATTGACATAAAATGACTAAAATTATGTATGCGACAAACAGGGCACGAGTCGCCGTTGTATGTCTGTAGTTCCTTGTCTTAAGCCATGTGCTGTTCAACATCATTGTAGCACTAAACTGCTCGTAGTGGACAACTAAACCGCTGCAGGCGTATTAAATCTTAACTTTGAAAAACTTCAAATAACTTAAATAACTTAAATAACTTCTTTGTGAACAATATTATATTTAACTTTTATTGCATTATAGACTAAAATCGACTTGAGATGAAATGATTGTAGTAGACTTTAGTATTAATATAAAATGATAATTAATTAAAAATGTAACTCACTTGAAAAAAACACGTCTTTTCACTCTGGAAATGTGGAGTCGTCTGCCCCTACCTAATACCGCTGACGACAATACCGCTTATCTTGCATCATTCACACTGCATAGCTAACCTCTTCCCACCGCCACCATAGAAATACACACACACACTGCATAACACCATACTTTCCAGCTGTTGGGTATCTGTTACTTGTTCATGTCCTGGATGACCTATCATTTTGTGCGCCGATATTTAGAGCTATCCATTACGTGTCATTAAGAACTGTTCTTAAATCTGTTAGAGCATTAGGGGGATTAACATCTTTCGGACAGATGTCACTGCAAATAATCGTCGAATCTAATAGAACCGATGCTTTTGTGACTTGGTAATGCGCTGTAGTCATAGTTTTAGATAGGCCGGATCTTTCTGATTAACGGGCCCGATGTAGCTCGCGTTCGTGGTTTATGGATCACTGATATAGAACTCTGCTTTAGATGGAGGCTTTATTGTTTACGCCGACCCTGTATTCTACCACCGCTATTTGGACTTTTATGTCGACCTTGTGACAGTTTATCTCGTGCAGGTAGATCTATGTCGTTTATGAATTGATGACAGAGCTCATCTTAAAAACTTGTATAAGCCACTCGAACAATTAATAATGCACGAATATCGTGTCTACATAGCTCATCTTTCTGATCACGTGTTCGTGTCTTGACAACGCTTGCGCAGACCGCATTCAGCGACACACATTTGGTCACCGAATTCAGCGACACACATTTGCGACACACATTCTTTTACCACATTTAGTGACTAACGTTCGGTCACCACAATCAGCGACACACATTCTTTTACCACATTTAGTGACTAACGTTCGGTCACCACAATCAGCGACACACATTCTTTTACGACATTTAGTGACTAACGTTCGGTCACCACAATCAGCGACACACATTATTTCGTCACGTTCCATTCAGCCCACACATTCTGTCGCATAGCAAGGCCTCCATCCACTTGGGGCCAGGGGGGGGGGGAGAGAAAAAGATCGTGATGGCTTTAGATTCTAAACGAATCGAGACCTGGCCGTGTCGATGGAGGATCATGGTTCAAGTCCTTGTCAGAACTGACCAGTTTCACCATATTTATTTCCCCTTCCTCACCCAATTCCTTTGTACTCTAGTGCTGCTATACACATATAACACGTCATGTTTAGTCATTCATTGTTACCGCTAGAGACCTTCCAACTCTATGCTTCATTGCTTTAACTCGTTCTCTCCTAATCAACGATACCATCGTTGATTTTGACCTCATTAAATTAAATTGATGTTTAATTTTTTAAACTTGACTTTCAACTATATAAAAAGAGCATTCATTGCCCTTGAATTCTATACCAAATACAACATTTTCTGATAACAAACAACAAAGCTATTGAAGCCAAATCATAACAAGGGAGTGAAATAGTAATGAGCAAAATGAAGGATTGCTTCCAAAACGTGGAAAAATAATTACGAAGAGAAAGAGTTAAGCTACGATTAGCTGAAGTGCCTCTGAGGTTTGTTGATTCCACACAAAGTTTATAGATATTTAAGACCGCCTCTGGCTTACTCGACTATTGCTATACTCACTTTATTTTACTAGAGAACAGTTTAAAAGAAATAGCCTCGATGACAATTTCTCATTGCAGCTCTTTTTTTTTAAAGTTTATTTTTCTTCATGTCTCTCCCCTTTCTGCCCCGCCCCATGGTCTTTAGCGTGGGCTATTAATGCCGGTTATCTAGTCCAGTGACGATAGGTCCAGAGTGACCTGGGTTACTTCGACTTCTCGTCTGCTGCAGGGAACGTGTCAAACTGACCAGGGGTTCTCTTTGTTGTCCAGATCGAAAAGAGAAACCACAAGACAGCGGGGATGAGATGCAGAGAACAAAATATAACAAACGAGTTCTGGGATCATTTTTTTTTAAAAGGCCCATACTTTATTTTTGCACAAGAGGGCGATTTGGTCTGTGGATATCGCCCTGACATAAATCTGTAACTTACTACTTTAAGTTTGGTGGTCAGAAGCGTCACGTGGCTTTTCTAATTATGAAAACAAAAAGGAGGGGGGGGATATTTGAAAGGACCAACTTGACAGTTAAAAAAAAAATAAACCTAACGAACCCTCAAGTTACTGGCTACAATTTTTTCTATTTAATTCAGATAAATCAATCAAAAGTAGCCAAAATTTAGTAGCGTTTTAGAAATTACTTATCTAATGAATTAGTGAGGGATGGAGTGCAGGGGTGTATTTAGGCTTGGGAGGGCCTTAAGTTTTTGAAATATTTGTCCCTTGTGAGGCCTTTTATATGCCAAGAATATTCTAAGTGCTTTGGGGCCCTAACTATAATTTGTATTGCCTATAGGTAATTCCTGCCCTAGAGGGGTCTTAATGAGAGAATAAGAGTGGAATGGAAATAAATGTCTTGGTTACATGGAATGTGAAACAAATGTCTATGTTTGTACCCATCTTTGTTTTATTGTCTTCTCGGATTCATGTACAAATTCTTATTGGGAGTCGACATTCATGTTCTTCATTTGTATTAAAGAGATTTGCTCAATTTGTTTTTAATGGCCAAGTACTTTTCGATATTTAAACATGCTTCATAAGTTTTTGAATTTTTAGACACAAAACATATTGCGGATGAATACGGCCTACTTTTGAACTACTTAAGGCTAACAACGCAATCTCTTTATATCCTACGCTCCCTTTCTGAGCAGACGCATCTTTCAGCTTGTATACGTACCGAATGAGAAGTAACTCGCATCAGTATTAGCAATATGAGTAGTAGAGTTGTTGTTCTTGTTTTGTTTTTGTCCCTTTCAATTCCAAACATTTCTTTCTAACTCTGAGCCCAACAAATCCTCATGTTCTGTGGCGCTGGTTTATTCTCTTAGGTGTAGGTCCGTGAGCTAGAATGTGTATGTGTGTCAGTAATACATTGATGTTTGTGTTTTTTTGTGATTGGCAATATAAACAGCTCCAAGTTTTATAGAAGCCGCGAATCAATTATTAATATTATCAATTACGATTTTTTTCTTCCTATCCAATAATTTTCTTTTCCTAGTTCTCTCGCTTCCCCTCCCCCTTCCCCCCCCCTCCCCCAAAACTACTCTATCGTCTTGCTCTCTGTCCGTTTTCTTGAAATAAACATAAACAAGTTATTCAGCGGTCCGCTTCGATACCCTCGACTACCCCCCCCCCCCCACGTCCTTTTACTTTCCCCACCATTCTCCATGCCACAAGGGAGTATGGAATTTATGAGATATTTAATCCATAATATTTTGTTTTGTTTCGGAATCTAATGCGTTTTGTGCTTCACCTCGTGGGAAATAAAAGAGAGATAACGCAATTTATTTTAAGGCTCTATTTTTAGTATTCAACAAATGCCCGGAATACATTTGATGATCATGGCTGGGCTAATACACTTCACAGGTGAAACACTTTGTTTCACTTATGACAAGATGAATTTTATTTTTATATCATATGAACATTCCAAAAGATAAATAGGTTACTTTCTTAAAAATAAAACATTAATGGTAATGTAAGACAAATTTAGCGTTCGTGTTTATCTGTTCAAAAAATAAATGATGCCGGTAAGGTAATGGTAGCGTTGTCGTTCGTTTCTTTTGGAAGTAGATGATGATTGTGAAGGGTTAGCGTTCGTGTTCATTTGTTTCAATAATAAATCAGGATGATCCTGAAAGATAGCCATACGGCAGAGTTTCCAGTACCATTTTGTCAAAGGACTAATGACAACGCGAATGTATAGAGACGATAACTCACAATTTTTTTTAGTCATTTTGTTTTTATTTGAAACTAGACCATGGTGGCTATTCACGTGCGTTTTCATTCCGTTGCGAGATTTGAAACGTAAAGAAAGAAACCACAAGTATTCAGAGTCGGTTAGAGCACGTATCTTATTGGGGCATCGGAATTCGAAGCCGTAGCATTGATGCAATAATATTTTTTTTTACATGTATACTTGATGCTGGAACAGAGGCGTCCCTGAGGTGGGGGGATGGCGAAAATGGAGTCACCAGGTGACACCTACCCTAGTGACGCCCCTGCGCTTGAGATGTCCGACCATGTCCCGAAGAAGTGGTTTGGAAATGGTATTACTCTAGGTTAATGTTCAACTTACTTTCTGTTTCTGGGTCTCAGTGTCCAACCCAACCGCAGGATAGTTAAATGACCTACCGGTACTACATATGACATACATATCTACAGGACCTACTTGCAGGACCAACTAGACGTGACAGGTCTGAACTAAATTACAAGATAATGTCTTTATCTGTTATTTTTTACATATGCTCCAAATATCTCTATCTGTTACTTCCTACAAATGCTCCAAATGCTATGTGATAAATATTTATGCAAATAATGTTTTAACATTGTATTTGTTTTTATATTCTAGACGTGTGGAATTTTTGTTTATTCGCGTAATGATAATTTATTACCGTTACATTTGTCGTGTGTTTTAGAAAGTAAAAATAAATCTAGTAGTTGTAGAATGCCATGATTAAGTATTATGTCTCTTGGCTGTTAAAAACATCAGGCATAACACATATATTGCTAATATACTCTATGCTTGTGCTGTGTATTGTTATGATTGTTAAAATAATGTTATAATATGATGTTTTTTTGCGTGGTACCATCTTTCAGGTTGTGGATATTGATTGCATACGTCTGTTCTCCTAAGTATGTTTACTATTCAAAATATTGTTGTTGTTTTGTGTTTTTTTTTCAATCAATAAATGACCGGAATGTCAGGCTGCACTCTGGGCAGGTTATTTATTGATTGAAAGTGCAGCCTGACATTCCGGTCTTACATAGGTCTCACAAGCCACACGCGGAGGCACAAAACCCCATTGCAAAGCCCTCAGCCCCCTGGATGACAAAAGTGGTCATCATCGAACCACGATGGACGAACTAGATATTTCATTCAAGCAAACGATGAAGTTGAATCCTTCTTTCTAAGAATTCTGTAGAAGAATTAAACCTTTTTAATGCTCGGAGGCGCGATGGCTGAGTTGTAAGGCACTTGGCTTTTGAACCGAGGGATTCCGGGTTCAAATCCTGCTGAAGACTGTGATTTTCAATTTTGGGATCTCTTCCACCAAGCTGTAATGGGTACCTGACATTAGTTGGGGGAAAGTAAAGGTGGTTGCTCGTTGTGCTGGTCACACGATACCCTCGTTAACCGTGGGCCTCATAAATCGCAAGGTCTGAAAGGGAAACTACTTATTGTCTAGTTCAGTGTTGATCAACCTCTTTCATCTTGGAAGCCATAGTCATTTCCGTGACGCTCTTCATTGGCCGCAGTGATTGCCAGTGAACCGTTTATCCGAATGGAACCGTCAAGTCCAATGGAACCGAGCTTTATTATGTAATGTTGGCAGAAGTTTCAAGGAGCCAGAGATGGCACATTGTCAAGGGACAAATGTGGCCCGCCGGCCGTAGTCTGGGCATCACCTGCGTGATACGAAATATTTATATTCACTTATTATCATGTTCATTGTATTTCTGTATATACATGAGTTGCTTTTATTAGAGTGAATTTTAAAACAATTGTTCCCCCTACTGATTATATTATGATATATTCGGTCCATATTTTTTTTGTTGGTCATTCCGTCCGGTCAGTCCATTTCATCTTATTTTTAGACGTTGATTACGTCATGAATGGTCTAACTATTCATCCACCTCGCTCGTGCCTTTACTTGCTGGACAGCAGAGTACACATTTGAATTGACAGTTTTGTTTCGTCAAACTTTTAAATTCATGCTTTTACTTGTTTAGGCGGAAGTTTAAAATTACTTCCGCTTTTCTCTCCACTGAGTTCGATGTTTCTAACTTCCTGTGTGTTCGCGCTTTAAGTTCAAGTTTAAGTATTTAAGTTTGAAAATAAAATGACTTTTTTTTTTTTTTTTTATTTTGATCGTATCATGTTTTCTTGATTGTAAAAATGAATTTGAGTATCTGGTGTGCGTATGTTTTTAATCTGCTAATGAATTTATTTGAAATAATAAAGTCTTTGCTACTTTTTTGAGTGATCACCCCACAAAAAAAGTAGTTCTGTGAGTTCGCTATTCTTTGATACAAGCGTCGTTATAGATCTAGATCTTTTACAACTGATTGGGAGGTTTGGAAAGGCGGGGAGCAGGTGTTTAACACTTTTGTTATCGAAGTATTTGCACTGAACATTACATAAGCAGGAAAGTTGCGTTTAAAGAAAAAAAAGACAAAAAAAAAAAAATGATAAAAATATTTCCAATCGCAAGAAAAAATATTATTGAGAAATAAAAAATAATTAAATGATTTATTCAAAATAATTAAGGTCATTCACTTAATATTAGCTTTGTTTTTGTTTTTTTTAATATTGTGTTGTTTATTTGACTTCTTTAAGTGTATAGACTAGCTATGGGTTAAGATCCCATCGAATGTTTCAGGAAGGTCTAATGTGACCTAGCTTTCAACTATCCATTAACAGCATATGTTTTTGAAAATGGTTTGATTGATGTGTAGACGAAATGTCTCAGTTTCGACGTCACCTAGTTCACTGTGAAATGAAAGCATCGTATGACGTCCACGGCGAAATATGTAGGTCTAGGTCATAGCAGTCTTGAAATTTGTTTCAAATTAGCTTTTTTTTTTTAACTTTTAATATGAGTTGTTGTTTTTTTTTAATATTTCAGTACAAATGAAATAAACCAATAAAGTTAATTTTTTTATGGGTTTCTTTTTTTTATCATTATTTTTTTTTTAGATATTTGTATATCCTGGTGAATAATGCCTATTAATTTATTTCTCATCTATTGTCAAAGATGTAGATTTGTAATTAAATTTATATTATCCAGGTTTGTGTGGACAATGGATTTCGCAATCAAACCAAGAACAGCAACTGGACTGATAATAGTGACAGTGTTGGTGCAGTTTAAATTGCTTCATAGTGCTGCACTGAAATAAAGACACGACTAAGACACGTCTTTCTCTCCTGTCTCTAACTTTCTCTCACTTATTATAACCTTTGTTTTTTTAAGTATTTTTTTTGTATTTTGCTTGTTTGGTTAGCCTGTTTAGTCGATGTCTTTGATGTATCTTGGTGTAAAGATTTCGACAGTGTTCACTCCATGTAAGCTTGCTCTTTAAGGTTATGTTTAGGCTGTGCAGTAGCTAGGGTGGGGGGAGAATTTGAGAATCCCCCCGTTCCCCCGCTCGGAGAGAGCCCCCAAATGAGTGCTATTTACTTTCAATGTTAAAAATTGCGCAAAATGCAGGGGCCTTTAAAGAGGTCAAGCCCCCTCCTCCCCCCGGGCTCCCAAATGTTGTTGGCTTCCTTCGGTCGTAGACAATCGTAGTTTATCTGGAGAACACTTTTTCAGGTGACTGTGGAGACATTCCTCTACGCATAGAACGCTGGATGGCTGCCTGGTCAGAAAATGCAAAGTTAACTATAGCATGCGTATGTGCTTGGCCTCTGCAGTCATCCCTCGCAAGTGTAGGCGAGTGGCACAAATCACTTGGCTACCTAGCAAGTGGGCTGGAGTTCTAATCCCGATTCGAGCTGGAATGTGTTGGCTGAGCACCTCAGGCGGTATGGAAACGTTCTCCCAGAGACCTCCCTCTCCCACACAGGTCCACAGAAGAGATTTGGACCAGAGCGTAAACATGAAGGAATAATTGCTCAGTGACGTAGCTAGGGTGGGGGAGGGGAATTCGAAAATCCCCCGACCCCCCACTTAAGAGGGATCCTCAAATGAGTTTTTTTTTTTATTAAATATTACTCAAAATGCATGGCCCCCAAAGAGGTCAAGATCCTAGTTACGCCCCTGCAACTGCTCCCCCCTTTTACCAAAACGCGCTTTTTTCCCGTTGCCCAAAATATTTAATGAAAATCCTGAGTTAAAAATGAAATTTCAAAATATTACAACGCGCAAAGCCAAAACCTGGACATCCCCCGTCTTGAGGAAGAAAGAAACATGGGAGGCCTCAGTAATCTTTTAAGAGAGGGCTGTAATCTTACTCTAGGTCCTTGAAATCTCTCTCTCTCTCTCTCTCTCTCTCTCTCTCTCTCTCTCTCTCTCTCAAGCATGTATCAAGGTATACGCTAGAAACTAGTGACACCGTATTCTGCAAAGATCGTTTACCTGTGTTAGGATACAGTTGTGTGCCCTTGTTTCTCGTTGTGTGCCCTTGTCTCTCGCTGTGTGCCCTTGTCTCTCGTTGTGTGCCCTTGTCTCTCGTTGTGTGCCCTTGTCTCTCGCTGTGTGCCCTTGTCTTTCGCTGTGTGCCCTTGTCTCTCGCTGTGTGCCCTTGTCTCTCGCTGTGTGCCCTTGTCTCTGGATGTGTGCCCTTGTCTCTCGCTGCGTGCCCTTGTCTCTCGCTGTGTGAACTTGTCTCTCGCTGTGTGTCCTTGTCTCTCGCTGTGTGCCCTTGTCTTTCGCTGTGTGCCCTTGTCCATTATTATTGTTCTTTCAATATATAAATTGTCATTCTTTGGCACTGTCAGGTTTGAGCTTCGTTAAAGGGAAACAAATTCATCGTAATCCCCTTAAAAGTGTCTAATGAAATATTTTCGGCAAGTCTGCAGCAGTACTGCCCCTTTGACAGGTAATACAGATTCTCTCTGGAATGCTTAGAGCTTTCCTTATAAATAGAATTAGTTGAAAGCATCTCCTCCGTTGATGTAAAAACAGTATGTATTATTATTATTATTATTATTATTATTACATTTGTGTCAGAATTCGTTTGTACATGACTGACATCAATTTGGAACTGGCCAGCAATGTGTGGACTTAGCGCTGATAGAATCCAATTAAACGCTTTCTCTATGTGTCATACTAATCTATCCTACTTTAAAATGACCTCCTCTTTACTCAAAATCATCTCTAAATAATTCATTCATTATAAGAAACATTCGACTCTGGGCGCTTACTAAGGTGCTTGTATCGTACACTTATATCTTGATAGAGGTGGCGCTAGCATCTTACAATATGTTGATTTGATAGAGGTGGCGCTAGCATCTTATAATATGTTGATTTGATAGAGGTGGCGCTAGCATCTTACAATATGTTGATTTGATAGAGGTGGCGCTAGCATCTTACAATAGGTTGATTTGATAGGGGTGGCGCTAGCATCTTACAATATGTTGATTTGATAAAGGTGGAACTTTCTTAAACATATGGCTTTACGCCTAAAGCCATACGCAAAGGCAATGAAGTGTATGAAGCAGCTGAGGCATACTTGGTAAGTGAATGTATCGCTGCCCCTCCTGATCCGGCATTGCTGGCAACGAGGAAGCTGACAGTCTGGTCAAGCTGGGCACCATTGCGACACCACCAAAGACGCCGCGCTCTATCGAATGTAAACGAGCTGTGACTTGTGTGGCTTCATGCCTGGAGCAATACCGTACCGGAAGTCTAGGAGCGATGAAAGGTTCTTTTTTTTTCTGCACTATGACTCTCTCCCCCCCCCCCTCTCTCTCCTCACCTGTAGCACTCTACCTGGTTCTCGCTTCGTTACTCTCTATGTCTCTAGTCTCTCACCATCACACACTCCACTCTCTCTGTCTAAAAAGGTTTCTCTATCCACCTCTCTCTCTCTCATTCGCTTTCCTTCTGTGTGTCCCTCTATCTCCCTCTCTGAGAATTTACATAACTTGACCATCAGTCATTTAGGAAAGCCCCCCCCCCCACTACTGTAGGTTATAGTTACACGCCCCGTTCCCCCGTCAGGCCACGCTTCGTCGATAACGATTTGTCCCTCCGATGACCAATTTCACGTGAGTTAATCAATCGTGAGCTCAAGCGAAAATCAATCATTTGATTTTTATTTCCCGCCTCTCCTCTTTTAAGCTCTGGCTTTGAGGAAAGAAAATCACGCTTGAGATCGTAGCTTCATGGGTAGTGATTTGTTTAATGAACCGTGTCGCTTGGCCAGACACAACAAGGTAGAACCTGACACACCTTGACGATCACGACAAAAAAAACAAAGTGTACCTTTGACACATCTTTGATGAGATAGTCAATACCTCTGACATATCTGTGATCTAGACCAAGTAACCCTATGACATATTTATTTCAATTTTCTACCCCTTAAACGGCTATGGTCAAATTTCGATTCACGGTGCCCCCGCTGCGAGGAAGAAGAGGAAACCGTGCCTTATATTCTGTTTGACTGCCCCAGACTTGCTGATCTCCGTCTAACAGGTCTGGGAAACCCAAAATTCTCGACCTGTCTGGCGACATGCAAAATTCTCGACCTGTCTGGCGACACGGTTCATGCAGTTTCTGTCCAGGGATTTTGCAAGACTGGATTTGAGCCTCTCAGGCCCTCAGTCAAATGGAGTTTGATGATGATGATGACTCGTGAAACACCTGTAGAAGCTATGGGCAACAAGCAGCACACGAAATAATGAACCTCTGATACATTTTTTTTATTTTAATTCCCCTTTCCGACCTTGCCGTCTATAGGGCTGATGATGTAAAGGTCATCTGTTTAAGTGGCCTACGGTTAACGAGGGTGTCATGTGGCCAGCACAACGACCAACCGCCTTTACTTTACCCAGCTAATGTCAGGTACCCATTAGAGCTTGTGGACTCAGAGGCGCCCAAGGATCGTGATATTAAAAATTGCTGTCTTCACCAGGATTCGAACTCGGGACCTCCAGCTCGGAAGCCAAGTGCTTTACTGCTTAGCCACCGCGCCTCCTCTGACACACACACACACGTTTCCATCTGATATTCTATTTGAACCTCATGAGAACCTCATGGGACTGACATTTTATTTTCTGGAATTTTCTACCTGTTCATCTGTTTCAATGGTTCAGAGCTGATATGGTGTTCTACGGCCTGTACAACGACCAACCCTGTTTGCTTTTTTTTTTTTACTAATCTTGTAAAAGTCTTTAGAGATAAGCTGTTAATGTTTACATAAGAAGTTATCTCCCTTCATAAGCTCTACATATCTGGTTCTCAAGTTTTGAAGATAGACATCCTCTTGGCAAGCAGAATAATCGTAGCAGCTGTCTGAGGATGCGAACACAAGACACTCAGTTTGGAAATCAAGTAACTGCTGAATATTTCATTACCTCTGAATGCTTTGTTCTTTCTCTTATTTTTCCTTTTCTTTCTCTCTAAGTTTCTCTCTCTCTCTCTCTCTCTTCCCTATCTGTCACTTTTATCTTCTTCTCTGAGTCTCTTCTCTTTTTTCACCTTTTCTTCTTCTCTGAGTCTCTTCTCTTATATCACCTTTTCTTCTTCTCTGAGTCTCTTCTCTTTTTTCACCTTTTCTTCTTCTCTGAGTCTCTTCTCTTTTTTCACCTTTTCTTCTTCTCTGAGTCTCTTCTCTTTTTTCACCTTTTCTTCTTCTCTGAGTCTCTTCTCTTATATCACCTTTTCTTCTTCTCTGAGTCTCTTCTCTTATATCACCTTTTCTTCTTCTCTGAGTCTCTTCTCTTATATCACCTTTTCTTCTTCTCTGAGTCTCTTCTCTTTTTTCATCTTTTCTTCTTCTCTGAGTCTCTTCTCTTTTTTCACCTTTTCTTCTTCTCTGAGTCTCTTCTCTTATATCACCTTTTCTTCTTCTCTGAGTCTCTTCTCTTTTTTCATCTTTTCTTCTTCTCTGAGTCTCTTCTCTTTTTTCACCTTTTCTTCTTCTCTGAGTCTCTTCTCTTTTTTCACCTTTTCTTCTTCTCTGAGTCTCTTCTCTTATATCACCTTTTCTTCTTCTCTGAGTCTCTTCTCTTATATTACCTTTTCTTCTTCTCTGAGTCTCTTCTCTTATATCACCTTTTCTTCTTCTCTGAGTCTCTTCTCTTATATCACCTTTTCTTCGTCTCTGAGTCTCTTCTCTTTTTTCACCTTTTCTTCTTCTCCGAGTCTCTTCTCTTATATTACCTTTTCTTCTTCTCTGAGTCTCTTCTCTTATATCACCTTTTCTTCTTCTCTGAGTCTGTTCTCTTATATCACCTTTTCTTCTTCTCTGAGTCTCTTCTCTTTTTTCACCTTTTCTTCTTCTCTGAGTCTCTTCTCTTATATCACCTTTTCTTCTTCTCTGAGTCTCTTCTCTTATATCACCTTTTCTTCTTCTCTGAGTCTCTTCTCTTTTTTCACCTTTTCTTCTTCTCTGAGTCTCTTCTCTTTTTTCACCTTTTCTTCTTCTCTGAGTCTCTTCTCTTTTTCACCTTTTCTTCTTCTCTGAGTCTCTTCTCTTATATCACCTTTTCTTCTTCTCTGAGTCTCTTCTCTTTTTCACCTTTTCTTCTTCTCTGAGTCTCTTCTCTTATATCATCTTTTCTTCTTCTCTGAGTCTCTTCTCTTATATCACCTTTTCTTCTTCTCTGAGTCTCTTCTCTTATATCACCTTTTCTTCTTCTCTGAGTCTCTTCTCTTTTTTCGCCTTTTCTTCTTCTCTGAGTCTCTTCTCTTTTTTCACCTTTTCTTCTTCTCTGAGTCTCTTCTCTTTTTTCACCTTTTCTTCTTCTCTGAGTCTCTTCTCCTTTTTCACCTTTTCTTCTTCTCTGAGTCTCTTCTCTTATATCACCTTTTCTTCTTCTCTGAGTCTCTTCTCTTTTTTCATCTTTTCTTCTTCTCTGAGTCTCTTCTCTTTTTTCACCTTTTCTTCTTCTCTGAGTCTCTTCTCTTTTTTCACCTTTTCTTCTTCTCTGAGTCTCTTCTCTTATATTACCTTTTCTTCTTCTCTGAGTCTCTTCTCTTATATTACCTTTTCTTCTTCTCTGAGTCTCTTCTCTTATATCACCTTTTCTTCTTCTCTGAGTCTCTTCTCTTATATCACCTTTTCTTCGTCTCTGAGTCTCTTCTCTTTTTTCACTTTTTCTTCTTCTCCGAGTCTCTTCTCTTATATTACCTTTTCTTCTTCTCTGAGTCTCTTCTCTTATATCACCTTTTCTTCTTCTCTGAGTCTGTTCTCTTATATCACCTTTTCTTCTTCTCTGAGTCTCTTCTCTTTTTTCACCTTTTCTTCTTCTCTGAGTCTCTTCTCTTATATCACCTTTTCTTCTTCTCTGAGTCTCTTCTCTTATATCACCTTTTCTTCTTCTCTGAGTCTCTTCACTTTTTTCACCTTTTCTTCTTCTCTGAGTCTCTTCTCTTTTTTCACCTTTTCTTCTTCTCTGAGTCTCTTCTCTTTTTCACCTTTTCTTCTTCTCTGAGTCTCTTCTCTTATATCACCTTTTCTTCTTCTCTGAGTCTCTTCTCTTTTTTCACCTTTTCTTCTTCTCTGAGTCTCTTCTCTTTTTTCACCTTTTCTTCTTCTCTGAGTCTCTTCTCTTTTTTCACCTTTTCTTCTTCTCTGAGTCTCTTCTCTTTTTTCACCTTTTCTTCTTCTCTGAGTCTCTTCTCTTTTTTCACCTTTTCTTCTTCTCTGAGTCTCTTCTCTTTTTTCACCTTTTCTTCTTTTCTGAGTTTCTTCTCTTTTTTCACCTTTTCTTCTTCTCTGAGTCTCTTCTCTTATATTACCTTTTCTTCTTCTCTGAGTCTCTTCTCTTTTTTCACCTTTTCTTCTTCTCTGAGTCTCTTCTCTTTTTTCACCTTTTCTTCTTCTCTGAGTCTATTCTCTTTTTTCACCTTTTCTTCTTCTCTGAGTCTCTTCTCTTTTTTCACCTTTTCTTCTTCTCTGAGTCTCTTCTCTTTTTTCACCTTTTCTTCTTTTCTGAGTCTCTTCTCTTTTTTCACCTTTTCTTCTTCTCTGAGTCTCTTCTCTTATATTACCTTTTCTTCTTCTCTGAGTCTCTTCTCTTTTTTCACCTTTTCTTCTTCTCTGAGTCTCTTCTCTTTTTTCACCTTTTCTTCTTCTCTGAGTCTCTTCTCTTTTTTCACCTTTTCTTCTTCTCTGAGTCTCTTCTCTTTTTTCACCTTTTCTTCTTCTCTGAGTCTCTTCTCTTTTTTCACCTTTTCTTCTTCTCTGAGTCTCTTCTCTTTTTTAACCTTTTCTTCTTCTCTGAGTCTCTTCTCTTTTTTCACCTTTTCTTCTTCTCTGAGTCTCTTCTCTTATATTACCTTTTCTTCTTCTCTGAGTCTCTTCTCTTATATCACCTTTTCTTCTTCTCTGAGTCTCTTCTCTTTTTTCACCTTTTCTTCTTCTCTGAGTCTCTTCTCTTTTTTCACCTTTTCTTCTTCTCTGAGTCTCTTCTCTTTTTTCACCTTTTCTTCTTCTCTGAGTCTCTTCTCTTTTTTCACCTTTTCTTCTTCTATTTTATTTTTCTCTTTCAGCTCTTTTTTCTCACTTCCGCTCTCATTTCTTTAATCACTCTCTACCTCCTTCCCCCCTATCTCTCCCACCAACCCTCACTTTCCACTCTTTTATCACTCCCTCCTCTCACTCACTCCTCCCTCTACACATCTCTCTATCTCTCCCTCCCTCCCTCACCCACGCTGTCCACTTTCTCAACCTCCCTTCCCTCTCTCTCTCTCCATTATCTCTTTCCTCTTTTATCCCCCCTCCCTTCTTCCCTCTTCTCCACTTTCCTTGCCTACCCCCCCCCCATCCTTTTCTCTCACCCTACATCTCTCACTGTCTTTCTCACTGTCTCTCTTTTTCTCTCTCTCTCTATTTTCCTGCCTCAGATCCTTTCCTCTCTATATGCCACTCTATTCAAGAAGAGACTTGAACCTACACCATTTATGAGCTTATTCGTTCTCCCTAAGAAACTCTTATTTTCTGTTATCACCCTCCATGTCAATACTGCTCTTCACGCTCTTATGTCATCGAATCCTGGGTCAATCCTTCCAAACACATACACACTCTTCCTCATCCTCCCAGAATCCAATAATCACCAATAATCTTTTTAAAATACACTCCTCCCCGTCCACTCAACATCCTAGCAATCAAAATAATAACAACCCAAAATCCAAGAAGAAATAAAGAAGAAGAAAGGGAAAAAAAACCGCCAGTTGGGTTTGTGTCGAGATCAGGTCTTTGCAGGTCACACCAGCACGAGTAAACAGTGGAAAGAAAACACAACTCCTGAAACCAAGAGAACTGGGCCTCTTACCTCCCTTGGAATGCCAGCCACCATCCAAGCTAAGTGACTTTTCTGGATACATATTTTTGTGTGGTCCTGTCATGCGTGATGCTGAAGACATAAGGTTTGGATGTTTGCGCTGCCGAAATGAGCGGCTCGGGACTCGAGCCAACCCAAACATCCCCCCCATCATTCAAACACCCCCCCCCCCCATGATTCAGGTGAGCTGAACGATTTTAGAGTTAAGAAAAAAAAAGTATTGGCATCTGCAAGTATGGGGAGTTGATTGCATGTACATTTTAATTGGCAAAAGCATGTATACACGTAGATAAAATGTGAGGCTTAATAAAATACATCAATATAAAAGAAGAAATAGTTAGATTCCCGAATACTGTTCAACCTGTAATATTTAAACCTGTGAGCCTGTGTGACTTCTAAGCGTGTGGCATATGGGACCCATGATTTGTAAACATGTAACCTGTAAACCTATTGTGACATTTCAACCTGTGGTATGTAAACCTGAGGCATGTAAACCTGTGATTTGTGAACCTGTGACATCTAAGCATGTGATATGTGAACCTGTGACCTCTAAGCGTGTGACATGTAGAAATGTGAACCCGTGATCTATATAACTGTGACCTGTAGTCATGTGCAGCGTGAGCCTGTGACATGTAAACACGTGACCTGTGAACCTATGACCTTTAAACCTGTATGATGTGAGCTTAAACAAGGATGTGTCCTGGCCCCAACCCTCTTTGGAATACTATTTTCCCTTCTAATCCAAAACGCGTTTGACAAATCCACCGAAGATTTGATGACAAACTCCTAAATATTGCCAGACTGAGGGCCATAACTAAAATCAGAACCACCCTCGTAAGAGATATGTTATTCGCGGATGATGCAGCGGTAGTGGCACACACACAAGAGGAACTTCAGTCACTAATGTCCAGCTTCTCTCAGGCCTGTAAAGAATATGGCTTAACTATTAGCACTAAGAAAACAAATGTTATGGGACCACCTGCTACAGCACCACCCTCCATCCTCATTGACGATGACAAGCTGGATGCCGTAAATGATTTCTGCTATCTGGGATCCACAATTCAAGATGACCTGTCTCTTCACCAGACTCGGGTCAAGAGTTTGGGAAAACCAAAAGCTAACTACAGTGACCAAAATGGAAGTCTACAAGGCATGCGTTATGAGTACACTACTGTATGGCAGTGAATCATGGACCACCTACGCAAAGCAAGAGAGAAAACTAAACTCATTCCATTTGAGTTGAAAATCACATAGAAAGAAAGAGTGTGCAATACTGAGATCAAGAAAAAAGACATAGCCCTAGATCGCACCAGATGGAGAGAGACGGTGACCAAGAAAGCTATGGACAGCGAAAGAACATGGGCCTCAGCTCTGGAAGAAAAACGTACAATGCGAAAGATGGCCAGCTCCTCTACCACCGAAGTGAAAGCCACCTTAACCTGCGATATGTGTGGACGGGAGTGTCTCTCCAAAACAGGGCTCCACAGCCACATGAAAAAGTGTGTGAGATGAACCATAGTCGTTCTACGACGGAAGGAGGCCAACATATCGATGTGAGCTTGTGAATACTTAATATAATGGCAACGACCCGTCCTTCGCGGCTATGGCAATCCAGACAAATTAGCCGACCGCGGGCCAGTCTCTGTGGGTACGACATGGGGCCTGATTTAAGTATGTGGAGGCCCCAGGATAGGATTTTTGTGGATACCCCTACACTTTTTCGAAAGTCACTCCTAAATGAAAATACTTATATCAAAAAGCAAGCTATATTTTATAAGCAAGAAACAGAGTTCTTGTAAATTTAATCTCACATTCCTTTTAAAAATATTTAATATGCATGATTTTTGTTATAAAAGGTGTGGGGGGGGGGTATTTAAGGGGGGGGGGGGTAAGGCCCTTGGTAGAGGCACTGTCGTAAATCCGGAGCTGTCGTTACTTATTCCGAGCTGCTACAGGCGTACACTTCTTCATCACGACCTGTTATGCCAGCCGAAAATTGCGAACAAAAAAAGTTTAAGTTTCTGACCCGTCGAAATTCAGATACATTTTATCTCTTTTGTGGAGGCCCCTTTCTTGTGGAGACCCCAGGGCTGTAGCTTCGCTCTTAAATCCGGCCCTGGTAGATCTACTAATTCTACAGTTCTAAAGATAAACATGACCAGATATGGCTGTGTATCTCTGTGATGCTGTAAAGGACTGATTGGCAGAAATCTCGAGAGGTGTTGATCTTCGCAGTAACTGCTTTGCCTTCTGACGTAACGCGGGTAACAAAATGAAAGTCTAACCCCCCAAAACATACAGCCCCCACCCCGCAGACTCATTATTCTTTAGCGAAGCGTTTTTATTTTGTTGTTGTTGTTGTTATTATTTTGTTTTGTTTTGGACATTTTCCAAAGAACATTACGTATGGCTACGCCTTGTTCAAACTTCTATTCCAGCTCGAAGTTTTAACAATTAAGAAAGCCCATATTCTATCTGATAGTCTAGTCGTCTGACCAACATCTGATCAGATAAGTCTTCCATGACATGACCGCGGCTGGGTCATTTTCAAGGCTAGCGCATGCGCGATTGAATATTCACCTCTCCCCTCCCCCCCCTCCATTCTTTTTAAGTCGAAGTTCCATATCCGGCCCTAGCGCAGTCAGTCCCTTCACGCAGCCGGAAGTGCATTATCCCCTAGAAACGTGTCATAAAAAGCAATAGGGAGCGGGGAACAAGGATAATCAATTTAGCTTAGCGTCATTCGTTCACTTTTAACTCTGCCATCTTGGCACAAGGTGGACAACTCTACCATCTTAGCACTAGGTAGGCAACTAAACCAGAAAATTCATTCTGGAAAAAAAATTGTGAAAAAAATTTAAAAGCTGAAAAAAAAAAGTTTGTTAGTCAATAAAGCTGGACTCCTGCCGAGAAGTCCATTTGGTTTCTGGGTTTTCCTAATGCTTTATTATCACAGAGGCGGCTGTAGCAGGGCCTCGAATATTTGTACGATTGGCTGATGATGACAAAAGATTATTATTATCTCGGGGTCCCCCTAAGGCTATGGGCCTGGGGCGATTGCCCCACTCGCTTCCTTCTAAGTCCGCCCCTGATCGAGATCATTCGTTACGGAGGGCCTCAACACTGACCTGCAACTTCACAACCTTTGGGCGATTTAGACCAATAGCTCGTTGCCACGTCACAGGTCTGTACGACGAGCTATTGGTCTAAACTGCCCACAGGTTGTGACGTTGCATGTCAGTGTTCAGGCCTTTTAGAGCCTTTGATCTCGCTCTGATTATCAGCAAAACATTTATTGCTAACTCTGACATGGTTAGTATCGATACTGCAGACTAAAAATAATTTTTAAAAACTTAGATCTGGGTGTTTTATTAATGAAATGCTATCTGCGCTATCATGGATTTGTCACGTTGACAAAGTGTTAGTTTTTTTTTTAATTTAAATCAAAATAAACATGGCTTGAAGGTTCGTGATAAGTACATTATGCATTCAGTGCAGTATTTAGCCTTGAAAAGGCTCTAAACTATTTGATATATGGGGCCCTTTATAAGTCCAGATATGATATGTCAGTGCTAAATATTTATTGTGGGCCCCAAGCCTATATGTGCATCCTGCCCGTATGTATATTAATAAAAAAATTAACCTACTACTAAAATACTATTGAACCTTAGTTTGTAATGTGAGATGAGAAAAGGGATCGCCATGCTGATTGGGCACCACGACGAACTTCCTACCATTGTCATTTAAGACTGTAACGGCCATATCAGGAGATCCCTGAAGATCAGACCTTACTGCAGGTCATATCAGAAGATCCTCGTGGCTCAGACTTTACTGCAGGCCACCAGGAGATCACCAGGGCTCAAACTTTACTGCAGGTCATATTACTAGGGAAAAAAATAGAGACGATAAAGTGCCACTGGAGCATAGATCGGGTTGCCTGAATCAGCCAGGAAAAACCAGTGACTTGTTAGATTTTAAGTTTCTAAATAGCCCAATCAATACGAACTAAACGTAATCGTCTTGTTTGAATGTTCGTTTGCAATTCATCAAGTTTAGACGCCAATGTATTCAAATCAAAACAACTTAATATCAGAAGATCCACAGGGTTTGCAAGGACCTTCCTTCAAGGAACAGTTCCATGGAAAAGAAGAAGAAGCCGACCAAAAAGCTTAGAAGTGGTGGGAAGACAACAACATGAAATGGACGACCTATCAATGAAAGAGACTCCAATCCCGGTAAGAGACGAAGAACAGTGGAGAGAAACGGTCGACAGATCACGTTTGTTGCCCCAACGGGTCCAAAAGACCAACGGACAGGTGAAGGGAAAGGTGAAGGTCATTTTATGAGCGTTAGCTTTTTTCTGGCCAATGTCTTTCAGTAAGGCTATTATTATGAATTATGATTTATGAAATCATTTGTCGTTCTTATATTTAAATGTGCTTGTAACTCGTCCGTGAGAATGTGTTTATAAAATGTCAAGATGTGTGTCGTGTAGTCTTTTTGTGTATTAAAGCCATACTACACGGACATTGTTTTTTCGACTCTTTATTATTATTATTACAGTAATATTCTGTCAGTCCAGCTTGCTTGAGCGATGTCCTTTTACAAAATTAGTCGTGCATCATCTCTATTAGTTATCCAGTTGCGCTGTAAGTTACTGCGCCATCAAATTAGTGCAAGATAACTATTGCGCCATCCAGTTTGTGCAAAAAACTTACTGCACGATTTTGCATCATCAAATCGTGGCTCCGTTTCAAGTTTCTTTACGAGTTACCGTAGCACTTAATTCATAAAAAAAGGGCCTGAACACTGACCTGCAACGTCACAACCTGTAGGCAGTTTAGACCAATTACTCGTTACCACGACGTAATTATGGGTGGTGTATTAAGCCTCCAAATGTATTTTCCCCTATTATTTTAGCTGCCAAATTATAGTTGAAGGAGTGACATTCATCTGGGCATTAGCTGATTATGTGTTTTAAATCTAATTAGTATATTAATAATTTTGTTTATGTTATCAATTGCCTCCCTTTCTATTTCTCCTTTTTTTTTTTCATTTCCACCCAGCCTAGAACTGCTCGAAGTGGTACCACGACTTTTAAAAGGTTGATTTGAAGTTAGTCATCGCACTAAACCAACTGACCTCAGGCTATAGATTTCTAAGCACTTGGTCAATCAGCCGTGTTTAATTAAAAGGGTCTTGGCACTTGACATGCACTCGTTCACCTTTGAATGCCAACTTTTTTTTCAACCCTTTTTATTTTGGTCACTACCTAGAACAGTTCCCCTTGGATTTCGATGTAATGTCCAGGGAATATTATGTTAGTATTGGGCAATTAACAGATGTATGTTACAATCACTGATGTATTTTTTTCAATCCGTAGATTTATGTTGTACATTCATAGATTTATGTTACATCCATAGATCTATATTTTATTCAAATATTTATCTTTAATTCAAAGATGTATGTTACGTTCATAGATTAATGTTTTACACTCATAGATTTGTGTCGCATCTATAGATTAATGTATTCATTCATTCATGGATTGATCTGACCCTTGAATCTTATGTCCACTGGTTACATTTGGGAGGACGTTAGGTTCTAGTGGATAAGAGAATGGAGGAAATGTTAATGACTCCCCAGGCTGACATAGGTTAATATCCAAAGATCTACACCACAGATTTAAACCACAGGTCTAAGCCACAGATCAACACAACAGGTCTAAACCACAGATCTAAGCCACAGATCAACACAACAGGTTTAAACCACAGATCTACACCACAGGTCTAAACCACAGATCTACACAGTAGATCTCTCTGTGGCATTTTGTGGCATTTTACGTCTCGAGAGACGATCTTTTCCCTTTGCAACTTCTTGTGTGACTAAAGAGGCCAATCCTTAATGCACAGCTGCGATCGCAAGTTGGGCATATATGATCACCAGGAGCTGTTGCATTATCACCCTTCTTTCTGCTTCTGTAGTGTATGGCATCTGCAATCCGAGACCCTTCCTTTATGCTCTCTCTCCATCCAGTGCTACTTTTTCCCAGCTGCTAGTGTCGATTTTGAAGAGATTCATGTCGCGTTTGCATACATCAATGATCTACACCACAGGTCTAAATCACAGATTTCCAACATCACAGATCTACACTACAGATCTACATTACAGATCTACACCACAGATCTACATAGCAGATCTACACCACAGATCTACATTACAGATCTACATAGCAGATCTACATAGCAGATCTACATCACAGATCTACATCACAGATCTACATTACAGATCTATAGTGATGGGCAAAAGTTAACTAAAAAGTTAGAAACTTTTAGTTTAACTAAAAAAAATAGTTAAGGCCATTGTTTAACTAGAAAAACAAGTTTAGTTAAAATCGTAGTTTAATTAATTTGTTTTAGTTACTAACTAAAAAGTTTGATTAAAATTTGTCAAACTTTTCAACATGTGGTCAGGGTTGAAATGCACTTCCTGTTTTCTGGTCATGTGATATCAATAACTTAGATTATCAAAAAAAAATGATGCAGCAACTATTTAGACAGTCTGTATTTGAAGAGGGTAAAGTAAGATGCTGGTAGAAGTTATGGAAGTAAATATTTGCACTTGAAAGTAGCAGTATTATAAAATGTTAAGCATTTTTTGCCAAAAGCTTCTATGCAGTATTATGAATGGGGTTGTTCCAAATTTTTTTGTGAGCCACATGGAGGTGTTTAATTTCTGTTTCTAGTGGGAATCTGATTAGTGAGTTAGGTCAATATTTAGTGGTTTTAATCAATTCATTTGCGACAAACAATATTTTTTTAAACTCCAGGAACATCAAGTACACCCTTTTATAGTCTTAAAACTTATTGAGATCTATTAAGTCTAAATCAGCAGCTAGGCCTATATAGATCTAAAAGCATTAGGGTAACCAAACCTAGACAAAAAATCTTAATCCGCACCCTCTCTGACCATAAAGTAAATAGACTGTGTCCAACTGATTTTAACAACCTGGTCAGCTAGACATACACATGACCACATGTAGGCCTAGTGTACTGTACGTGTGTAGTCGACAATACTGTAAGACTATCCGCATTAAGCGTTATACAATAGTGTTTGCTTAATGTGGAGAGGTCAGACAAGAAAATAACACACTGGCAAGCGAGGCTAGTCAATCATGTTCGTATATATATCTTTACACTAAAATAGTTATACACCCTCCTTGCCCAAAAAGTAAATAGACAGTGTGTCCGACTGATTTAAACAACCTGACCAGATAGACGTACATGTGTAGGTCTATATAGTGTACTGAGTGTGCAGTCCATAATGCCAAGATCACCCAGTTTTTTTTTCCCTTGTGCGTTTAACGGTTATGCAATAGTGTTAGTTGTATTTTTAGTGGTCAGACAAGAAGATAGCACATCGGCATGGTTAGTCAAGCATGTATTTTACACTATCAAATAGTTCTACAGGTCCAATGTTTTAAAAACTCCAACGATTTCGTTTCTATTTCTTTTGATACTAGGTCTAAATTTGAAATTCCAAATCTATGTTATTTAATGAGATTTTAAACTTTACCAGTTTAATTAAGATTTTCTGTTATATAATAAGTTAATATAATTTTTTTTTAAAAAGAGTACCATGATGATTATATCTATATAGGTCTAGTTCAACCCCGCCTCTCTTTAGTTTAGTTTAACTATCTTTTGAAATTCATGATAAACTACTTTATTTTAGTTGAAAACTAGTTTTAGTTTAACTTTAAAAGTTAGTTTAGTTCCCATCACTACAGATCTACATTACAGATCTACATTACATATCTACATCACAGGTCTAAACCATAGATCTGCACAGCTGATTCTCAACTTTCTTACCTTTTGTTAATAATTTTATATTTGTTTTAAAATCTTTTTGAAGTTATAAACCCGTGTATAAATTTAGTCACAGTATATAAATCTGTAGCTTAGTGATAAAGATCCAAATTTGGTAACAGTAGAAAACTGGATCTAATTAGAGATATAAAGTTCCCCTTTCAGACCAGATGATCTATAGGGCAGAGGAAATAAAGGTCATTGGTTAACGAGGGTGTCATGCGGCCAACACAATGACCAACCGCCTTTACTTTTCCGATAATAACACCAGGGACTCATCAGAGCTGGAGGATTCGAAAATAAAAAATCCCAGTCTTCACCAGGATTCTAACCCGGGACGGGACTCCTTGTTCGGAAAAAATGTTCCCCTTTTCAGACCTTGTGGTCTTTAATATAAAGATCATCTGTTTCTGTGGCTTACGGTTAACGAGGGTGTCATGTGGCCAGCACAACGACAAACCGCCTTTACTTTTCCCCAATTAATGTCAGGTAGCCTTTAGAGATGGGTGGCGCCATAAGATCCCGAAATTTAAAATCCCAGTCTTCACTGACTGGGATTCGAACTCGGTACCCCCGGTTCGGAAGCCAAACTCGTTGCCACTGAGCCACCGCGCCTTGAATTAGAAATGTGGTATAGAACATTTGTGTTTGATCCAGATAATGATTTGAACTTAAGTCGGTGATCAAAATATTCCTGAACGTATATTTGTTCATTTAGCACTTTATTAAATACTAGCCGGACATTACCTGTGGCCTGCAGACATTTAGTTTGTGTATTACTAATCAAGTATATTGGATTTATATATGTATGTTTTCGCTAAGAAAATAAAAGTAGTTTTGCGAAAACGGGTTTATCCGTTAAGCCAATACATCCATATCTATTAAAAACGAAAGTAGCGCGAGATGAATGAAATAAAAAGAACAATTAAAAAGGGTTTACCCGATTTGTTAAATAGATTTGATTATAAAGTACGTCAGGACGTCTAAATTCGCAGATATAAGGAACGAAATTTATGTAAAAAAAAAAAAAGCTTTTGAAACACTAATTTGAAGGCTAATTTTATTAATAATGAAATCAATATACTATATATTTTATATTTTCATTTGTCAAAGTCATATGGCCAGCACAACGACCAACCGTTTTGCTTTCCCCAACTAATGTAAAGTGCAACTAATGTAAAGTGCGCATTAGGGTTGGGTAGACTCGGGGCGCCCCTAACATCCCAAAATTAAAATCCCATTCTTCACTGAGATTCGACCCCGGGATCACTCGGTTCGGAAGTTAAAATCATAGCCATCCAACCAGCCACCCAACCAGGCAGGGTTTAGGTAGGTTCCACACATGAAGAGTTTGCCAGCCAAAAAGAGGAATTGTAAAAAAAAATATGACCTTCGACCTTAACTTTTGTTTAACGTTTCGCTTCCTTTCGGGTCTTCGGAAGAAGTGAAAGCGGAATGGCAATTGTACAAAGAATATGATTGTTCAAAACTCAAAGGGATTCCAACGGGGCCCTGGGTATTAAGGTCCCAGTTCCAATGCAATCTCTTCCAATCCCCGACAACTCTATCCATTTTCCATTACGTCAAATTCAAGTGGCTATTGTATCTCCACCAGCCCCCGGGTGCATTAAGAAAGATCCACCCCACTCCGGGAGTATTTTAATGATTTCTCCGTACTGTTATAACTTGCGGTTGGGGGGGAGCATAGTTGTGAAGGGCAAAAGAAAGGAGAGACAATGAGTTCGGGGGGGGGGGGGCTCAATTTGGGAATGATTTGGGCTACCGGGGTCTCAGTATTGCGCCGCGGAACAAAAGACGAGGAGACCAAATTGGTGACTTTACTTTGTCTGACCTTGGTATTGACCTTGGGTAACAGTGCAGCAGCATGTGCTAGCGGAAGTATGTACGATGCTGGAAAAGGATTGACACACACACGCAGACACACAATAGCATTTTTCCCCTTGTTCGTTAACGTGAGCGAGTGTCATCTGACTTTAGTTATGGGCTGACTGCGGACTGTGGGCTACGCCTTTGGCTTCCCTGGCACAAACTAGACCCTTTAGAAACTGATTTATTGAAACGATACGCTTGAGTCAGATTTGATGATATTTGATTGACTGCATGGTAAACGTGTCTTAATATTACAATGTGTTATCGATGATATTGATTGCATATTGATATTATAACCAAGTATGAATTCTCCAATAATATCGTGATGCCAGAGATACTAGTTCAAAGTATAATCTCAAAACTAAAATCTTTAAAATAAATACAAAGCTTTAATTCTGGAACTATAAATTGCTTCAATAATATACACACTACATAAATATACAATACAATTTAATTTAAATTCTTTTACTCAAGTCGTCCATCTCCCCCACAACAGAATATATTTGTACTTTAAGTACTTCCGTTTTTCCCTTTTCTCGTAACGTCCAAAACTATTTTTAGAGCTTATGGAAAAACTGTCCTCATTTTAAATAAACCATAACCTTGCGCTGCAATCTAAAAATAAACTTAATGCAACAGCTGCTTTATCTTATCTTATATAATACAAACGTTACTTCAAAAAAGAAGATGATTACTTCCTACGCGTCATGCATTTAGTCATGCATATTAACCAATGACTTAAATTCTGCCAAGTCACTGTTTTTTTCTGGCTAGCTCAGGCAACCCATTCCATGCTCTAATAGCACTAGGGAAGAAGGAGTATTTGTAAAAATTTGTCCTAGCATATGGGACGAGGAATGTGCCTTTATTTTTGTGTCTTTCAGAGTATTTTATTAAATTTTGTTTTTGTATTTGAAGATTATGGTTCAGTGTTTTATGTATAGTTGCTACTTAACTTTTGAGTCTTCTGTCCTGAAGGCTTTCTAAATTTAGTGATTTTACTAAAGGTGTTACTCTGGTTAAGTGTGAATATTCGTTTGTTATGAATCTCACTGCTCTATTTTGTGTCTGTTCCAGTTTCTTAATGTTTTCTTGAGTTGAGGGGTCCCAAACGGAGGATGCATATTCTATTATTGGCCTAACCAAGGTTAAATAACATTTTAGTTTTATGTTCTTATTTGATTTATAGAAATTTCTTTTAATAAATCCTAATGCTTTGTTTGATTTTTTTTATAGTTTCATCAATATGTGGATTCCATGACAGTTTTTCATTTATTATAACACCTAGGTATTTTGAGTTTTTAGTCTGTGTTACTGGTTTGCCATGAATAAGATAAGTGGAATTAATTTGTTTTAGTTTTTTTGTTACTCTTAACAACTGACATTTTTCTGGGTGGAAAGACATGCTCCAATTTGATTCCCATTTCTGTAATTCATCTAATTCTCTTTGTAAAATTTATTGTTCTATATATTATGCAATCGTCTGCAAATAATCTGACTTTTGTTCCTGAACTAATGCAATTTGGTAAATCATTTATGTAAATTAAAAATAGTAGTGGACCCAAGACTGTTCCTTGAGGTACACCTGAGTTTACTGTTATTGGTGTTGATTTAGAGCCATTTATTATTACAGTTTGTTCTCTTCCTATCAGAAAATCTTTAATCCACTGATGCAGTGGTCCATTAATGCCGAAATATTTTAATTTTTTAAGCAAACTATGGTGGTGAACTTTGTCAAAAGCCTTGGAAAAATCTAGTAAGATAGCATCTATTTGTTCACTATTATCTAAACCTTTTGAAAAATCATCAATTAGTCCTATTAGTTGTGATTCACATGATCTATATTTCCTAAAGCCATGTTGGTATGGGGTGAGGACATTATGTTTGTCTAAGTGGTTTATGATGTTGCTACATATTATGTGTTCTAGTATTTTACATGTGATGCTGGTAAGTGATACTGGTCTGTAGTTTCCTGGATCAGATTTTTCTCCTTTTTTAAATAGGGGGGTGACATTAGCTTCTTTCCAGTCCTTTGGTACTCTGCCCTGGTTAAGCGATGCCTGAAAGAGTATTTTGAACACTGGGGCTAGCTCATTGTTTAGTTCTTTGAGTAATCTAGCTGGAATACCATCAGGTCCAGACGCTTTATTTGGTTTGGTGTTGGCTAATAGTTTTTTAATTCCATTTGTCTCCTGGGGCTGAGAATGCTGATGCAAAGTATTTGTTTAGGATGTTTGCTTTAGTTTCATTATCATTATGTATTATGTTATGTTCATCTTTTAATGGCGCTATGCCTGTTGTTTCCATTTTCTTAGACTTAATGTATGACCATAGGTTTTTGTTGTTATCTTTAGATATTACATTGTTTATGTATTCACTCTGCAGCTGTCTGCTTACTTTTTGGGTTAGGTGTTTAATTTTTATATACTATGCTAATGTTACATGACATTTATGTTGTGATCAAACTCTCTATTACTTTTGGCTCTCTCTCACTCTCGGTACTGGTATTCCTTTTTTACTATCTCTCTCTCTCTCTTTCTCATCTTAATATCAATCTTTGTCTCTCTCTGTTTATGTTCCTCTCTGAAAAGTCTGTATCACTCTCTCTCTCTCTCTGTGTGTCTGTGTGTGTGTCTCTCTCTTTATAAATAAGTCTCTTTTTCAGTCTCTCTTTTTCTCTTTACTTCCCGCTCTGTCTGTCCATAAGTGTTTGTCTTGGTCCGTATGTCTCTGACCTCTTTCTCTCTTCTTTTCTTGCTGTGTTTATCTCTTTCTTCTCTTTCCCGCCTTTTCTCCACATCCATTGTTAGTTCTCCCCACCAGTTTCAGAAATAAAAATAATAAATAAAACATATTTTCCCTTTTTTTTACCTCCCCTTGTCGTCTGCTAACTTAATAAATAAAATGTGTTTAGTTTTCCTCCACGTCGAGACCTGCCTCCTCCTATCGGCTGATCGTTTTGTCTCAAATAATCGAATGTCCTGAATGATACATAATATTTAGAATGATCATTATCATAATGACCATCATATCATCATAAATTTCATCGCTCTCTCTCTCTCTCTCTCTCTCTCTTTTTCACACACACACACACAAAACATTTTCTCGATTACAAACACTCTTTTTTTTCAATTACAAACTTACACACTCTATTTTTTGCGTGCTCATTTTATTAATTATAAAACTATTTATCAGGCTTATGATCTATAATTCAGTGTTTCCCAAACTGTGTTCCGCGGAACCCTAGTGTTCCGCGAGCCCTGAATAATTAAATAGTAGGCCACCACGTGATTTAATCTCTCTACAAAAATAATCAAAGTGTTCCACTAAATACTCAGAATGTGCGAAGTGTTCCGTTAAAGAAAAAGTTTGCGGAACACTGATGTTTATCTTTATCTTTTAAAATTGTCATTAAGTTTTTAATTCTTAAACTGTTTGACACACATTTTTTTTTTAAATTTGTAATCGGTAAAACAAAATGGCAGGAGGTAAATTTTTTTTTTTTTACTGACATGTCGTCAGTTTCTCGTGAGAAAGCAATTGTAACTTTTGATATTATATTCAGCTGCAGGGCCGGTCCTAACGATTGAGGGGCCCTATGCAAAACGGATTGCGTGGGGCCCAGTCATGGTAGGGATTAGCATAACGTCAAGCTTAAGATTTTGTATTTGAAAATAAATTCGTTATGCATAAGTTTTTTTTTTATAATAAAATGGAAGCTGGCAATGCCTTTTTTTAACACGCGTAGGGTTGGCACCCCAAAATGACAATTTTGTCTTTATTTCAGAACTTCTTGATATATTTTGCAATTACATGAGATTTACAGGAGATTTACAGGAGATTTACAGGAGATTTACAGGAGATTTACAGGAGATTTACAGGAGGCTTTGGAAAATCAGGAGGCCGCGGAAACCCTGTTATTATATATCAGTTATAATGGTTTAATTTTAATAATTTACACCTAGAATAAGCGCAGGGCCTATGGAAGTGCGGGGTCCACTGCGACCGCATAGGTTGCAGTGGCTAAGTCCGGCCCTGTTCAGCTGTCGAGATTTTTTTACTCTTCATGAAACCCATTTTAAAACCCAGTTAGACATCCATTATGATTTCCTTAAAACCCGGTTAGTTAACAGCCAAGACTTCCATTCTGGCTTCCTAAAACAGAAACCGGTTAGTTACAGCCTAGACTTCCATTCTGACTTCCTTAAAACCCGGTTAGGTAACAGCCTAGACTTCCATTCTGACTTCCTAAAACAAAAACCGGTTAGTTACAGCCTTGATTTCTATTCTGGCTTCCTAAAAATCCGGTTAGTTAACAGCCTAGACTTCCATTCTGGCTTCTTTAAAATCTGGTTAGTTAACAGCCTAGACTTCCATTTTGATTTCCTAAAAACCCG
Source organism: Biomphalaria sudanica (assembly GCA_036873155.1). NCBI lineage: Eukaryota > Metazoa > Mollusca > Gastropoda > Planorbidae > Biomphalaria > Biomphalaria sudanica. Next base: position 534,044 of record JAZGLO010005366.1, read on the forward strand.
GTTAGTTAACAGCCTAGACTTCCATTCTGACTTCCTTAAAACCCGGTTAGGTAACAGGCTAGACTTCCATTCTGGCTTTTTAAAAATCTGGTTAGTTAACAGCCTAGACTTCCATTCTGATTTCCTAAAAACCCGGTTAGTTAACAGCCTAGACTTCCATTCTGACTTCCTTAAAACCCGGTTAGGTAACAGCCTAGACTCCATTCTGACTTCTTAAAACAAAACTGGTTAGGTACAGCCTAGATTTCTATTCTGGCTTCCTAAAAACCCGGTTAGTTAACAGCCTAGACTTCCATTCTGACTTCGTTAAAACCCGGTTAGTTAACAGCCTAGACTTCCATTCTGACTTCGTTAAAACCCGGTTAGTTAACAGCCTAGACTTCCATTCTGACTTCGTTAAAACCCGGTTAGTTAACAGCCTAGACTTCCTATCTGACTTCGTTAAAACCCGGTTAGTTAACAGCCTAGACTTCCATTCGGACTTCCTTAAAACCCGGTTTGGTAACAGCCTAGACTTCCATTCTGACTTCCTTAAACAAAAACCGGTTAGGTACAGCCCAGATTTCTATTCTGACTTCCTAAAAAACCCAGTTAGGTAACAGCCTAGACTTCCATTCTGACTTCGTTATAAGTAGTTTGCAGACAGAGGATCAGAGGATAAATGATTATCCAGAAAATTAGATGTCCTGGAGAGACTATTATACTCTTACACTGACCTATATCTCGTCATGTTTAGTGTTACTGATGAAAACAGAATGAAACGAGTTGAACAAGACACAAAGGATGGATGAGCCAAGATCGACGCTTGAAAGAAGACGTTCTCATTGCATTAAATATACACATTGCTACTTTGGTATGTAAAATAACTGTAAGAATGACATTGTATGGTTAATACCTCTAAGTATATTCAGAACTATGTCCGTTGACCTAATTTCCATAGTGTTGTTGGAGCTAGTTGTTTAGGTAACAAACAATTACAGAGAGCCTATTTAAGAACTAAAACAGTTTTAATTCATCTTTAAGTTGAAATCATGAAAAGATTGAAAACAAACTATAGAAACTGCCTGGTCGTGCGGTTTGCGCGCTTTACTGTCGTTCGGACTTATCGGTAGTACCGGGTTCAAACCCTGCCCGCTCCCATCCCCGTTGTCCTGTTTCTCTGATGGGACATTCGAAACATGGAAAACATTTGACCAAACACAAAATAAGTTAATTTCAATAGTAGATTCACAAAAGTAGGTTGGACTTTATTTACTGAACTTTATGGGATGCAATTAATGGAAGTGAAAGAGTGAAATTGAAACGCAAAAAAAAAATTTTAAACTATTTTCTGTCCATTGTCCATCTCTCTGAGTCTATAAGTCACACACTGTCTTTCACTATTTCTGTCTGTCTGTCTGTCTCTCTCCTTGAGAATGTCCCTCGCTGTCTCAGTCTTTCTCTGTTTCATTGTCTCTACCTCTCTCTCTACACCTGTCTCTCACCGTCACTGTATTTCACTGTGTTTCTTTCTGTCTTTTTTTTTCGTTCTTTCTGTCTGTCTCTCTATGTCTCTCTCTCTCTCCGTCCCTCTCTATCTATCACTCTGTCTGTCTCTCTATGTCTCTCTCTCTCTCTCCGTCCCTCTCTATCTATCACTCTGTCTTTCTCTCTCTCTGTGTTTGTCTTTCTCTCTCTACATATGTCTCTCACTGGCCCCGTCTCCTTCTCTCTGTCTCGCTCTCGCTGTCTCTCTCTCTCTCTCTGTTTCTTTCTGTATATCTCTCTTTGTTTCCCACTGTCCCTATCTGTGTGAGTGCGTCTCTCTCTCTGTCTGACACTGTCTCTGTCTTTCTCTTACTGTTTCTTTCTGCCTCTCTTCTTCTTCTCTCAATCTCTCTTCCTCTGCCTCTCTCTAGCTCTCTGTACTACACCTGTATAAACGCCATACTCTTTTTTTTTTGGTTCTAGGAGTTAGAGCGGTTAAGTTTCGGTTTAAGTGAGGATAAAAGTTACCCCCCCCCCATACACACACCTGGGGGCTCCTATTCTATTTTATATTTGCATTTGATTCTTTACATACCCTAGACCTACCCCAACCTGCTGATTTTTTCAGTCGGAAGAGGAAAAAAAAGAGGTGGCCGGGAGGGGGGGGGACAATTTTACTTTTTTTTTTTTAAACTTCACCAAGTAACATGTCATTTAACTTATTGATACAAATTGTGTAACTTCTATACAAAAGTACACCCGCTTTGCCTTTCCCCGAGATTTGTAGAATCGACTCCTTATCATTGACCATAAGACTAAATCAATGTCACACTAAGGCGATCAAGGGGGGGGGGGCAAGCTAATCTGCCTCTTCTCTTTCTCGAAATGTGTCCGTAATGGTGGACCACCAGTGACTGTCCAGAGGAAGCGGGACTAACTCCAACCACAGAGTTGATCTAATCGACAAAGCAAACAACTAAGTAACTTCCGTTAACCGGGTTATCTTCTCTTCCATGACGTCAGTGCACGCCCTCCCCCCTCCCTCCATCTTTGCCTCTTATTTCCCACCTCCCCCCTTTCCCCCACTATCTTTCAGCATCCCTGACTCTAAATTCTAAAAGAAAAGAAAAAAAACTCACACATGACAAGACACAAAGAGTTGTAAAAAGAGTTAATTGCCCTTGGATACTATCTCGCGTTTCATTGGTCAGATCTGCATGTTGTTTTAAAGGGACATAATTAAAAAAAAAAAATTCGACCTTCGGTCACAATAACCACCGATGACCGATCAATGTCTTTATTTCTTAAACACTTGTTATGCCTAGACGAAGGCGACGAACATGTCCACGCGGTCTTTAAAAATAATTAAAGTATCTTTACCAGGATTGGAACTAAATGATCTCTGGGTCAGTATTAATCAATAAGGTCCAGAACATTCCTTAAATTCATTATGCATTCACAAGTATTGATATTTGAAGCACTGATGCCATGTATGAACATTTCATTTATTATTATTAATATTTTATTTTGTGTTTTTGAATCGCTTTTGTATCTTTGCATCTTTCATGCTTAAATCTAGCTCAGTGCACTACGGTCCCAACCTCAGACCTGTACACTCTTTGATGTTGTCATTCCATCCTGTTGTGTGTGTGTGTGTGTGTTTGTGTGTGTGTCTGTATCTTGTTTTTTTTTTCTGGTACTGTTCTCTTAAGGAAGAACCTTGCAGGCCATGAGAACCTTGTGATATTGCCATAAAGTTTAAAGTTTTGTTGGTTTTTTTTTTCTTACAATGTTCCCGGCAACTCCTTTGCGATCCTGTCCCGAAGCTCCTCATTTCTGATGCGGTATTGGTAGGTGATACCTTCTATAGCATCAGGTTTGCATGGCTGGGTTCCTCCTCTCTGGTTCTGCAATTAGCGTCCAAGATTCGCAAACATGCAAGTAGGCCTATGGGCCATTTCAGACACACGTCTTACGGGCCACAGCACCACACACACACACACAAAATCTTTCAGTCCAATAGAATTAAGCCTCTTCTGCTTTGTTATGCACTGCGAGCTGTTGTTTACAGCGGCCGTATATATTCCGCGGACCGTAGGTTGGTCATCAATGATCTATCCCATAATACCATTTCTCCCCCCAAACAATGAATTACCGTATTCTTACCCATATACTCTGCATACGCGTATATCTGAGACCAATTCTTATAGATGGCATGAACACTGACTTGCAACGTCACTACCTGTGGGAACCTTAGACCAATAGCTTATTGACACGTCACATGTCTGTACGACCTATAACGAATAGTCTCGGTATAACCCGCACACGCGTATACCCCGCAATAAATTACAAAATAAGTAAAACAAAAAACGTACAACCCTAACCCTTATATACCCCGCATGTGCAAAGCATCACTTGCGTAATGTACCGGTACATAAAGTTGCTGCTTATCATGGCATATTACAGATTATTTGCCGCATCGGTGTTCTTGAGGCTTATGATGAGGTGCTTATAAAGCTTTCCAATGTACATTTCACAACCACACAGCGAGCTAAAGGAGGTATAAACGACCCACAGATCTGTCTTTAGTTTCCGTTACGCCATGAGTTCATAAAATTAGTAAAAAAAAAACAAAAAAAAACGTTTATAACCCGCGGGTTATGTCTGCGACAATACGATTGTTCTTTTCGAAATACGCCGAAGAATTGGGACACCACGTACATCTCGTCTACACCTCAGTCCATACAGGACTATAGAACCTTGCCAAATACAATACATAACGTTATCCCAGATAGAAAGTAGAACTCAACAAAACAATGTCTGGCTATGAATTAATCAATGCTAATTAGCCCTACCTTTTTTTGTTCGAAGTTTTTGTTTTTGTGTGTGTGTGTGTGTGCTGATAAACAAAGCAATGCTGTTGTGTGAGACATGGCGAGTCTTTCCCACAATTAGAAATGTACTTTAAGGGAAATACCTGTTTGTTTACATGTAACATGCAACAATAGAGTATTTATAAAATAAATCCATTTCTTCGTGGAACAAAAAAGTTTTTTAGCGTCCTAAGTAATACCCCCTGTCAGAATGGTAATGCACAAACAGGTCTATTAGTTGAGGCTCGAGATGTGCACGACTTGTGGGAGGGGAGGGAGGGAATCGATTTTTTTTTAAATAAAAGAACAAGAAAAACAAAAGATACCTTTTGAAAAACAAAGCTTATATTAAGTGCAATTGTATAAATTAGTTTGAATCAGTCATGTAATTACATATACAATTAACCTAGACATAATAAATCTGTGCGATTTTACCAATTGTGCTTTTTTTTTGTTTAGCTTTTAGCTTTCTCAATGCGCCATTACCCTTTCACTTGTCTGGAGCAGATTAACAATGGAGGCTGGGAGAAGGGGGGATGTTAATGAATGTTTACATGATCATTTCTTGAATGTATACATAAAATGTTCCCTTCGTGCTCAAGGGGACTAATTCAACTTATACCACATTTGTCAAGTACGATTTCATTCCCTTGTTCAAGATACCGAACAAAATAATTAATGACCAATAGTAAATTAACTTTTTGTTTAATTTTTTTTTTAATCTTGTGTTGTCAGCTAAAAGATATAACTGTGCAAAATTTCAGCTCAATCCGAGATTGGGTGTGGGAGAAATAACGTGTACAAGCTTTTTCCCAGACAGACAGAGTGAGTTGATATAAGTCTTTGTAAAAACGAAAATTGATGGTAAATGTATGTTTTTTATCATCTTATGGTATCTTATCATCTTATGGTATCCTATCATCTTATGGTATCTTATCATCTTATATTGTCCTAAAACCGTTATAACCTCCGATAAACAGCAACTCCACCAAACATATCAACAACACTTTACAACAACAACAAAAGACTGAAGAAAAAAACAAATTTCATAAGATTACATCCAAGTTCATCCATAAGTTCAAACGGTCAAAAGGTCACATGAAAGCTAGCGCACCCCCCCCCCCGTTTTTTTTTTTCAAAACACACTCACGCACAATCTCCTCTTCCGCATGCAATGGACTTGGGCACAGCATAGCAATTGCATCCCTTCACTTCTGCAACTCATTGCGGTGGTGTGTGCAGCAGGCGACATGCTAAAAAAAAAAAGTTCATCGCGCTATCCAGCTATTTTTAGACTACTTCCGTTTTCCTCGGTCCTTTTAGGACACTTGCTAGTATATTATTATTATAATTATTTACTATTATTATTATTATTACTATTATCATCATAGTAATAAAATTGTCTATTCCCAATTGACAATAAATATTTTTGTTTTACAATAATAATTGATTTTAAAAGATTAAATTTTTTTACCCAGATTTTATGAAAATTAGAAGAAAAAAAATGGTATAGATTTTCTAACATGGCGGAAAACTATAATGATAAGATTTTTTTTTTTACAAGGTTTATAGTGAACTAAAATTTATCTATGCAAGTAGATTCTTCTTAAAATACACACCACTTTTACAACAATTCACTATTAATAGTAACAAACACGTGAGGCTCTTCTGTAGGGGAAGATATGGCTAGCCATATCTGTAACACATTTATGCCAACGGTTTTAGATTTTTTGTCAAAAATTATTTTTTAATATTTCTATTGCTAAGTTAAGTAAGTACTGTCATACTAACTACTACATTTACACAAAAATGTTAACTATAAACACTCTACCTTTTTTCAATTCCAATTCGATTATGTATTGATTTAGGATTTACAAAACAATAGGATCAATTACATACTCATTAAAAGACATCAGTTAGAACAGGTTCACATTTAGCTTAACATTCACTTTCACCTAACCTTTGGTCTTCTGGACCGTTGGGGCACCACACAAGATCTGACAACCCTTTTTTCTCCATTTTTCTCTGTCATTTGTCTTTGATAGAATTTTATTCTGATGTCCTTTCTGAAAATATTGAAACCTGCCTTTTTACCTGCCTGGATGGACCACTTCGGGGGCCGATTTTGAGTTTGTGTTTCCACACAAACTGTCTTTTTAACCTTGTTTTTAACAATAATCCAAACTTAGTACAAAATAAATTAATCATTATTTTCTATTATAGATTAATCAAGAGTTAATAAGGTCATTTTTTCTGAATGAAATGCGTCCAATCAACCTAGTTTATCGGTTTTTAAGGCTATTTCTGATATTCCCAGCTATATTCAGCGTTCCCTGTTAGTTTCTGTCTTTCCGGATATTTTCGTTTTTTTTTTCTACGGTAATTTTCGGTGGAATACGAGAACCGCACCTGGACAGAAAGAGACCATATTTATTATTTAAAAAAATATTAGTTTCAGACTTTTCTTTAGAATTGAAAACCGACAGCGAATGTTCTCGGGCGGTTTTTCAACATAGGTCTAAACATAACATGTCTTGTACAACTGTAGGTCTAAACATAACATGGATTGTACAACAGTAGGTCTAAACAAAACATGGCTTGTACAACAGTGGGTCTAAACATAACATGGCTTGTACAAACAACTGTAGGTCTAAACATAACATGGCTTGTACAATACAAAGGTAGGTCTAAACATAACATGCCTTGTACACAAGTAGGTTTTAACATAACATGGCTTGTACAACTGTATATCTAAACATAACATGGCTTGTACAAAGGTAGGTCTAAACAAAAGATGAATTGTACAAAAGTAGGTTTAAACATAACATGGCTTGTACAACTGTAGGTCTAAACATAACATGGCTTTTACAACAGTAGGTCTAAACATAATATGGCTTGTACAACTGTAGGTCTAAACATAACATGGCTTGTACAACGGTAGGTCTAAGCATAACAGGGCTTGTACAACAGTAGATCTAAGCATAACATGGCTTGTACAACAGTAGATCTAAGCATAACATGGCTTGTACAACAGAAGGTCTAAACATAACATGTCTTGTACAACTGTAGGTCTAAACATAGCATGGCTTGTACAAACAACTGTAGGTCTAAACATAACATGGCTTGTACAAAGGTAGGTCTAAACAAAAGATGAATTGTACAAAAGTAGGTTTAAACATAACATGGCTTGTACAACGGTAGGTCTAAGCATAACATAGCTTGTACAACAGTAGGTCTAAACATAATATGGCTTGTACAATACAAAGGTAGGTCTAAACATAACATGCCTTGTACACAAGTAGGTTTTAACATAACATGGCTTGTACAACTGTATATCTAAACATAACATGGCTTGTACAAAGGTAGGTCTAAACAAAAGATGAATTGTACAAAAGTAGGTTTAAACATAACATGGCTTGTACAACTGTAGGTCTAAACATAACATGGCTTTTACAACAGTAGGTCTAAACATAATATGGCTTGTACAACTGTAGGTCTAAACATAACATGGCTTGTACAACGGTAGGTCTAAGCATAACAGGGCTTGTACAACAGTAGATCTAAGCATAACATGGCTTGTACAACAGTAGATCTAAGCATAACATGGCTTGTACAACAGAAGGTCTAAACATAACATGTCTTGTACAACTGTAGGTCTAAACATAACATGGCTTGTACAACAGTAGGTCTAAACATAGCATGGCTTGTACAAACAACTGTAGGTCTAAACATAACATGGCTTGTACAAAGGTAGGTCTAAACAAAAGATGAATTGTACAAAAGTAGGTTTAAACATAACATGGCTTGTACAACGGTAGGTCTAAGCATAACATAGCTTGTACAACAGTAGGTCTAAACATAATATGGCTTGTACAACAGTAGATCTAAGCATAACATGGCTTGTACAACAGAAGGTCTAAACATAATATGGCTTGTACAACAGAAGGTCTAAACATAATATGGCTTGTACAACAGAAGGTCTAAACATAACATGGCCTGTACAAAAGTAGGTTTAAACATAACATGGCTTGTGCAACAGTAGGTCTAAACAAAACTTTTAAACTTTGCTCATTGAAAATAAATCTATATTATATTTGTAAGACACCACTGGCTAATTCATTCATTTATGTATCAAGAGATGTCAGCAATTGCACCTTCCTACAAGGGACGCCTTTACCCCTGAGATGCCTGCTAAGTAACGGTTTTGACAGATTCGTAGCCAGAACACCGCAATTAGCGAAAAACAGCAAGCTTTCTATTTTCGTATTTTCGGCATTTCTAAGCGCAAATTATAGATTACATTCGTTTTTGTTGTTGTTAAATAATCAGATACATTAAATGTCTTTTTGACTTATATTTTATAAAACTTAAAAACGACAACTCTTTTATCCACCAGCCTCTTATAAGTTTAGAATTTGGTCATTTCTTCCAATCTTATATTTGGTTATTTCTATCTAAGATTAGAATTGAGTCATTTCATTTAGTTTTATATCTTGGTCGATTCTCCCAATTCTAAATCTCATTTCTCACCTTACAAACTCTTGTTCATTGCTCATAATCTTGCAATGTGGTCATTTCTTAGAAAGTAGTCGTTTTTCACAATTTTTCAAGTCTTTTTCCTTTTTCCCCTTTGACCTAAATCAACAAATAAAGAAGTGTTTAGTTTCGCACAGTTTAGCAATCTTTTTTTGTTTAGTTTGTTGTAAACCAATGGCGTAGCAATCATAGCATGAAGGCACTCATTAACCCCAGGCCCCATGACTACTAAGGACATTGAAACGAAAGAAAAAAAGAATACTGTAAGATTTTAAATGTTCGAAGTCTTTTTTGAAGAGAGAGTAATATTTGGATAAGATAAACACCTGCATTCAAAGCAATGTTTTTGTAAATGTATTAATACATACTCGATTTGTTTTTTTTGTCAAGCTCAAACTACCGGAAGAGGGACCCAACATTAAATTCTTGAACAGCAGTCCCAAGGGTACCTTGTTACGCTATTGTCGCAACCTTTGCACTTGAACATTTGTCATAATCTTCGCACTTTAACCTTTGCACTTTAAACTTTGCCGTGACCTTTGCACTTTTAAAATCTTTGTCACAACCTTTGCGCTTTAAACTTTTGTCGTAATCTTTACACTTTTAAAATCTTTGTCACAACCTTTGCAGTTTAACCTTTGTCGTAACCTTTGCACTTTGTCCCCTCTCCTTGTTCTACAGTTCACAATGTCCTCTAAGTTCGCATTCATATTTTGGCCATTGAAATATTTAGAGTAATTTCGCCTTTGCAAGACTTGATCATTAGTTCACAGTTCGGTCATCTCTCCTAAACACACAACTGTGTCATGTCTAGAAAAGACAAAAAAAAAAACAACGTGATTTAATCTCACATTTTAGAAACAAATTTTCCAAACTTTTTTTTTTTGGTCAACTTTTTCCCCCTTTGAATTTTATCCTCCGTAAGCCCCCCTCCCCTATTCCCTCCCCCCTCCCACTTAATGAGAAATCCTCAGGGATTCACTCCCTGCATCCTATTGCATGAGAGTTGTGCATCTGACTGCACAAGAGAGGGAGCCTGGCACACGGGTGTGTTCTGGGGGGGGGGGAGGAGACGGGGGTTCACGCGCTTGTGGGGGCGGGGGGCTATCTTCTCCAAAAGTTAATTTTTGTGGCCCCTCCTTTTCTCATCTTTTTCTTTCAGTTTTTTTCTTTTTCGCTCTCCATCGCATTCACACACACACACACACACACACATACATACATACACACATGCAGTAGGGCTCATCAAGAGGGTGGTTATCCTTGGAGTGAGGGAATGTGTGAAAGAAACGGGAAGACAAAGAGGTAGAGAATAACGGAGAGTGGGTGAGGAGGAAAGAGTGAGAGGTATAAAGAGTGTGCGTGTGAGTATTAGCGAGAGAGAAAGAGAGAGAGAGAAAATGAGAGAGACAGAGAGAGACAGAGATAAAGAGAGGGAGAGAGAGAAGCTGGTCATGAATTACGTTTGGCCCTTCTCTCCTATGCTCCATTCAGGAATTGATCGCATTCTCACATGGTGCATTGATTTTTAAACCTTCTGACCTTATGAGTAAATACACCATTCTTGAGCTATATTAATATGTTTCTCTTATTTATGTGAGTATTTCAAATTTGTAGTGTCTAAATATTTTTAAAATTTGTTCGTTTTTAAACTCATTTTTTTAAATTATAAAATGAAATAATTTAAATGAAATTTTCTATAGTAACTAAACAAATCTGAATGTAAATATAGACTAGTAAAACTCTAAATTCGTGATTTCCATCAATTTTGTATTTATTTCAAACTTTAAAAAGTTTAATTTATGGTCTTGTTTACATTATATTCCAAACTTCAAAAAAAAAAAATGTTCTTGAGATACGAGATGGTTTGTAGATATTATATTGATAACAATTATTGTAGATCTACGGTACTGTTCTTGTTTTGAATTTCTTACGATTAGGTATTGTTGTTTTTTCTTCGTTTGCTTAAATTCTTATAGTAATCTCTTCTTAACTTGATATTTTCAAATACGTATTAATAAAAAAGCTTAGGGGAAGAACTCAACATTTACAGCTATATATATCAATAATGTAAGATTTATTTCTCTTTTTAAAAAAAACTACTATAACGAGATAATTAAAGAATTTGTTAATTATTTTATTGATTCATATTTTGTTAGAAACAATGACTAATTGTGCAAAGTTTCAACTTGATCCTTGTTTTAATGTCCCCATCTTAAGTCGGTTACATGTCCTAAAACTCACGACGTTCAAAACACCAAAACCCCTCGACCACCTGTAACATAGATCTACATTTCCTTTATATTGCATTTTAATGATTTTCTTATTTTGTCTTACATCCTTATTACTCTGTATATTGTAATATGTTTCTTTATTGGCGTACTCATTATTAGGAAATCACAATAAAAGTATACCCACATCTTGTGTATGTAATATTTGGTCGCCCTCATCTTGAAACATTTGGCTAATGGAGATAAAGAGACCACAATCTCCAATGGCCTTCTCAGATATTGAAGGAATTGAGCATGGGAAAGAAGAAGGATGAATTTTTAGCTCTAGTTCCTTCCTTCCGCCATGCCGTTCATCGCAAGCATAGCACGCGGTGATCCCTGCATTCTTACGGTTAATATGGCAAATACGAAAGACTCCCTCTGTAACTTGTCCTTCGGCCTCTCCACCTTTGAGGCAATCTAGCAGGGGTTAAATATTCATCTTGTTTATGGAGGGGGGGGGAGCGACTTCGGACAGGAAGTTTAGCAAAGAGCCTACCTTTTATGTCTGGCCTCTAGAAGAAATACTTAGTTTAGATCAACGGTTGAACGCGACATGAAGCTCTTAAAAATCGACACTAGCAGCTGGGAAAAGTGGCACTGGATAGATCCACATGGAGAGAGAGAGCATAAAGGAAGGGTCTCGGATTGCAGATGCCATACACAACAGTAGTAGAAAGAAGGGTGAAAATGCAACGGCACCTGGTGATTATATATGCCCAACCTGTGACCGCAGCTGTGCATCAAGGATTGGCCTCTTTTAGTCACACCAGAAGTTGCATTTTGAAAAGATCGTCTCTCGAGACGTCAAATGCCGCAGATGCCACAGATTAGTAGCTACTACAACTGAATACTAAAATAAGTTATATACATGTAGATACATGTTAGAAAATGAGGAAACCATGTCTCAGATTTGTTGACACTGGATCTCCGTCTCGACCGATCTGAGAAACCACAAAGTCTCGATCTATATGGAGACATGTATGTATTCTCTCCAAGGCTCTTGCAAGAGGGGATTTGAAACTCTTAAGCCCTCACTCAAAAGGGGTTCGATGATGATGATATAAATAAAAATATATATTATATAATATTTTGACAAATGACAAAATTGTATGTATAAATTCTACAAAAAAATGCAATATATTTTCCTTTGTAGAGTATAGAGTTTTGCACTCACTATGCTTAGTAATATCAGGTATTTTTTTAAAGTTTAAGAGCGTGAATTTTCTAAAAAAAAAATGTTTATTAATTTTTAATAATTTTATAAAAACAAAAACGGTTCTCTTTCAGAAGACAAAAATTAGCCGTCGCACTCTAGCTTAAGCTACAAATTGAAATTGGATTTTCAAAAGATTTTTGTTTGTATTTTTTTTTTTTTTGGAGACAGACGGACAGACAGACTTTACAAAACGAATGGCGATTATTTTCCCGTTACGGAGAACCCTTAGAAAACAAGAACTAGATCTTGTCCCATGCACTTTTGGCAAGCTGAAAACTTTGTGTTAGGGTCAGAGAGTAAACTAATCCGTACAAAGCTGATATCAACTCACTTTGTCTGTCGATTTTTTCTCGGGACTAGTTGAAACTTTGCAATATGCCATTATTTATTGGCATAGACAAGACATAGATCAATTTTAAAAAATAAACAATTAGTCAATAAATCACTTTTTAATTTAAAAAAAATAACCAAGTAGTCAATTACTTGTTATTAGGCTAATTATTTTGGCTGATAGCAAAAAGGGATTATAATCCTTTATTATTCACAAATATAGTTAAATATTTAGAGTTTGGTACGCTTAGATAATTGTATATTTTATTTCTCCCATGCCCATTCTCGGATCTAGTTGAAACTTTTAAACATCTATTTATTGTACCTAATAAAACATGAATCAATTAAAAATTAAACAAGTTGTCAATTTATTTTTGGTAATTCATAATTTTATTTAATATTAAATAAGGGAGAAATAATTGTATGTGCCAAGTTCTTCCCCTTAGATAAGCTTTGTTTTTTTTTTTTAAGGATTTTTTTATTTTGCTTGTTTCTTTGCGTTTTTCAATAAATTTTAACAAAACTAGCCTTCAGCAGGTGAGAATCCAGTTAAATAGACCCGAATATATGAATGTGTCCATGAATCTAGTGACCTATATGACATATCGTTCAATCAAGTTTTTTACCTGTCACGCTGCCCATGATAAGCCCGTTGCTATAGCACATAAATTTAGCACTTAAACAATTTTTTCGACGCCTGTGTGTGTGTGTGTGTGTGTAGAAAGGAGGAGGTGGAAATTAATTAAACTCAGTGAAGCGAAGCTGACCATCTCAAGGACACTTCACTTGGGTCCCACAGCGATCAGACCAAACCACTTTCCACACAGCTAGTGGTGTCAGTTATAATGTTCTAAATAATCTGACATCGCTGGTATCTGAATGGAGAGACTTCCATCCGACATAATCATTCTCATAACTCCTCACACTTTCTCAAAGTCGATCCAATTCTGGAAGCTGTGACCATGAGTACGACTGTGTAAAGGGATGGATATTCTATAGTATTTTAAGATTCTGTATAAATTTTATGAGTTAAAGTCTAATAGCTACACCGTTGTTTTTTTTTACTTTTTAAATTACATTCCGTCCACAGACATATATTATACCTAGACTGGAAATGGATATCTCTAACACTACACAAAAATGTCGTGAAAAACATTTTTGAAAAAGCTGAAACAAGGCGTTGTTTTGTATAGTAGTTATAATAAGTAGCTCTAGTTGTTGTTTTTCAACCCTAACCTATGTAGCGTATAATTTAATATTTAGATCTAGTAATGGACCTCATTCACCAATCGTAAACAAACAACATTTAGCCACGTGATTCTATATATTTTCTATACAAATTATGTAATCCATAAAGGCTGTCACGTGATACGTATTTTTCATTGTTTTATCAATATTATGACGTGGCTAAATGTGTTTATTTACTATTAGTAATGAGGTCCATTGAACATTGAAATAAGAGCACCAGTATTACACTTTTCAGATACAGATCTATAAAGATCTAGGTAATCAATCTATTTAAATGTACATGAGGTGATTGAAATAAACAGCCTTGAATTATTTCGATCTAGGATTTTGGAAACATTATCTCAATGGAAACTAACAGGAAATGGCTTTGTTTCATATATTTGCGTGAACATATAGTTCTATTAAAAATCTGCAAAATGGTATTGCATTGTTTGTAAACTATGAAAACTAAAGATCATCACATTTCTAACACAGACATATATTATTCAGAAAAGCAAAGGAAATTTTCTGGTGCCCATTTTTCCACTGCCTTATTCCCCTTCTATCTTATAGCATTAAATTTATTGTTTTATTTGAAGTTATCATCTACAAAGCTATGCACTTTATGCGCAACTGTGAGTGTATCGTCTATTTACAGCATGGGTTCCTCTTGTCCTCTCTATTTTGTTTTAGATCAGCATCTCTCCACTGGAGAGGTCGAGGAAATATATTTTTGCAATGGCTTAGCGGCCTCGCGAGACAATTTCAGCTGATGGACTAAATGGATCTTCGGCCAATATATTTTCAAATCCAAGTCGCGGCATAATTTTGTTAGCAGAATAAGCAGCAAGGCCAAGAGAAATACGTTATGGATCAGAAGATGAAAAGAAACAGAGAAATCCAAGAGTCTTATATGGATTAACTTTGGCACCGCTGGGGACATGTTTGGGTGTATCCTCCATTGTGGACATGTTTGGGTGTATCCCCCATTGTGGACATGTTTGGGTGTATCCCCCATTGGGGACATGTTTGGGTGTATCCCCCATTGGGGACATGTTTGGGTGTATCATCCATTGGGGACATGTTTGGGTGTATCCCCCATTGGGGACATGTTTGAGTGTATCCCCCATTGGGGACATGTTTGGGTGTATCCCCCATTGTGGACATGTTTGGGTGTATCCCCCACTGTGGACATGTTTGGGTGTATCCCCCATTGTGGACATGTTTGTGTGTATCCCCCATTGTGGACATGTTTGGGTGTATCCCCCATTGTGGACATGTTTGGGTGTATCCCCCATTGTGGACATGTTTGGGTGTATCCCCCATTGGGGACATGTTTAGGTGTATCCCCCATTGGGGACATGTTTGTGTGTATCCCCCATTGGGGACATGTTTGGGTGTATCCCCCATTGGGGACATGTTTGGGTGTATCCCCCATTGGGGACATGTTTGGGTGTATCCCCTTCTTTAATGTTTATTTATTTCTACGTTTTTTTTATCCCATAGTATTGATTTCAATTAAGAGCACTGACTCTTCAATAAAGTAAGGGGCGGGTATTGACTGGATGGTACCTAGACTGGGGGAGGTTAGGTGAAAGGACGCTTTGTATATTTAAGATTTATATTACTAAAAAAAAAGTGTCGACTTTAATATTTCCTTGTCATCACTATTTTTTCTAATTCTTATTTAAAATATTTTTTTAAAAAATGGTCCTATGAAAAAAAGTTTTTTAATTAAAGAAAATAGACTCGTTGGGTTCTACTCTATCTATATATCTATCTATCTATCTATCTATCTATCTATCTATCTATCCATCTATCCATCCATCCATCCATCCATCCATCCATCCATCCATCCATCCATCCATCCATCTATCTATCTATCTATCTATCTATCTATCTATCTATCTATCTATCTATCTGCATATTCTCAAATTATATAAATTATTTAGCAGCTCTAATACGAAAAGCTATTTTGTTTCTGCTTGTTCTGGTATTAGTTTATGCCTGTCCGTCAGTTTATCTGTACCAGTTAAAGTTCAAAATTTAAAAGTCCTATTAAAAAGCCAAAAAAAAAAAAAAAATACTTTAATAAAAAAAAATAACAATCACTTATATTAGGGAGAAAACTCCACATTTACAGCCATGCATATGTAAGATTTATTTCCCCTTTACTATATCAAACAAAATATTTGATTACAACTTCTTGATTAACTAATTACTAATTTTTATTGATTCAGTTTTTGCTAGAATTGTGCAAAGTTTCAACTTGATCCGAGAATGGGAAATTGGAGAAATAACGTGTTCAAAATTTGTACCAGACAATGTAAGTTGATATAAGCTTTGTACAAATCAAATTCCACCATCCCTGTCATCGTACTTAAAATTATGTATGCATATTGTATGCACATGTGCGTCAACCAGATTAAATACAATGTTTTTAAATATCTATAAAAATCCGAAAAACAAAGCAGATAGTAGACATCACATACACAAATAAAAACTATGTTTTGAATTTTTTTTTCTTGATTGCAGAAACTCACCTCTTCTTTTCATGAAATTATGTCGACTGATTTTTCATTTGTTTTGTAAACGGCATTAACGGTCTTTTGTTATATATGCAATTTAACTCTTAGTCAATGTGACCTTATTTATAAGTACAACTAACCCGCAGGTTCGCCCATGAGTTTGTCTACACAAACTCCCCTCTTTATCTTGTTATATTTATGCAATGGAGAATGCGCTTAAACAATTGTATCATTCTTTCAAGTAGCCCATGTATGTCGAGTGAGGAAAGTGTTTCTTCCTAGCACTTAGCGCCACACAACCACTGGTGCCACACAAACTGGCCACACCATCACTGGTGCCACACAACCACTGGCGCCACACAGCCGGAGTTCGTCGCCACGCTAGAAAAAGTGCTCATTATGCTGGTAAAAGTCGTCTAAGAAAGTTCGGGTCGAAGGTGCCAGAAGTTTGCAGAGCACTCTACAGCCAAGTAGCTGTTATAGTTTTTTATTTCCACGGCCCTGATCCTCTTGTTGCCTCGTGTTTGATCTCACTTTAATCTCGTCCAGAGTTTCTTTGGGATCTCGCTGTAATCTCGTTGTGACTCGCTAGTAAATCTCGCTCTGCACACGAGTTCTCGTTTAAATCTCGAACTAAGCTCATTAAATCTTTTTTTTATTTTTATTAGAAATACTGTGTCTTTGTATCAAGTGTTTATCTAGTAGTTGTTTGTTTTGTTGTTTAATTGGGGGTTTTTTTTTTCGCGAAGATGCGGCATAAGACACAAGTGACACATATTTATATAACTCTTGGGTGGAAAATACATTGGCCATTAATGTGTATGAAGGATATTTATTTTTCTACTTAACTTTTATGGATCACACACAAAAATCAATCATAAGTTCTATATTTGGTAATTTTACTCCTGGACTACAGCCCCCCTCCCCCCAGAAGTTGGACTACTGTTCTCATTCTACGTACCTTGCTTGTGTCTAGTGTAAGATTCTCTCATCGGATTCGACTTGAATCTCTTCTCGTGACGTTCGGCGCTTTGGGCGGGAAGCGGTCTCCATAGAGATCTGTCCCTGACAACGACCGCAGCCTCCTCCAGGCCGGTGTCCACTGCCCTGAAGTCTCTCCTGAATACGTGGCAACAAATTATACAAGGACTCGAAGACAAGTCTTTTATACATACACCTGAATTGCGTACAAAGTTTTAATTATTTCGCTACATGTGACGTGGCCTATTATTTTTTATAATAAAAAAACACCTCGAAAAGAAAGTACGGAATAGGGTTTGTACCACAGACTTAAATATATAACATTTAGACTGGAATATATATATATATATATATATATATATATATATATATATATATATATATATATATATATATATATATATATATATATATATATATATATATATATATTGTTATGTATGTATTAATCACAGAACTATATATTCACGCAAATTCATTAAGATAATATTTCGAGATCCTAGATCGAAACAATTCACGTCTATTGATTTTAGTCATCTTATGTACATTTTGTTTTTATGTATCTAAAAATTGCAAAATAATAATTAGAGACGAGAGTGCTCTTATTTTCGAGGTTTAATCATGGAACTTTACTAATGGAACACCAGCTTCGAGTTTTTTACAAAGCCAAAGAGAGTCGAAGTGCCGTCGCGCATCTTTTTTTGCTTATGGTGCAATGTGGAGAAATCCATGATGATGCCAAAGAAGAGATTTACTCTGTCAGACCCTTGGATTGACCTGCAATGGGTGTAAAACTTTCGTACGCTCTATTTGATTAGATGTGTAAAAACTTCATCCATTTTCTGACTATCTGATATAATAGATAAAATTTTCCCGAATAAGAGATCGTCACAAAAGTTATTTTTTTCGACCACCCTATAAAATGCCCCTTTTTTTAAAAAAAATAGAATCTAAATTCCGAAAATACAATCTTTCAGTGTTTCTGTGTTTGGTTTATTTACACTAAATCTGGATGAAGACCTGTCTACCGTTCCTCTAAATGCGTATTTGTTACGTTATACTAAATTGCATGAAATTAAAAAAATAAAAATAGGAGGCCTAATACAGTTTTGACACTCCAAGCTAAGCATTTCTAATCGTTTTTTTTAGTATTATTATCGAAAGGACTAGGCTATAGGCATGCACGTCTGGTGGGAAACAAAGAAAAAGTTCATCTCGGTAGCCTAAATAAAATGACAAAAAAACTAACAAAAGAAAACTATAGCCTAATCTAAAATGAAATAGATCTAGAGCTAGATTTTCTTGGACGATTGATATAAAATAAGTATAAATAATAAATCATATGATACAGATCTAAATAAACAAATACCGATGGAGTCATTCTTTAATTAATTATTAGAATTACTTGACTACCAACTGGGTATTTTTATTGCCAAAATACAATGTATTTTATGTGCATTTATTAAAAACAACAACCAAAAATTAAGCGTTAGTTCTAGATCTAGAAAGCTACTTGTCTTCTCTAATTCAGTTTTCTAGTTTAATTCTAGTTAGATCTAAATGTCTAGACCAGTAGATCTAAATCTAGCCAGGGTATTTGTCATGGAATAGATATAGATCTATAAACCTGCAGCCGCCTACTGATCACGATATGACAGATTATATTATTTATATAGTCTACTCTCTCTACTGTAAAACTCAATGTGTACTTCCATCTTTAGCTCAATAAGTCTACTCCAAAGTATACTATTTAAGTCACAAAGTCTGAAAATGCAAAGGATCATTATATATTCACATAAAAAAATGTAAAGGCCTAAATGAATCGAATAATCAGTCACTAATTTGACTAATCTAAATTGTTTTTTTTAAACGGCAAGTGTTATTGTCAATATTGATGACTTCTGACTTAAATTGTACACGAGTTGCAGAGATTCTAGCTTTTATTTTGATGACATGTTACGAGATATCAATGATATTTAGATGTACCTAGTGGAACAGACAGAAGGACCATTATATAAGGCAAAGAAGTAAGATGTTTATAATCCATCAAACTCACAGAGGACTTGTGTCATTTGGGATTGCATTTCATGCATTTACAGAAGCTACAAACTATGCTACAAAAATGATAGGCTTGTCTTTGATTCCGAAGACTTATAAGGAATGCTATGTTTCCAGTGGCTACTCAGCCCCAGCTGTGACCTACATATTATGCCACACTGAGCACAGGCATAACCATTGTCCACCTGTTGTAGAATCATTTTTTTTTCTTTTCGCCGTCTACCCTTGGCAATTAATTTTCATTGGTGTATACCACACCTTTGTAAGTGACCTCCAGCTGTCTCGTTCTGAAGCTGTATGCAACCAGGTGCTCTCTTATTCTATGTCAGTTAAAGCAAGTTGGCGCCTAAGCTTGTCTTTAAAGCATTTCTGTGGGCTACCTCTTTACGTGCATATAACATGTTAGGCAAATAGGTTTTGCCTATCGGAAGTCCATTTCGGAAAGTATAGGTGTTTAAACTGAAACTCCGAATATCTGGACTTCCAGTTACCAAGAAAATAAGCTTAGGTTTCAAAGAGACGACACTGGCATTTCAGCTAAGACGATCAGTAAAATTAATAGCAACTTTAATTGCAGTCCACCAGACAAGATAAAAAGAAACAAGAGTGGCTTCAACAGCATTGATGATATTTAGTTTACTTTTAGCTCATTGACTAGTATTACTATTTCATTGACTAAGGTTTTTTATTGTCAAATAGGCTTAAGTACCTGTACTAGTTCCTGCAATTTGATGAAAAATAATAATTAAATTGTGTGTAGCCTATATACAAATGTTTATAAGAGATCACACCTTAGCTTAATTTACTTAATTTCAAAACTATGATTTTGAGTTCTGACTCTACTCTAAATAAATTATATTTTATTTTAAGAATGCAAAGTTGGAAATTCTGTTCTGATGAAAAAAATTTATTAAACTAAAGTAGATGTTTATGGTTTCTTTGTATTTATTTTAAAATTATTTATTCATTAAAAATTAATTGTTCATTAACATTAACTTGAAGTAAAGATCAAAAACAAAAATTCAATACATGATCAGCTCTCAATTCATGCAGATCACAGCCCATCACTTAAATGTATTTACTGTCAATTCTACACACTATTCATTTCAAAATGTTGCTTTAAATTGTTATATGACACTATCAAAGTACTGGTACCTCACATTGATGTAGGCCTAAAGTAGCTGAAATAATGACAAATTTTCATTCACTAACTTGTACTACTGTCATTTATTATCAGACGTGTTAAAACTAATGACCTATATATATAATTGATGAAGCAGGAGCATCAACAAATCTTGAACAATAATTTCTACAGAAAAACTTTATTCTTAAATCCAAACAATATACATTTACAATGTAGTTAAACAAGTTAATTTATACAAATCTGTATGGCCTAAAGATTATAGCGTATTTTGAGCATTACATGAAAATAGTGTACTAATTTTTGAAATATTCTGGGTAATAAAAATTAAAAACTAATATGATACAATAAAATTGAAGCATTGGTCAAATAAAAATAATATTTTCACTCTAGATCTATGTAAACTATATGCTTGAAAAAAATCATTTTGAAATTAATTTAAAAAAAAAAATTATGGTTCTGTAGTCACTGGAATGATAGCAGTGATTATTTAACAATTTCATGATTATCCATTCATTTCAATATAATTATAACTGAAAAATAATTCACAAGGTGTAGATACAACCATTAGAAATAATGATTATAATTTTTTTCTTAATTTGCTTAATTCAAATCTAATATAAACAAGATTTCCTCTGTCAAGAAACTTATGAGGGAACAACATGCATGTTCTTCTCAGTAAGTTTTGCAAAGGGAATTAAGAATATTTAATTGATGTTGCTTTTTTTTGCCAACATTTTCAACCTTCGCACCAGGTTTTAGTTTTAAGGAGAATGCACCATATTTTATATGTTTACTTTTGTTAGATTCTTATTTTAATTTTAAAAAAGTAAAATTCCCCTTACATATCTTGCAATCTATGGGGCGGGGGGGGGGGGCAGGTGATCTAAAGTTGATCCGTTTCTGTGCCCCATGGTTAGCGAGGGTGTCATGTACCCAGCACAACAACCAGCCTACTTTTGAAAAAAAATCCCATTTCAGACCTCACAATCTATAGGGCAGATGATGTTCAGGTCATTTGATTCTTTGGCCATTGCATCATGTGGCCAGCACAACAACCAACCATCTTTACTTTCCAAAACGAAAGTCAGCTACCCATTAGAGTTAGGTGGACTCAGGGGCACCCAAAAATCACAAAATTTTTAATCTGAGTCTTCACAGAGATTCAAACCCATGACTTAACCATTCAGCCATGGATCCCCAAACCGCCTTTACTTATTCCTTACTATTGCCAAGTATCCATTAGAGCTTGGTGGACTCAGAGTAGCCTTAAGGATTCTGAAACTGAAAATCTCAGTCTTAATCAAACCCAGGAACCCTCAGTTCAGAAGCCAAATGCTTTACCACTCATCCACTGTGCTCCCTCCTGTCTTAATGGTGCTCAGATGAATAGTTTTCAAGTACAATATCAAACTGATTTAAAGAAATACTAAATCCAAACCTGTTGGCTGAATGACAGGATATACATAAATATGTATAGAGCTTACAGTATAATATAACTTAAATTAAAATTGGTCCAAGACTTTTATTTTGCAACATGATGGGATTTTCCTTTCTGCTGGTGCTATGCAGGAGTCCAAGAATCTCATCTTTTCTTATAACAGAAAGTTATCTAGTTATACAAATAAATAAAAGGATTTTAAACAAATAAAAAAATATGTGTGACATATGCTAAATGTATATATGTTATTAAGTATAATTATATAATTTTGCCATTCTAAAAATAGTCTGTACCTAAAAGGAGCTACTGCGATAATGTGTAGACATGGCCCTGACCTTAATAGTTTTGAATTATTACTATAGGTGAAGGCAGATATTCAGTTAATTTGATGCACATTGAACTCATCTAAAAGCAATTATAACATATATTATGATTTACATTTTCATGGAAAACTAGTTTCTCAAAACTACAAGTACTTCAGCTTATGAGAAAAGTGCATAGGGAAACATTGCAGTACTTTTAAGTGGTGCAACCATTCATTGACTTGTCAGGAATGCATGCCTTTTTCTTGCATTTCCAAACATAACTGTAATTATATAATTAGGCATATTGGCTAGTTTCTTTTGAAAACATTAAAATTTAAAATAATATTATTAAATTGAATACATTGTTGTATCAAACATACAAATTATCAGATATACTTTTGCCTAATTTCATCTAGCAGTTTATTGTAAAGGAATGGCCTGCACAGCAGCCAAGGTATATTAGGCATTCATGAAAGATGAATTTGCTTAAGAGTGTTATATAAAAAAAAACTAGAGAAAAATGTTAAATTCCATCCCAGATATTTGGATGTTGCTTGACCATGAAAATCACACAATTCATAAAACGTCTATTAGATAACTAAAATAAAAATTGTATAGTAGTACTTACATTAAATATTGAATGGATGTCAATATTATTAATGTCTGCCCACAGAGTAGAAATAGTATAAGTATGATCCTTGAGCCATTCTGGTACATCATCAGAACTGGTTGCCATGGTTACTTGTTAATAACTGAAACATTACAAACATTTTTTTTTATTTATAATTTATCACAGACTAGAATAGAAATGTTGATAGGAAAAATACCAATGGTTAGAACACACCTGATGATACTTTTGTAGCCTTATTACAGGTTAACATGCACCAAAACTTCATTCATTAAATCTGATAAGAAACATATATAGGGCCTATGTATCACACAAGTCCAAGTTAATCAGAGTGTCATAGCAAATAATTAACTAGATATGTGAGTTTTATATTAAAGTACTTAATTTCAGGGGATAGAAGTGACTGGAGGAGTACATTTCTTCTTTTGCATCCTCCTGAATTTGTCCATATTGCACCATGCGCGACGGCACCCCCCTAGTAAAATCTAGGAGCTGTTGTTCCATTAGTATAATTCCATAGTTTAATTTCTAGATCTAGATCTAACCATTTAATTATATGTTACATAGGTTAGGGCACCCCCCTAGTAAAATCTAGGAGCTGTTGTTCCATTAGTATAATTCCATAGTTTAATTTCTAGATCTAGATCTAACCATTTAATTATATGTTACATAGGTTAGGGCACCCCCCTAGTAAAATCTAGGAGCTGTTGTTCCATTAGTATAATTCCATAGTTTAATTTCTAGATCTAGATCTAACCATTTAATTATATGTTACATAGGTTAGGGTTGAAAAAAACCTTGACTTCTTATAATTAAACAACGCCTTGTTTCACCTTTTTAAAATGTTTTTTCCAAATTTTTTGTAGTGTTGAAAGATCTCCATGTCCAGTCTGGATATAATATACATACGTCTGTGGTTTGTATGTTTTGTGTCATCATCCTCTGAATTAATTGTATAAAAGCTGTTTCATTCACTTAGTGTCGACCTTTTCTTAACGTAAGCTTTTACCCCCACCCCCATTTATTTATTTTTTAACAGCTATTCTATCCATTTGTCAAAATAATTCTTCTTCTTTATTCTTCTTTTATGAAACAAATTTTTACGCGATTCACTAAAATAGTCTCATGCGTCCTGTCCGAGTAGTCTCAGTTATTGCTAATGCAAATTAATTAGAGTGGCCGTTCTTGACAGTAAACGGCTATTTATAGCTGCACAGCGCCCCCCACCCCCTTTTTTTTTTTTTTTTATATTTCGATCTAAATTTATGAGATGGATATCTTTGACTTCTACTTAAAGTCTTGAAATAATTTTTAACTTACTAAAATGTACAATCAAAACGCAAAATGAGACACTTTTACAAAACAAAAACTTTTAAAAAAAAAGTTGTTTTTCTTTTTTCATTTGTTCCGTTAAATAAACATGCGTGATGTAATTCCAGGTTTTTCTTTAATCTAGAGCCTCGTTTCCAAATACGGAAACTCAAACAATTCCAACTCTACAGCCAGCAACAAAAATATTTTTTTCTCTCTCTCTCATCTCGTTTCACTTCAAAAGGATCCATTTTCGTTTCGTTTCACTTTCATATAGTTCTTCTTTTTCTTCTTTCTATTCTGCAAAACGTTTGAGATGCAAAGCTCTGAGGCAAACAGTTTAGCTTGATAGAGAAGAAGGAAAAAAAAGAGAGAAAGGATTGTGGGAGAAGAAAGGTCATTACAGCGAGATGGGATTTCATTAACTAGCCGTGACATGCACGCGCGCACATACACGCCGCTACATACATGCACGTGCAAAGTAACTCACAGAAATAAGCACGTGAGCCTGTCTTCACCCCCCCACACACACACACCATGCACGTGTACAAGAGCATGAGCACAAGGTCAAGTGTGGCCACAGTTTATTATTTTCATTGTTATTATAGGTGTCACCTTCACCTTGACCCTTGCCCTCTTGAACCGTCTGTCTGTTGACCATCTCCCCTTTTTTCCTCTGTCTTTTCCAGAATTTATTTCTTCCACCGACAGGCCCGTCCATTCCTTGATGTTGTCCTTTGTCTGCTTCTCCTTCTTCAGTCTGGTCTTTTCGATCCCTGTGGTTCTCGTGGACGTACTGTATTAACTTTTTCGACAATTATAATTCTTGTAAAATCATGAGCTGAAAGTCAGTATCTGGCTCTGCTAGGACTGAGATAAATAATAATAGCATTTATATAGCGTTACTTTCATGTTTATAGCATGCTCAGTAACGCTATGGTCCAATCTCATTTGTGGTACAGTGAGAGGGACTGGGTATCTGGGAGTAGGTTTTCCGTGCTGCCTTTAGGCGCTCAGTAAACACAACTCTGCTCGATTCGGGTGTCAAACCTCTAGGCCCCTTTATATGAAGTCAAGCCAGCCAAGTTCAAGCGTACATAGCCTCTCGACCACGCTTCGTTAAAAGGAGTCAACATTCTAGTCTAATGATGCCCAACCTAATTCAATCTGCGGGCCATTTTTATTTCCAACACTAGTGTCGCGGGCCACATGATTGAAAAGATACAAAAACTGAATGAAATTGACCTGAAATTATTTTATTTCAACCAGTGGATCTAGTACTTACATTTAATTATTGGGATAGTTGAATTTTTTTTTACTCTTCAAAAAATGGCGTAAGTTCTGTTTATATTTTGTTGTTCTTGTGTGGGCTAGCAATGGTATCAAGTTCTCCAAAAAAAAAGTAAAGATTCGTTCTTTTTTCCTAGTAGATTCTACTATTCGACCCACGGCGTAGCATACGCCGCTATTTTGCAGGGCCGGCCTTAGGCCACTACAACCTATGCGACCGCAGTGGGCCCCGCACCTTTATAGGATCCGCGCCAATTCTAGTTGTATAAATTATTAAATTAAACCATTTTATAACTTATGACAGATTTCCCGCGGCCTCCTATCGATTTACCAGGACCTCCTGGAAATCTCCTGAAATTGCAAAATATACGAAAAAGTCCTAGAAATATCCGGAAATTATTAAAATCTTTAGAAAACAAATCTCCTGAAATTGTCATTTTGGTGTGTCATTCAATGTGGAGAACGCCAATCCAACGCGCGATAAAAAAAAACTGCATTATGCAATACCCGTAATTGTGGAATCTAATGAAAGAAGCTTCTCGCGCCTCAAACTAGTGAAGAATTACTTGAGGTCAACAGTTCTTGTAGACAGATTGAAACATTTGGTAATTCTTGCTATTGAGCGTGATCTATGTAGGAAACAGAATTAGTGACGGGTGAATACAGAGTAGATTACTTGTTCTTTTTCTATGACTTCTGATCACAATTGTTAAGTCCGGCCCTGCTATTTAGTGACGGGTGAATACTACTTGTTCCCCCCCTCTTTTTTTTACCTTTAAAATTACGTGTAAAACTCTAGTCCGTCCGACTTGCAGAAATAAAAGAGTGATCTTTCCATTACTTGGTGTCCAATCTCTTGAGCCATGAAGAGAATTATATATATATATTAATTCATGAAAGCACAAATGTTAAATGCCTTGAAAGTAATCCATTAGAAAAAAGTGAAGGCCCTAATGTAGGTCACGATACATTTAAACATTTGGGGGGGGGGGCGTATGGAAGCACGTCGTGGGCCTATTTTTTTTTTTTAAATCTATCAATCATTACTAATCACTAATGACAAGGCTGACACACTCGCCAAGAGTGTGAGAACTAACTCACAAATAAACTCTGCACTCTATCCAGAAGAAATTAATTGTAGATAAAATAAATGAGAAATGGACGAGCTCCCACCCAAATCACAAGAAAGATGACGCTTACTATAAGCTATCCCGACAAGACCAACGTCTAATCTTTCGACTTAGGACCGGACACAACAGAATGCGACAACACATGTACCGGAAGCTCAAAATTGGAACCAGTGAAATCTGCCCATGTGGAGTATCACCAGAGAATACAGACCACGTCCTCCAAGAGGCCCGTATAAGACATTGGCCCCAAATCACCCCAATAGAAAGGAAACTTTATGGAGAGCTCCCTGATTTGGAAACCACTGCGCAGTTCATCTCATGTATTGGTCTAGTCATCTGAACACTCCAACATAACAATGAGAACGATGAAGAAGAAGAAGAAAAATGAAAGCACAAATGTTAAATGCCTTGAAAGTAATCCATTAGAAAAAAAAGTGAAGTCCCTTACGTAGGTAACGATACATTTAAACATTTGGGGGGGGGGGGGGGGGCGTATGGAAGCACGTCGTGGGCCTATTATTTTGTTTTTGTTTAAATCACTCTTACTACAGTAGAATTTGGGGTCATCGGATTTACTTTTGGGACGAGAAATACCAAGACGTGTTCACCACCCAATCCCCATCGTAACGCCGGTATTTTGATCCGGTCGGAACAGTCTAGAAT